>OY744518.1:99610014-99617514 GCA_963556195.1 Sepiola atlantica | reverse complement strand
CTATTGAGATGCGGAGCACTTGGTATAGATGATATACATGTATAAGTCCTTCACTATGGTTGAATATCATTGGCAGTGCAAATTACATAGTTGATAGACAATATTACGTTTCACGGGCATGTTTACGAAGATTGGTCTGACTCCATTATAGTATCTTTGTACAACACCAAAGCGAGGAAAAATTAGTGCGGCAATTATCGAGACATATCTCTTTTAAATGGAACAAGAAGGTATTTACCAGAATCCTGTTGAATAACCTGAATGCCTACACCTATCCTTTTATGCTTCCCGGAACCCGTGTTACATGGATTACATTGATATGATCTTTACAACACGTCAAATGCAGGAAAAGTGTATTGAACATCGTCTAGACCTATATCAGGTCTTTGTTGATCTGACGAAATCGTTCGATACCGTTTATCGGGATGCGCTGTAGAAGGTATTGGATTAGTTGGTATGTCTTCCTAACTTTGTTAGACTTCTTCGTGAGTAGCACGACAATATGAAAGCACGTGTCAACTGCAATAGTTGTCTCTCCGAGCCTGTTACAGTTGTCAATGCTGTTAAACAGGGTTATATACCTCAACCTACTTTGTTTTCCATCTATTCTTCTGTAAGTCAGTCATTGGCTTTCACTACCTGTGACAAAGGAGTGTATCTTCAATTTCACACATCGTGTCGAGTGTATAACTTACAGCGTTTTAAGACTTTGTCAAGGAGATTCTCTACAGTTGTTCAAGATTTGCTCTATGCAGATTATGTGGAGATCGTATCACACTAACAGAGTCATATACAGGATATCATGGATCGCGTTGCATAGAGGTGTAGCCACATAGGTATCACAATAAGCCTGGGCAAGGCAAAAACTATGTTTGCTTCGGCCCCTGGCAATCCGTAGCAGGAACCGGATATATTTGTTGAAGGTCACAGACTGTCTATAGTAGATCGTTTTATGTATCTGGGTAGTGATATTTCGACGGATTTTTCCTTTAGTGTTTATTAATTTTGACGAAGGTTAGTTTTTCCCGAAATATGAAATAAATGATTTTTGATCATCATCCGGACAACACACAAACAGCCGACACCACGCTTGCTGTTATGTTAGATTTTAACGAAAAATTAATAGTAAGTCCCCTCATATTGATTTACTATTTTTGTTCATTCCAGCTTACAACCTACCTGCAATTCTGCATTGCCCTTAGCTTTCTGAACGTTTTACTACTATTCCCAGCAATGCCTTAAACAAACTACCATCCTCTATTAATATATGTATATATATATATATATATATATATATATATATATATATATATATATATATATATATATACATATACAAATAAATGCACATAATTTATTTTAGAAATATAGAGATTATAGGCATGTATATATAAATTATATATATATATATATATATATATATATATATATATATACTAAAGAAACATTTTTATTGCTAAGTAATGGAAAAAGAATTAATTCTTTTATTTTCATCAGTTAACTTTCTTGATGTACCATTTCTAAATTCGTTCTTTTATCTTTTTCTAGTGTTAACAGATAAGTGCCCCCAATACTTTCATACGAGTGATGATTTTATACCAATAATCAGGCTTCCAATGATATCTTTATACAGGTAATTGCTAGGTTTAGCCGAAAAGCGTACAGTTGCTCTTACGATTTAAAAGTATAGCTTCGAGTAAGCTATGCTTTTCATATAAATATTATACTTTCCCGTATAAGAATTATGAAAATAAAAAACATATTTTCTAAATACCAGCAATGAAGAATATAGCATCTCTTCATCTTTCCGTAAAATGTGATTTTTTATTCTCCCAATTTTTATATTACTTATTCGCCAGTTATCTAAAAAGTTCTTATATCTATTATTTGAGATAATTTCTGCCATTGATGATTTCACCAACGCAATTTTGGAGCAGGATTTTTTTTTACTTAAAGAAACACGTGTTTTTATTGTTGCCAATATTAGCTACCCTAACCGCCGTGGTGTAACATGGATCTTCTATCTTTTTTATGATATAAAATAGGAAGGTAAAGAACACGTCTTTATGTACCACATATATAGAATATGTTTTAATAAAAAAGATCACTTCTTTATTGATTCCTATTTTCTACGCCAAATGTATTTTTTCTTTACTCCTTAAATGTGTATACGATTGGAGGTATTGATTATAACTCGCTCTATTTCCAAGCATTATTTTTTCTTCTGAAATCCTTTTCTATAAATTTCACATTTGCATCCGTTATTGTACAGCAGTAAAAAAAGTAGTGGTTGACAAATGACAAGGCGCGTGTTCTTACATTCCTTTTTCTCAGATCAGGAGATTTAGTTATATAGTATTAAAAAATGACATCTGTGCTGAGATGATTCTTCATGTGCAAATGTTGGCTTATTACCGCTGTTAAAGTCACTACAAACTGGCCAATACGAAGAGGGGTAAAACTTCAAACAAAAAGGTCGGAACAGCAAAATGAGAAAAGAAGCAGTTACATGGACAATTTATAAGAATGGCCAAATAAATGGCGCACGAAAACACATTGACCTTGAAAATGACATTTGAACAGGGAAACGGAATCGCTATTGAGAGCCGTACAAAGCAACGCGATCAGAACTTACTACATAAAGGTCAATATTGTATACACTTGAAGACAGTAAATGTAGAGGACGTAGACAAAGAAGCGAAACCGTAAAGCACACCATAAAGGAAAAGAGCAAACTTGCTTAAAGGAAGTACAAAAAAATCCTGACATGTTTAAGAAGGCGGCTAACTCGGAAATATGAAACCGTATCAACTTCCAACATACAGACAAATTGTACAAGCATGAACCGCAGTCACTATTGTAAAATAAAAGTCCCACACTTCTGGGACATGAAATACAAATGGACAAACTAATTGAATCAATAACATCGGACGTGATTATACTCAACAAACAGGAAAAGAACATGCCAAATAGTAGATTCCGCAATTCGCATAAGCAGATAACACCGACCAATCACATATAAACTGAATCCAACTAGAAATATAGAAGGAACTTTAGACGAAACAAAGAGAACTGAAACTTTCAACGCTGAAGAAATCTTACACAATCTGACCACTTTTCTAAAATTAGTACATGAAAAGTCAGTAGGATGAAACACTACACAGACACGGGTAATATAGATTTGTAAGGAAGCCACTCATGTTTCATAGAAAACGAACAGCCGGTTTTAGGAGAAATTAATACTAAACGGCTGTCATGAGAACGCAAATAGAGTTGCAATCGGTATCGAAAGAAGTTGAGAATACTGGAAATTTCTAGAGAACCGTTGTCATTCATATTCCAGGCAACACACACTGTTGTTGCTAGTGAGCGATCAGAGATAATGAGTCGTACAAGTATGTGAATATTAATCTAATTAATAATTACATTTTAAAAACATTTAACATATTAGAAAGAAAGAAAAAAACAGAGCGATGGAGAATAAAGCGAAAAGGGAGACTATGGATTATTTAAATAACATGGTAACATAATAATCTGAAGAATGTATTAACGAAAACTTTCGGAACTTTCGGAGCTCAAACATTTCGAGTTTCTGACTGGAGATAAGTTTTGCAATCAGTCAGTTTTTAGCTGCTAACACTTCACTATTATTTCTTCTAGGAAATGTAATTATGATAGGAATCTTACCACGGTAATGATTAAGTACAAATTCTTAAAAGTAAATCCTCATTGAAAATGAAAATCACTTAGTGAAATATGCATTTGTATTTGTCTATTAAAAGTTAATTTTCTCTTCATTTATAGGAATGTGTCAATAATTTTCAACTTTATCAATTAGCCCAGTGTTGTACTTATCATGGGGTATGTAAAACGCGAAAACATTAAACTAATCTCACAGAGGAAATTTCCATCTGGTTTTAACTGTGTTAATTATCTTAGAATATTCACATCGGCTCCAGTAAAAGACCCTAGTTGCACGATCGCCTGGCCTGTTATATGGATGGCCATTTTGGAAATAATACAATGCATTTAACTTTCAATAAACTCGAAACAATGGTCACTGTATGTTCCATGAGCATCTAATAAACACTATAAAAAATATGCACATTTTTATGTTACTTTAATACATCGATATTAGTTAAGGTGCGTTCAGATTCCTTTAAAAATCGCATCTGTAAACCTCCAATACTGGAGATACAAACGCATCTATTGATTCGCTAGTCGGTTATTTTGATCACTACTGTCATGAAGAATAAGAAGCGGGAAGAGGTAAAAGTGGGAGAACAAAGAAGTGGGAGGAGAAAGTCAGAGCAGGTTGAACGACAAAAACACGAGGTTATATCTTTTTGATTAAATGTTCTTTTATATCTTCAATTTGAATGTAGTGCATATTAATTGCATTTTTGTTTTAAGTATGAAAACCGTTTAATTAAACAGTTTCTTTGAAATGTAGTCAACTTTATTTACATTCATTACTTTTTAACGTTTTCTGATGTTTATATATATATGTATGCATATATATATGCATTCTTGTAGTTTTTCTACAGTCACTAGGCAACATAAACATTACTAGAGAGAGAGGGAGATGCGCTGTAAAAGACTATAAGAAGAAGAGCAAGGGTTGGGTGTCTCCATATGATGAGGAGGAAGTGAGAAGTTTCCACTTACGGATAAGAGTTACAAAAAAAGAAAGGGACTTGGTATCACGACGAAGATGTAGACGAAGTGTAACGAAGTAGAAGATAAAAAGCAAAAAGTATATGTGGAATTTCCACGTGTCATATTTAGTCAATTTTTAAAAGTAGAATCATTAATTTGGTCAATAGTATCAAAACAATTACACTCGTTATATTCCTAACATGCGCAGGCAATGTGTTCCACTCATTAATTACTGTCACGGTAAAGACATCACAAGTGATCGATCAAATCGCTTGTTCGTTTTGAATTAACCTGAAAATTTTTTGGAGGATTGAATTTAAAACAGAAAGGTTCTTATGAGAAATGATAGAAGAACCAATCTATCAACAAAATAAGGTCATCACCTAAATGTATAAGCATATAAAAATAGTCTAAGTTCAATCCTGACTTCATGCAGTACTGCAAAGTCCTTGATTTCAGAAGAAATTAGCTTGCTGCATGACACTACGATGCTTACTGTAGTATTTAGTATTTTGAGCAACAAACCTGAATAACACTTGTTCATATCATCAAATATGTTTTTTTTAACATGTCCTGTACCAGACGAGATTAACCTTACAAAATAGTATGACAATTATATGACTTTAATCTATGTGCTATATTAGCTTTTTGCAGGATTGCTAAAGCCTGATTTTATAATAAAACAAGAATATAAGTCATTCGTGAGACTGCATACGTCCGCCTGACAACGTGCGGATGAGTCAAAGTGTTATCTGTGTCTGACTGTATGATGTATTGCCGAAGTTATGGCACGGAGTCAAACGTGCAAATATATATTATCTGATTATGCTTACATTTTTCTTGTTGGTTACGGGTTATCAATGAGCTTATGATCTACACATCACTTTTGGAAAAATCAGCACCACATCGTTAACTATAGCGGCCAACACACAGAGGTCTGAATAAGTTCGCACAAGATGGTTAATCAATCACGATTCCACTGTCGAAGGTCGCCTATCTGTGGACCTGAGAGCTCTGATAACTCTTCTTTGATGGTTCTTGCTTAGTTCGGTAGGTGCTCACCTATACGTTTGCGACCCATAAACAGAGAGGTATGCAGGATTATGTCGTGAATTGTTCTTTTATGTCGGTGACGAGTTACATGTCCGAACCATCGAAGAGGTCAGGAAAAACGGCAACTACTTCCGTTCGAGGTGTTGAGGAGTATTGTGAGCTCGGGGGTGATATAGTTTCGTTTACAATCAAGTCTGCTGCAAAGAACTATGTATCCTCTACCAGATTAGAAAACTCACATTTTCAATAACGCGATCATGAATGGAGTATTGTCACTATATCAGGGCTAGTGATCCAACCACTAGCTTCTTAATTCTGCAGAGGGTGACATAAGGAATTTCTAACCTAATCGGTCCCGCACTGTTTTCAAAGATCTATCCTTTTTCGCATCTTGACAATGTTGCCTCCTGTACTTGTTTTACAAGTACATCAATAGGAATGTTGCCTGATGAACTTACTCCAATTAGTTATGAAGAAGTATATCTTCGAAAATTCAATTGAAAAAAAAAAGTAAATAAAACTTAAATGCATTGTATGGCGTTCAAATTGCTTGTTATTTTTAATAACTAATATTTCCATATAAACAATGCTTTCTAATTAAGGACAACAACCTACTATTCAAATTGCACTGCCATGTGCCGTCCAGAAAAAAAAAAGACTCTCATTCGTTCATTAACATCGAACTGATAACACCAAAAAAACAAGATGAGAGCTAAAAGAAAAAAACAAATGAAAGGTATTTTTATATATCTTTATTTAATTCTGATGAAGAAGTATATCTTCGAAAATTCAATTAAAATGCATTGTATGGCGTTCAAATTGCTTGTTATTTTTAATAACTAATATTTCCATATATATATATATGCATATATATGCATATATATGTATATATATATGTATATATATATATATATATATATATATATATATGCATATATATGCATATATATGTATATATATGTATATATATTTATATATATGTATATATGTATATATATATGTATATATATATATATATATGTATATATATATATATATATATATATATATATATATATATATATATATATATATATATATATATATATTGTTGATAATCTATTTACGTATACGTACATATTTTTAGTCGGGACTCATCAGCATAGTAATATAACTATTGGTCGCGCGATTTGAAAGCCCGGGCTACGACACCTAGAACTACTCAGCCACTACTAGAGAGATACATATTTAGTGATAATGTTAACACTTATTGCGGCGGCTTGACGTCATAAGAGCGTATTACTTAATGAAAGTCACGTTGCATTTATAGCTAGCGACGTGATGCTGTGTAAATACTACACTTACAGTGCATATCTAGAGGATTTTCTAGGGGCTGCAAATAATAAATATTTGTTTTTGTTTATTATCTATGTACGTTTACGTGGCCAATTATTTTTAATTTATACATGCTTGGATTAAACGGTTCCAAATTCGCGAAAATCATAGCTCCTCGTAAAACAATTAAGCTCTCTAAGCCATAATGGTAACATAAAAATATATAAACAATCGGCACGGAGGACCGGTGATACGGCAACACAGCTTTCGATATATATATATATATATATATATATATATATATATATATATATATATATATATATATATATATAGTATTGCTAGAAAATATCTGAACTGCTGTGTCATCCATTCAGCTCGGTTTAAATTGTTTGAATCAGGAAAAAGTTAGTTTTGAAAGCCCGTTAAATATTAATAGAACTAAAAAGGGCAAATGCTCTTTACCGATCTTTG
>OY744518.1:99590014-99605014 GCA_963556195.1 Sepiola atlantica | reverse complement strand
ATAGTTTGTAATTACGGTTATTCTGCATTTACCTAAAACAAATAGAAAACTAATTTTTGCATTTTACGTCAATAAAAACGAGAACCCACCAATATAATAATAACATTAATTTAGATTTTAAATTATGAAATGCTCACTGCGAAAAAAAGAATTAGCAACATTTGAATATTATTATATTATTTAGTGGTTTACAAATATACATATTATAAATATTTTTACAATAATATTAAGAATTAAATACAGTCGAAATGAATTATTTATAAAAGCTGATAAAAATCAAAAATATTATAAAATCAATATTAAATATACACTAAATTGAGCAATACTAATTATATAAAATGTCAAAAAAGCAAACAATCGAATAGAATAAACTATAAACAATAAAATTATATTTTTACGTTAAAATACATATGCGAATTAAAGAAATAGTCAATATAAAATCCTTCATTTCCTTGAAATACAACAGTAAGTTTTAGAATTAATCATACTTTTAGATTATTAACCACTACAGATATGTATATAGGAAAACCAAGAAACATGTATTAGAAAGTAAAATATGTAATCAAGACATATATTAAACTTAAATCGATAGGATAATGCCAATGCAACAGTGAAATGGTTTATCAGGATAATAACAAATCTTTATTTTCAACAGTGAAATGGTTTATCAGGATGATAACAAATCTTTATTTTTAACAGTGAAATGGTTTATCAGGATGATAACAAATCTTTATTTTCACACAGTTTGATTTAAAGTTTATTCATCTTTCAAGGAACAAACAGCTATTAGAAATGCTGTAAAATTTCAAAATGAATATCCTGCAGATCATAAAAACATAATCAAACAGTATTGAAAATGCATATCCTGACATAATAATAAAATACGCATTCATAGAATCAGAAGATAAACATATAAACATAATCAAACAGTATTGAAATTGCATATCCTGACATCATAATAAAATATGCATTCATAGAATCAGACTATAAACAAATATATTAATTAAAACATGAAACAATATAAAAAAGTATTTAAAAACAGCGGATGCAATGGAAATAATAATTAAAATGAAAAGTCACCTGAGTTAAGTAGAAATACATATTGACAAAGTAGTTTTCAGGTGATAATAAATATTTTCTATGAAATAATTAACTATACAAAATTATCAATAAGAATAATATTACGATTTGTTATTGTTTGTTTTAAAATATGTAAACAATAATAATAACACAAATAATTGTTATTAATAATACCAGTAATAATAGTAAAAGTAATAAGGATAGTCTTAAGACTTTTATTACTATGACTTACGATCGTAATATTATTTTTTTTAATTATACTATTAAAATAAGTATGAATTAATGAATACATTATTAACATGAACTGTAATATACAAATAAACAGTAAACAAGCCGCGCGTGCGTGGTCCCCCTCTGTATGTGACTCGATGTGGCGAATGTAAAATGCAATAAATATGGGCAATTTGGGGCATTTTTTACCCCCTTTTGACCCCCTGGAACCAGAATTGTTCCGAGATCAAGGATGCTCATTTTATATCCAGAACAATTGCTAGTACATTTTGGCCAGGTTTCAGAAAAATTGAATGGATGGATCAAACGTTATGCGAGAAAAGGGTCATTTTTTTACCATTTTGGGGGCTTTTGACCCTCTGGGGGTGCGAACCAGATTTTCCAAGGTCAGCGATACTTATTTTCTATTAGGAACAATTGCCTCCACATTTTGGCCACGTTTCAGAGAAATTGAATGGATGGATGAAAGGTTATGGATAAAAAAAATATCATTTTTGCCATTTCGGGACCTTTTAACCCCCTGGGGGGGCTAACCAGATATTTTTTCAAAAATCGAAGAATGTCACTTTCTAACCTGACCAAAGTTACAACTCCATGCAAAATTTCAGAGAAATTCAATGGATGGTTGCGGAGAAAAATCCGGACGGACATACCTCAAAACATAAGTCCCCCGATTTATAAAATCGGGGGACGAATAACTATATCAGTAATGAAGAGCACATGTATAAAAAGTACAGTTCAACATTCAAGTTTAGCTGTACCTATCATATGATAGGTATATTCGAAAATTAAAAATATAAAACTAGAGCTACATTATGTAAATATATATGGAAAAATAGAAACAATAATATTAATAAGGAAATCTTAAAATGAAAACATCTGGTAATATACAACTGTAAATTATGTTTAGGGGAATGTCAAATTATAAATTCAACAAACTGGATTAAATTATTAAATGATAAATATATAGCAAAATGTTGACATATAAATATGTATTTATGTTATATTTAAATTCTGTTAAATAATAAATAAATAAAATAAATAAATAATATAAATTAAATAATATAAACAATTATAAAAAAAAATATCATTATTTTTTAGATAAATAAATATAAAGGTTTATCCACCCTTAATATTCACATTACACAGATAAATAAGGATAAATGTTGGTCCTTAATATTTTGCATTTTAATCGGATTAAATGAGATTGAATATGAAAACATACTTACATATTAACAATGTTACATGATAGATGCCAATTTTTTTATAAAGCATCGCGGTGCACGATGATGTCCTACTATAAACATTTTTTTAAAAGTTAGATATTTTAGAATTGGTCTTCCTGACGAATTTGAATTTAGATTCAAACCTAATTAGACATGAAGGATTATATAAAAACAATTTTGACGTCACACTTCAAATGAAATTACAGAATATTCTTAAAATAAGCCAGGTTATTTATTATTTTATAAACAACTAACTAAACGAATATCAAGCTGTTTCTTGTGCAAGTTCTGCTGTAGTGATGCGGTTCCGTTCTTCTATTTAAGAAGTCGATGTTAATGTTTTTATGTATAGAGATCGATAGACAAAATCTGTTTTCCAATAACAAATAATCGCAAATTAAAACTACATAAAAAAACTAGTTATCAATAGTAAAGACGAGCCTAGAAAAGAAAACTACAATTCCCTATATATAATGAAGGAACGCTTGCAAATATCGCTTTGTAATGAAACAATTGAAGAACAAAAATCAAGTCTCGGCGTGTCTTCTTCCGTTAAGCAAATTTGATAAACGCAGCGTTTATATATGTTCAAATATAGACGATGATTGAATCGTGTCCTTTCATTTCCAACTTCTTCCGACGTACTTGACGCTACCCGATGATTACAAAATGTTGATTATTATCCACAACAATGCAAGATAGATGGTCTATAGAACATAACGTAGATTGATTCTTCTTAAAACTTTTGCGGCGTTCAATGGACACATGCAATGAGATACGTATAAGAAGAGAATATGCCAACAAGAAAAAGTTGAAACAAATATGGTCAGAAAGCAGGGTAACAAAAGACGATTGTATGTACACAAAAACATAATATATATATATACATATATATATATATATATATATATATATATATATATGCAGAAAAAACACACGTACGCACACACACACACACATGTATATATAATATATATATATATATATATATATATATATATATATATATAATCTTTATAAAGTTAGGTATGTCTTTATGTGTATATATCTGTATGTACAAGATTCACTGTTAAACTGCTTAATCAATAATTATGAATTTAAGAATACAGCTGGTAGGCGAAAAAAAAACAAATGCTATGTATTTCAATTTTATTTTATTTTATGCAAAGTGTGTAACCATGGAATGAAATGCCCTCGTAAAAATTCAGACATCTCCGCATTTTGTAAAATTTGGACAATAGATATTAGATCACAATTCATAATTATTTCTCATATTTCAATTTCTTTGGCTTTTTTAAAGGAATTGTACGGGCAGACTATTGACACAATATCTTATTTAAAAATTTAAATATTTCCGATTTGCATTAATTTTAATGCAGAATCTTTAGATACAAATTGAGCAAGATTCCGTTAATTTCAATTTCTTGTTAAGGGCCCGAAGCCAAAGCCTTAAAATTGAGATATTTTATAGATTAAAAAAACATGTACTGCATTTTGCAAAAAAAAATATTTATGATTCTAGACATAAGGTTTAGTATTATAAAATTTTAATTTTAACTTTCGAAAGTAGACATAAGTGGTGCAAAACTGATTTGTTCAGTGAGATTTACCCGTCCTGGTATAGTATATTTTTTCATATAAATATTTATTATTTTGACCTACACACAGATGTGTTTCTTGCTTACGAAATCTTCAGTGTAGGAGATACGTATTACTGTCAGTCAAAAGAATTCGAACCTATTCGCAAAGTCACCTTTGACTCTAGAGTTCTGTATTCAAACCCTAGGTTTTCAAATCGGCGGACATATATAGTAAGCTTAGTCATTTAGTCATATACTGTCAACATCAGAGGCCATAACATCGCATTACACATAGATTGACAGCCTATTCGAACTTATCCTAGAAGAGCTATCATTTTTAAGCTGACGATAACAATATTATATATATATATATATATATATATATATATATATATATATATATATATATATATTACTGTTTTCTGTATCCACATAAAATTCTATAAGGGGATATAATTTGTCATGTATCAAATTCAAATACAAGCGAACGTAACTACATAGATATTATGAATCCTGAAAGTGAACAAATTATAGATAAACTAAAAATTAGCAATTTGTTACTAATGTAAAGCCTAAGAAAGCCTATATCTTATTTAAAGACCACAAAAAGTAAGTTTAACAATAACCCTAGCACTCGCTTAATTAATCCGAGCAAACCAGAAATAGGAAGAATTAGTAAAACAATTCTATCTAAAATTAACAAACTAATAAAAAAAGACCTAGAATAAAACACATGGGTTAATACTGCCGAAGCAATAACTTGGTTAAATAATATCGAAAATAAGAACACATGTACCTACCTACACTTTGACATAGCGGGTTTCAATCCGTTTATATCAAAATAACTCTTCAACATCGCCCTATAATTTTCCGAGATGTATACTGGTACATCCAAGGATGAACTCCACATCATTAAAACATGTGGGAGATCAGTTTTAATCAATAATGATGATTAATTAATTAAAACAAATATGACAAACTCCTTTGATTTAGCCATGGGTGCCTTTGACTCTCCGGAGGCATAAGATCTTGTAGAGTTATTTATTTTATATACGCTCACAAATATATTTGATAATATTGATGTGGGCCTATATAGAGATGATGGATTAGCTATAATAAGGTATTCTAACAAAGTCAAGGGAGAAAACTTCAAGAAAATTATACATATGGAGATGAAAAAACTAGGCCTAAAGTAGAAGTACTGGCTAATATAAAAACAACTCTCTTTCTAGATATCACGTTAAACTTAACTAAAAATACTTACGAACCATATTTAAAATATAAGGCCAATTTAATATACGTAACCCCAAAGTCCACTCACCCCCATCAATAATAAAACAGATTCCGAATTCTATCGAACGTAGGCTTATCAATAATTCTAGCAACCAAAATGAATTTAAAAAATCAAGCAACATCTACAATACAGCTCTAAAATATAGTGGTTACCATGATATCGCAATTAAATATAAGAATTATAACACCAATAATTATAATAAAATTAAAAATATAAGAAAAAGAAATATAATCTGGTATACACCGCTCTATAATCATATGCTAAAAACAAAACTAGGCACGGAATTCCTAAATTTGATCGAAAAACACTTCACCGTAACTAATCTCCATGCATAAAATATTCAATAAAAATAACCTCAAACTGTTCTACAGTCGCTGCGAAAACCAGAAATTATAATTAAGGCACACAATAACAAAATACTAAAAGAGAATAGAAGAGAGAAAGAAAAAATAACAAATTACAATAAAAAGTGACAAATATGGCAAAAATAACACTAAGTAGAACAAAAATATAAGCAGTACAAATAGCAATAGCCAAAACCCTAATAGTAATCACCCAGATAGAAATGAAAAAAATAGCAATGAAGAAAAAAGATGTCACTGCATAAATCGAACACTTTGTCTACTACAAAATAAATGCCTAACCAAAAGTATTGTTTACCAAGCCACAATATTTGAAAAAAAAAAGACTGAGAAACAAAAAGTACTGCGTGAGTATGAGCTCTTTAAATTTTAAAACCAGATATTACGACCACAAAATCACATTTGAAAACAAAGAACATCGAATTAAAACAGCACTAGCAAACCATTATTGGGAGCTAAAAGAAAATGGAAGCTCACCAATAATTGAATGAGAAAGAAATACGATAGGCCAGTAAATATAGAAATTTAGACGACCCGTGTAGATTATGTCTGAATGAGAAATTTGAAATATTATACTTTTAAAAAATCTATTAAACTGTAGAAGTGAGATAGCAAACAGCTACATGCATAGAATAACATTTATGTTAGGCTTACAATACATAAATAAATAAATAAACAAGCGAATAAGTAAAAAAAAAACCTAAACTAAACGAAAACCTAAAAACTTAAAAATTAAAACCTAAAATAGAAATACAACGAACCACCTGTTAAATTTAGGTCACACATTATATTGACACAACAAAGAAACAGGGATAGGGCACTCTATAGAAAACAGAAAAATAGAATAGGAAGTAAAATCAATCGAACCTTTGCTTATGAGAAGCCCGACGATTGGCAAAGACAACAACAAAACCCCGAAATGAATCATCATAGAGAAAACAGAAAAATAGAATAGGAAATAGGAAGTAAAACTAACCGAACTTTTGTTCGTGAGAAGCCCAACGATTGGCTAAGAGAACAACAAAGAATCTGATTGGTTAAATAGCTAGTTGTGTATATAAAAACAGCCGGCGAAACTAAATCCATGCATTTTATCCTGAAGATTCTCCCGGGGATGAAACGCGGGAGCCTCTGTATAGCTTAATTGCCATAAATATTTTCATAACTTACTATATATATATATATATATATATATATATATATATATATATAGTCTAAAGAAGCTTTGAATTATTTTAAACAAAAAGACATAAAAAAAGGAAAATGCAGTTTAAATTCCCAGAGAAACTAACTAAATCCAAAATAGTGTAGACTTAACATTTGTTGGAAAATTCATAAATAAATAATATATAATAGTAAGTAAATAAAATAAAAAGGTGGATTAAGTATCTAACAGTGAAAAAAAAGCAGGAGACCTTAACGTAAGAATCTAATATTAACACGGGGATCTTCAGCTGTTTACCATGTAACTGTTTCGGAGATTTAAAAACAGGACAGTTATATGCATGGCTCTCCAATGGTACAGATAAAACTACCATTTCCCCAATAATCAAGTGTCGAAATAATTTAGCTTAAAATGTTACTTATATATACATAAACAAATAATAATAAAATAATAATAATAATAATAATAATAATAATAATAATAATATACTACCCTTAAGACTACCGTGTGATATGGATATTTGCATATCAAATAAAATTCTTTATAACAATAGTAATAATAGTAATAATAATAATAATAATAATAATAATAATAATAATAATAATAATAATAATAATAATAATAATAATAATAATAATAATAATAATAATAAAAAAATACTATCTAAACACTACACCTACGAACCATTCTCCGATATGGGAACAATAAAAAGATATAAAGTATACCTTTAAAATAGAACCTATTATGAAACAGATGTGATGCTCAATATACGAGATAGAGCAATTATATAGGCAAGTTAAAAAGATGAGAATAGAAGTCGTAAAAATTCAAAATTCATTAAATATTCAATTGTTCAAGCAGGGGATTTATTTTTACTAAAACCATGGTTTTTAAAAAAAATTGAATCATTATCATCAGAGGAATACAAATGTATAATATGGTAAGAAAATTACCATAGTCAAAGTTTCAAAAGATTAAATTAGATTTAAAAGATAAAATATTACTTGAGAAAAAATGTTAAAGGTGGAAATTAGTTGAGAGTGTCAAATGCAAAATAAATGAATTGAATACATATGAAAAAAAAGTTCACCGTAAAGGGCTTCATTGACGCTCTTTACTGTGAACTTTTGTTCATGGCTCTTCCTTTCTCAAAGTAATCAATGCAGAAAATACCTTGTGCATCAAACAATACAGAGGTCAACATCTTCCTTGCTGACGTTTGCATCTTTGGTCGATTTAGACGTCATCCACGTTCTGCTATCTAGTCAGCTGACTGCCGATTTGACTCCGGAGTAAAGTAGCAGATCCGTGTTTTGTCTATTTTCACATATTGACGAAAACAAAGTAGATTCTTCTTTTTTAGGTGATTACATGTGAACACCATGAAACACTTCGCGGAAAGAAGAAAAGAAAACGATTACTTCAGAATTTTAATGGGGATCAGTTTCGTATATAAATTCAATGTAACATGATACCCAATCACCGGGCCAGTCTAGCGTTTTTTATGTGGGAGGAAAATCCGCTGCGTTTATTTTTGGGGGAAAGTAGGGGCTACCTTTTTTAATCGATTACGTGTGGCTTTGTGCTCTTGCGATTCAGACTTTGGGTTACTGATAAAAACATTTAGATTAACTTCCCTAAAAAGTAAAAATTGGGAACATTTACATATATGAAACTTATTTACAATTAATTAATTAAATACCTTATTATTAATGTGAGGCGTAAATAAAAAATTTGAAAGTCGTGGTAATATTGTTAAAAACAACAACTGTGAGTTATTTGTGTTACTGAAGACATTGAAGGCGAAATCCAGAGAGGAAATATGAGCAGAAATCCTTATAGACTGAGGCAATGCTTATTTTTGTGTGTGGGTAAATGTTTTCTTTTGAAGTCGAAAAAATGAATTTGTTTTTAAAGTATATTTGAAATGGTTATCGATGTCCGGACAAAATCGACAAAGAAACACATCGAAGAAAGAAACAGGGTTGTAGAACAACTGACAAGTTAATTTTCTAAAGTATGAAAAAAGGAATTAGTTTGGAAAATATGTACCCTTGTCTGGGGTTGACAGACGAAGAAAAATTATGAAATGGCTAGACAATTAAGTTTCATGTAAGAAAAATGTTGCGTATTGTACTTACAAACGTCGTAACGTGCACAAACAGTTTACGCCAGTTTAAACGCTTTCCAATACTGCAATTGAGGCAACGAACTTCTGTGTTAAATCTGACAGTGTATTTCACGGATGTAACAGTTTCGTACAGAAATGAAAACTATGTACAGAACATCGGATAAAAATCACAAGTAAGAAACTACTAATAATAGAATACGCCATCGATACCGACGGGGCGTACTCTCTAAGGTGTTTGTAAATGGAAGTCGCAATTTTGGAATGAGGATAGCTGTAATTGCAGCGGTAGTGGCGACTTGTATATTCCACATGCATTCTGATATTCTTATCGCTGCTGGTATACTGCAGTGAAACTGAGGGAGAGTTCGTTCCGTATATCACTGATTGAACATGGCTTATATATGGATTAATAAAGCATTTGTAAACAGTACGATTTGTGTACAAAGGGAATAGTGTAGTTGAAAAAAAATGATATTTGTAAATGAAGCCGTATAACTGATTGGAAGAATTAGAGACGAATTGTTTAAATTTAATTTTTTGTGCTTGGTAATTATACTCGATTATTCCAGAATAGAAGTGTAGCAAGCCAATCAAAGCGCCGTAAAACTAAGAAGGATACATTTAAATAAGCAATTCGTATTTACTTAGGGATGATATCATGGGCGAAAGACAATATCACGGCATTACAAAATGAAAAACAAATGACGGATTGAGCTGGAACATTTATTCTATGAAGAAGAATGTAAAATTGTGGCAGCGAAAGTAGATTTTACGTGTAAGCGATGGTTACTCCGACTTTCTGAATGAATGAGTTGTTTGAAGGAATTAGATATTTCTTTATTAATGTAGAAAACTATTACACCGAATAAAACTGACTGATAATTTCCAAGAAGACGCATCAATTATTAACATAAAGACTGACCCTATTTTAATTCTATGTAGCTCCTGTGTTTTAAGTCTTATAGTGACTGAAGTAAAATGGTAAAATCGAATTTACTTTATTAATAGATATATTTTCTAGCTTTTTAGAATCTAAAAAATTGAATCGGCTATAAAATCGATTATGTTCTATAATTAACTGATACGTTAGCATGATTTACACATTGCTGGAGATAATTCTGAGATTAATACATTTTCCCAACCTGTAATATTGGTGAATTTAATAAGGTTAGCCATGGACAGCTAGAAAGCTCCGGATTCATAAGTTCGGAAACCTTAGTTGCAGCTCAGTGCCCCTTGAATACCGTGAACACCGTAAGATGTGAGCTAAAACAATTGTGATGGAGATATGGAAGCGGATCTTTACGAGAGACATGCACGTGAGAGTGGACTATGAAGAAACAAATTAACGAAGATCCTCACTCCTCTTTATACAATAGTAGAACGGGTCACATAGCCGTATGAATGTGTATTAATATCCGGTATTAAATAAATAAAATGTAGATATGCTGTAATCGATATACATTAGACAAAAGTGCATCAATTAATTTCAACTTGACAACACGGTAAAAGAAAAATCGCCATCGCAATTTTGGTTTGTTTGTTCGTTTCACGTTATCTTTCGTTTTCACTAATAAGTCACCATTTCTCACGACTTAAAATCCACCCGAGGTTAAGGGTTAATGAGATGGATTAATGAAATGTCGCATATAAATCATTTTGGTTCATTTAATGCTTAAACACAATACTTATGGTTAACGAGGTATAGCATAGTATACATTGAACACAGGTTTCTATCTTACACATAACTAAGAGGAAAGTGTTTATTTATGCCCCCTAAAAATCGTTTGGTTCTCAGAGATCAAGGGACCTCATCATCCGAGGTTCTCTTTAAATGGTGTTCTTTACTTCGCACACCTTATGTAAGTAAAGCAGTGAAGAAAAATGATCTTTTCTTCTCGCCGAGGAACCAATTAACTATGTTATAATTTATTATTTATAGCTTGTTTTTCTCTTGGTGTTTGCCTTACTTTTATGGATTCTAGGACCAGACTTCATCTTGTCTGCGTAAATATCTAAATTAGTGTTGCACCTTCTCATAGTGATGTTACCTCAAGTGAAATACCATCACTGGGAGGTGCACAATTCCTCGTATGATTAAATATGTGGTCATTCCGAAGAGATCTAATTTTGGCTTCGAATACTATGTTACTTAGAATATTTTTATCAGAATTTACTTTTAGGAGGAAGACTCTTCATGTGGTTTCCTGTAGAAACCCTTGTAAAAAGAGACCGAAGTCACCCGAAGATACTGTTTTGTTGGCATTCAAACTCTCTTTCCCAACATTATTATTAATGCCAACTAATATCCGATTACATTTGAACTCGACATAGCCTATACCATATCATACCTTGTAAGTATGTCACGTATTACAATCATAAATGTTGATCTCCTAAGGAGAACACATACATTCGCTAGTAGATATGATGTTTAGCCGGTTAAGGCGCCGGCCATTATAACACAAAACAAAAATATAGCTGAAGTATTTCAACAGGATTTAATAATCATCTAAAATAGTATTCGTAGAATATTGGCTTTAGTGGGTGGCTGGCTATCACGTGGTTGGGACTTAAGGCGGGAGCGGTGAGAGCTAGGTCTCGGGGAAGACACGTATAATCAAAGCTTTATTTAGTAGGCACATTATGTGTTCATCATCTCTACTACTTTCCTACCCCCCTCCGTTCTATCCCCACTCTCTTCTTTCTATATACACAACGCTGGCCGCCGCAGGGCGTTGCGAGAAGATTTAATAACATTCTTGAATGGCTGCCCGTGTTGATAACAGAAGAGGGGATGACATGGGATGATGCTGCTCTTTTTATGTAGTCAAGGCAACCAGAAACCATTATTCTCGGAGACCAGGCGTATAAACGAAACCAACAAAGCGATTCACGCACTTATGTTTCTACGTTCTTGACGGGAAAACCTGTTTCTATCAATACGCAATAAGAGGTCTGTCAAGAAACTGATAAAACGGAATGGGTATAATTACATAATATCAATGTAATTACAAATACAATGTACCTGGAGGTTGGGCGTGTAACATTTGTAGCTAATGACTGTGAACTAGCACTTCATGTTCAAGATTTGTCGCGGTCATTGTAAGGTCACTTATATCATTAGCCTTCAGAAACCTTCAAGTCAATCACTTCTCCCGGTGATTGTTCGTCTGTTAAAATATAAACAAGATTATCGAATATTCAAAAGTGAAGTGACAACTAGTCCAGTAAAAGGAAAATGTAGCGAAATAGGAATGCGCTACAAACAAACGTATACAATTTACTTACTTGTATCAGCTAATTTCTATTATTCTCTGTTTTGTTAGCTTACTCTTTCCTTTTCATAGTTTCTTTCTATATCAAGTTAAACATGGGATGCAGTTAAATTAAGAGCTTCGTGCTACGCCTACCGGCTCTGAAAATAAAAAAAAATACTTCACTAATTGTGTGAACTCCACAACTTTCAACTAAGGACATGATTCTCGCTCGTTTGGAACGATTATCTTACCGAGCCAATTTCTTATAAAAAGAGAACATCGACAACAAAAACTCGTGAGAGTCAAAAAGAGACAGAAACAAGACACTCAACAAACCCGATATTACGATCAGCTCCTCGGTCATTCGAGCTCCAGGTGAAACGAATAACTACTCAATTAACACACCCACATGTGTTCACACATATACACATTAACAAAAGTCGCGTGCACGCAATGTAAAACACATAGACATACACTACTTCTAACATTGCGAACATTCTAAAAGACTAGAAATGTACCTGTTCTTGCAAAATGCTGACCTATTCTCAATCATTCACAACAATTATTCTTGTCCATATCGCTACTTATAACCTTTTTAATTGTTAGCGTGAGTTCTAGTACATTTCCCAAGACGCGATTGTCGTTAATATCCTATCAAATTCAATATAAACAATATAAAACTTTTGAAATAATAATAATAAGATGAATAGAGCTGCTAACTCGCTGCTATGTCATATAGACATAAAGTAACACATGAGAAACAGATTGGCGTAATTATTTTATTAGAATACTGATAACAAAGAAATAAATGCACTTTTTCATTCATAAAAAATCTTAATATTTACTGATGAGGCTAAAATTAGACTAAATTATTAAGTGTCTAACTTTTTAAAATAACACCAATAACAGCAAAGCTTCTAAAGTGCTGAGATTCCAAGCTGAGTGGGATTGCTTAAAATGGTAGGACAACCTATCAGAATTCCTCATTTCTTTTTGCCCTGAATTTCTGCTTTTCTCTGGTAACGTTTCCTACTCCGACGCCGTTTATATTATCTAAAAGTTGTTTCTTCCAGTTATGTTGGGTTGTGTCCATAGGTTCATTTGATTATATGTGCATTTGTATGTGAGTGTTGACGCGTTAATGGTTGGGTCCAATTGTTATAACCTTTTTTTTAAACATTTGTGATTATTTGTTATATGAATGTAAATAATAATTGCCAGTGTTATTCTATTTAGATTTGCAAGTTTTTTTTCTGTTTATAGAAATTAATCTCCGCTTACATTATATGTGGTTGGTAATCAGGCCTGTCCAGCTAGGTCAAGCGTTATGCTACACAGTGAACCGAGGTCAAAGCAGGGACCTTTAGATCTATAAAACGGGCAGGGATGGCCTACAGAAACACGAAGGACAGCATATGCGAGGGACAAATAACAGAGATACGAGAAGCAGCTACAAAAGGTAACGTCAACGAGATATACGCAGAAAAAACTATGGTAGAATGATGCAATTTTCGTCGGCTCATATAACACTAATCCCGTCACTGATTGGCTGGCGAAATAATTCATCTGCGTAGTCGGCAACGCGGAGTACACGTCTTCCGCAACTATTTGCTTATACCCAAGTAATCTCGAGTTTGTGCCGAATACGCTTGTTTTGGGAAAACCACCGTCTAACTTTCACTGCAGACAAAACACACAAGGCGATGTCGTTTCACCTTATGAGGATGACTGTCATCATCAGAAGCAGTTAGTAATTAATGTTGCGTGTCAGCTACATTATAGTTTTTTAACATTTTTCTTAGGAACAAAATAGTTTTCTGTGGCTATGTAACTATCAATAGTATAGATGTGTCGTCTTTGTGACATAATTATAGACTGACTTTTTCAGTTGCGCTATGCTATGGTAGTTATTACACGCTTTAATATTGACCCACAACCCACATTGTGCGATATTGTGTATATATACTCAATAGACATTTCTTGTAACTTTCCTGTAAGCCTTTGTATATATATATATATATATATATATATATATATATATATATATACTAACATTGTTTAAAATAGCAGAATTCGTTCGTTTGATTAAACCTATTTTTATTTTTACAATGTGTCTGATGGTCTTTTTGTATTAAAATAAAAAAATATCAATAAATGGCCCATAGGTTTCACGAATGTTTTCCATTCTTTGTCGAATCATCATCAGGTGAAAAAGTAAATGAACAAAAAAGCTGGAATAAGAAGAGAATATTTTAAAAGACGACGGTAAATTGCGCAGACACCGTTTTTGCATTGTACCAGGAAATACGTTGAAGGTTTTAATTCAACGACGCCGTTTTGGAATCGCGGAATAAAAACGCATTGCGTCAAGCATTTTAAAATGTTGCCACTGGTTTCATACGTGATGTTATTAATTATAGGTTGTTGTGTTTTTGCCGTAGATAGCTTCCGGTATTTTTAATTTTTTTTAAATGGGTTGTTTAATGTATTATTTTAGTGTAATTCGATCTTAGTAAATTGAGCTAGAGTTTACAATATGCATTGTGAGGCCGCGGATAGGGTAGTGGTCTTAAATCCAATGTAGCTATTAGCTTTATTATTATTATGGGAATTACATTTTCCCAAAGGGTATTTTAACTTATCAATAACATTGTTTCTTTCTAGTGTTTTATTT
>OY744518.1:99375014-99585014 GCA_963556195.1 Sepiola atlantica | reverse complement strand
TCTCAGAGTAATGTATTCATCAAAATGAGAGCAGTCGGTAACTGCAATATCGTATGTTTATCCACATTTTTAACACTATCAGAGTCAGATAGAAGAACTGAGACAAGAAAAAGGCCCCTTAAATAGAAGGGATCATGAGAAGAAGAGGAGTGGATGATTATATTAAAAGACGCGGTGATCCCATTAAGTAGTTTATGGTCAATATTTGTTTATGTTTCAAAAGTATTCATATCCAGAGACTAACAAAAGCAAGGATGGCGATTCGTTTAATTTTGGTGAATTGTTGTCTCCCTTAGATAAGATGTATCTTTTTTAATATAATAAGTAAAAAATATGCTTGTTAGTCTTAGGACTGATAATCACATATGTGTATACTATCAATGTTTTAGAATAGGATTTTTACTCGTTACTTTTCGCACTTCTGTTTTCTCTGTACTTTTTGCAGTGTGCTTTTTTCGAATTCCACTTTTCTCTCCTCGTGTTTTTCTATGCCACGTCATCCACTGTGCTCTTTTATCCCCATATTTTAAACAAAAAACGTAATTCTTTAACGCTATAATCATGTTGTGATGTTAGCATTTTGATGACGCTATCAAGTGTGCACGAGGAAAACAAACAAGGTCCATAGAGTGTTAGTAGTATATAGATCTACAAGACCGAGGAATTCTTAAAATCTTAATATAAATTGAAAAAATTAATCTATTTAGCTCTAATTAATATTCGGAGATCATCATGTTCTATAAATAATAAAATTATTATTTAAATAAATAATATCGGCTGTAAATCTCTATAAATAATATATTTAAAAAAATATCTTTTAATTTCAGGGCAACGTTTCGATGCGCAATGGGTTCGCGCTGGATTTCTCGTTCGCCATACACAATCGTAAGTTTAGTCAATAGGAAACCCCGGCCATATGTAGATCCATGTGTAGGGTATCCAACCACCTTCGTTTAAGCCGTCCTCTAGGCTTTTCCCTAGTGGGCTCATCCTTGCATCTTATTTCGTCGTCCGTATGTCCGTATCAGCGCAGACGATTTTCCACCGTTTTTTCTGCAATAAACTATAAAGAACATATTTATTATCAATTACATTTTAAATTTATCCTGTTTAATTTACATTATGACAACTGTAAAAAAGATTGATCGTATATCGTTAGATGATATTAATTTAATTACAAATCAAATTCATCTTCATGAAAATATCAGGACTGTCACATAAAAAGAAGGCAATAGGATATGTAGTGTCACAGTAAAAATAAGTGTTATTTAACATCTTACGAATATAGAATCGTAATGAGAGTGTCCGTCTAATATAATAAACATTCACATGCATATATCATCTGGACATAAACATTATATTATATGTAAATGCATTTAAAAGACTGATGTTTAATACCATTTTCTCATGAAACCATATATATTTTTACGCGCGCTCGTGTGTGTGTTTAAAATTAAAGAGGAACTGACGATGTCATTTATTTCAAAGATTCAGAAATCAGTTTTAAGATTTTGTCGAATTCATATTTTTCGGTCCCCCATAAAAGATATCCAGTATGTTTAACAGGCTCCATGTAGCTGGTATTTTTTTTGAGCGGGGAATGGTGTACTGAATTTTTTTATTTAAGAAATATTTTTATTTGTATTTATTATTTATTCAGGCGGGTTGTCTTTTGGGTAGGTTTGTTCGGAAATGTTAAAACTTTATAGCATGTGTAGTAACAAATGACCGAGTACACCGTTTAGTGGTGCGTGCTTAAGTTAGCCTGCAAATAACAACAATTAAGTGAGAAACGTGACCGCTATCGCCTCAGCCCGAGTTATATGATGACTTTCTGAGATAACTATCAATTATTACAACTAAAATTTAACGTATTTACCCAGAAGAAATAGAAAGTGCTCGTAATATATTTTGAAATTGAATTGAGATTTTTATAACCATTCAAAAGATTAAATAGAAGAAATATCTGGTGTTTTGCAATAGCTGTCTAAATGAAAAAAAAATGCTGCCTAAATACACACAGGCCAAACACAATATATGCTTTGTTCTTTAAAGTAAACAGTTA
Source organism: Sepiola atlantica (assembly GCA_963556195.1). NCBI lineage: Eukaryota > Metazoa > Mollusca > Cephalopoda > Sepiida > Sepiolidae > Sepiola > Sepiola atlantica. The sequence goes on along the minus strand of OY744518.1, from coordinate 99,582,949 downwards.
TCTACATTAAAGTATATATATATATATATACACACACACACACACACACACATATATATATATATATATATATATATATATATATATATATTGTTTTTTTCTCTACGAACTCTGCGCTTGATGTGGCACTTTATACATGACTTTCATTTCGGTGTCTGAGTAACATCGGGTGAATGCGTTTAATGGCTGCATTTTACTCGTTGAGATACAATTGTAAGACAATCAGCAAAAATAAAAATAAAAGTAAATGATTTAATTAAAGACTAAATTTTTTGGTTATTTGGAATATAAACAATCACTATATATATATATATATATATATATATATATATAGAAAAGAAGGTAGTGCAGTATTAGTGCAGTTCCAACGAGAGTAAAGTATATATGTAAAGGAGTAAGGCTACCTACATTTGTAGAATGTTTTTTTCAACATTTATTTATTATTTTGTTGTTTTACCATTTTATAATTTTATATAACGCGTTTCAAGCGGTGGTCCGCTTTCATCAGATATGAAAATCCATTTGAAGAAATGTCTTTCGATTTGAGTAAATGTTGTTTCATTTGAGGAATTTGTTATTGTTTTTGCGCATGCGTTGGTTTGCGGGTGTGTGGGTATATATATATATATATATATATATATATATATATATATATATATATATATATTGATAAAGTTGTGTATGTTTATATATGCGTATGTACAGAAATCACTGGTAAACTAATTAATCGAACATCATGAAATTTAGAACAACCTGCTTGGTGTAAGATCTAGATGTGGGCTATGTTTATTTTAATTTATGTTTATGCACAGGGGATAAGAACAGTTTTGGAGCCTTTCGTGACAATTCAGATACCTCTGATGTGGAGAAATGTTAAAAATAATTTTTGGATATAAATTAATTGATATTGCCCATGTTTAAATTTCTTTGGATTATTTTAAAGAGTCTTTACGGGCATACTATTGGAAAAACATCATATTTTAAAATACATATATACCAGATTTGTATTGAATTTGATTTATAGTAATTAGACACTAATGAAAGATCCACCGAATTTCAATTTCATCTGAAGACCCCTAAAACTTAAGCCTAAGATTTGTGAATTATCTAGAACTAGAATCATATATTTGAATGTTTATCAAAATTAGAATTATGATTCTAGACATAATTTGAGTATGTTTGGACTTTTTACATGAGGATTGATAATTTAGAATTTTCGGACTACTGTTCTCATCTTGCATGTTATTCTCACAACATTTCGCTTGATATAACCTCCGACCTTCTTGACATGGGTCTTGTGAAATTGGGGAATCTTTATGTCGAACTCGGGAATATGTACGGAATTTCAAACGGAACCTTTATTTAATTGACTGGGGTTGAAGGTTCAATCCCCCAATACGGGCGATACTAAAAATACCATTACAAATTACTTGCACCAGAAAAAACGCACCTGAAGAATATCTATATCAAGTTCATTCTATATTCCAATAACAACGGGTATTTATTTATTCATTTTTTTCACATTTCCAAAAAACATAACATTTTTGTGAGATGGATTTTTTAAGGTCCATTTCGTTTTGGCGTATGCCAAACAACATTTTCATATCAATATCGTCTCTGCAACACTACAAAATCATCATCTTGGATTGAAATTTCTTGAAAAAACCTACACTATACAGTGGGTTATTTTTTGGCGAAAAACACTCGGCTTTTGAAATCTGAAGGAGGAACGCGCGTGCTTGACACGCACGTCAAACTGAGCCGAACCTTCGAGTTTTGAATATGTTATTCGGCAAAAATAAAATTATATTTTATATAATAAATAACATGGTTTGTTCCATTATTACATAATGTTTGATTTCCAGCATATAGCACCGACCAAACAGCCAGCCTGCCATCCAGTCTCAGAAGCAGACAACAGTGATTATCGACAAACGATGATTGCTCACTTGCGATAACAAGACGAGACATTGCACATACGTACACATGCTGTCTTACATAATCCTCTAGTCACATGTTGTCCCAAGATTCACCTGCCAAACAATCGGATCACATTCATCAGATCACACTGGTTCCGCGACGAAGATTAACACCCTGTCCAAAACGATGGTATCACACACACACACACATTTATATATATATATAAATATATATATATACACATATATATGTATATATATATATTTATATATATATATATATATATATATATAGATATACTTTTGATTATTTATAATAAGTATTCATAACTAAGTATTTTTTTAATATTATCTAAGTCATTGCGTAAAACGCGTATATTAAAATTTAAAATATATTTGAGAATGCAATTAAATATTTTCGAAAAAATATCAAATACTTGTAGTTACGAACATCCCATATATGATAGCAATATATCAATCAAATTATAAATTGTCTAATTCAAGATATAACATGATTTTTTCATATTACTGAGTTGTCACATACCAATTCCAAAAGCGAAAGAAATTAAAAGTTAATGAGGTTGTGAGTTAGATGCTTAACTCAAGAACATGAATCGACAAGTATTTTTTGACATTGAACTTGAAGGCAACCATTTTGTAGTCTACAGTGAGGTAAAATTCACAGATACAGACACCCAACAAAAACATTCGCCTTCGCCCTTGAGACTCGCATTCACAAATATCCGGGGATTAGAACCAACATTGACGACGTAGAAACTTTTCTTCTGACAAACTCCCCAGATGTCCTAGCACTAAGTTAAACAAACCTTCAATCCTCGATCTCCTCTCACCACTTTGACATGACTGATTACCTTCCTCTCTACCGTAAGGACTCTGACAAACATATGCATGGGCTAAGAGTTTATGTTCGGAACACCCTCATCTGGAATAGATAACATAGGTTTGAATCAAATGACCAAGCCGACATGTTTACATCACAGAGTTAGTTACTTATATTTCTTATATCATTCTCCTTCGACCCAGGACTGTACCTTGCGTGATACTGTCTACGAAAGCTTAGATAGAGCACTCTCACTCGACTCGAATGCCAAAATACATGTATTTAGGGATTTTAATGTACACCACCGTGACTGGTTGGAATTCTCCAGCGTTACTGATGACGCTGGAAACTCTACTTTTAATTTCCTCTCAGCTCACGACCTCTCACAGTCTGTCACTTTTCCAACCCGCCTTCTTGATTTTGTGGACCAGCACCCTCATTTACTGACTTGTTCTTGATCTCACTACCCGATGCTTTTGTGGCGAATGTTTATAGCCCGCTCGGAAACTCTGATTCTCATCACCTATTAAAAATGGTCCAAAAGCTGGAGAGCAGTTGCTTAAAACGACGAGAAACTATGAGCAGGCTGATTTTGAATCCCTCAGGGATCACATAAACGACGCCCATGGGGATGAAACCTTCTCACTCCCTGCTGATCAGTGTGCAAATGAGCTAACCGAATGGGTCAAAGTAGGCATTGATCCTTATGTCTCCACGCAAAAATTCTTCAGCAAAAATCACTCTCCTAAATGGTTAACCTCAGAATGTGTAGCTGCTATTGCTGAGAGGCAGAAGACATTCCGAAAATTCGGCCGCCATAAGTCAACTGCGAATAGACAAAACATTGTAGAGGAAATAAATGATTGCAAACTAGTGATAGATAAAGCAAAGAGACGGTATACAGAGATAACCAAAAAACGCATTCAGTCAAAGAAACTATGCACTAGTGATTTCTGAAAAATCTACAATAGCGTGATAGACAATGAACAATCGACAATTGCCCCGCTATCATATCACAACGATGTTGTTTGCACGGTAACTGATAAGGCTGAACTACTTGCCCAGCGTTTCCCCATAAACACCACTTTACACTCAGAAAGAAAAACCCTCTCTTAATCCTTATTGCGGACTGAGGCCACACTTGATAACCTGGTCAATAACCCATCTCAAGTCAGAGACATCATAAAAGATTTACACCTCCAAAGTCTGGGGGCCTGCTCTTATACAAGTAATAGTAATAAAGAAATGATCTGCTAGGCTGGTCCCTCTCCTCTCCAAACTATAAAACAAATGCCTTACTGAATCTTGTTTCCCTGATAGTTTGAAAATTGCCTTAGTGGTACCAGTCTTCAAGAATTCTGGACATAAAACTGATCCTCTAAACTACCGCCCAATTAGTAAACTCCCGATATTGGCAAACATCTTTGAATCATTAATCAATATATCGATAGTCCGGCACTTTGTTAATGCTAAACTTCTTTCTGATCATCAATACGGATTCATACAAGCACGATCTACTGCAGATATCCAAACGGTCATTTCTTAACGTACATACTATACACTGGGCAAGGCAGGTGAAGCTAGGGCAGTAGCGCTCGATATAACCAAGGCCTTTGACAAGGTCTGGCATGAAAGGCTTCTCCTAAAAATGCACTCATATGGTATCACTGGACAGATATTTTATGTAATTAAATACTTTCTAACAAAAGGAAAGATCCAGGTTGTCCTTATGACCGTTATTCTAAGCAACATGGCATAAATGCTGGTGTACCCCAGGGATCTATCCTTGGACCTTTACTGTTCCCGATTTTCATAAATGACCTCCCTGATGTAATTGAGACTGAGATAGGAATATTTTCTGATAACGCCATGCTCTACTCTCATCATGTGGGCAAAACCGACGTGCACATATCTGAGGCAATGGCTGAATCCTTAGAAAATGACCTCTAGTCTGTAGTGGAATGGGGTCAAAAGTGGATGGTAATTTTTAGTGCCGCAAAGACAAAGCTACTTTCCTTCAATAACTACAAGAAATCTCTTTAACCACCGATTGTTATGGCAAATAACATACTACTTGAGAGTTCATCATTCAAATTCTTCGGCCTAACTTTCACAAATAACATGAATTGGAATAAATACATTGAAAACATTGCCAGGCCTGCTGCAAAAAAGGTGGGCTCCCTCTACCGTGCCAGTAAACTTCTCACACCTGACATTATCCTATATATCTACAAAGCCACCCTCCGTCCACGAATTGAGCATTGTTGCCACATCTGGGCTGGGCATCATCCACTTATCTCTTCCTCTTAGAAAAACTCCAAAAAAGTATCGCCAACTTGATAGGTCCGTCACTTTCCACCAAGCTCCAGCCCCTGTCTCATCGCCACAATCTTGCTTCATTGTGCCTGTTTTACAAGTACTTCAATGGATTGTGCTCTGATAAGCTTGCTGCTCTAGTACCCCCACGACGTAAATTCACTAGACCAACCCGACAATCTGCCAAATCCCATCCATTAACTGTGGAGGTCCCCAGATGCCGAAGAACTTTCTACTCCAAAAGCTTCTTTCCTCGTGCTGCTGGACTCTGAAAATCCCTCTCTGCTCCCTGCTTTCGTGACGCTACTGACATGCATAAATTTAAAACTAATGTATACAGACATCTCGCTACGCAGCTGCCAATTTAGGTTGACCCCCCCCAAACCTTCACCCCTTGTTTTTTCAATAGCCCCTTACGTCTACAGTTGAAGCCTGCCTTGTTTGGGTGAACTATGTTACAATAAAAAAAAGATTTTAGAAAAAATATATTACTAGAATAAAAAATATCAGAACGTGGTATATATCTCAAAGCAATGATATCGATCATTTAATTTAATAGGTTGCAACATATAAAATAATCAACTTCAAAACGCCAGCTCTTCCTGGTATCTAATGGTATTATTTTATATATAATTATATTTAAAAATATATCCGATTTTTAAGTACAACTATCATCTATTTGTAACAAGATGGTTAATTTTTTAAATATGATAGAATACGAAACGTATAATTATTAACTTCATATCAGTTCACAAGCCTACAACTAAAGATATATATATATATATATATATATATATATATATATATATATATATATATATATATATATATATATATATATAAATGTAAGTTTGTAATCCGAGGCAGGAGCAATGTGATAAAGGTACCGGAAGGTGGAACAGATGAACAAAAATAAATGAGAAGAGAAAATAAGAGTGGAATCTCAAGTCAATTTATTAATATTTCACGTTAAACAGATTGAATACCAGAACAGTAAATAGAAAAAAGTTTACTGTCAAGCAATTAAAAAGTTCCGGAAAAGGTGAACTTTAATTTTCGAGAGCGGAACATCTCATTATCAAAAGATAAAAAAATATGTCCGAGTGGTCGAAAAATAAGATGGGAACAACTGTTTAAGAAATACTGCAGAGAATTGATGGAAGATACGCAGAAAATGAGTTCAGATAAGCTAATTAGATATCAATATAAATTATTCGTTATCATAATTTAATTGTATAATTATTCAGCTTAAAGCTTGACATCAAATTAATATTTGTTTATTTATATACTTTATTTATTTTTATTTTTTTCCTTTTTATTTTTTAATTCAATTTTAATTTTAAATTTGATAAATTTGAGCCGTTAATGTTACAGAAAAGCGAACGGTCAAGAGAAGGCAACGGTGAAATCCAGAATCTGGTTAGAATTAATTTAAATTCAAAACTGAAATCAATTGTGATTTAGGTAATACTGTAGATTTAGCTTTTGCAGGAAGAAAAGGTAAATACATAGACTTTGCAAAATCTAAAGCCTTTTGGTGTAAAAATAAAAATGGTAAGACGAGTGTGTCCAAAACTGGTCTGACAATGCTTATAAGTGACCTTATAAAAGAGAGTTACTTTCAAATAGGGAATCGATTACTACTCCAAACAATAGGTATTCCAATGGGTTTGGATCCGTCTCCATTTTGGGCAAATCTATATTTACATAGACTGGAATATATATATATATATATATATATATATATATATATATATATATATATATATGTCATCATTAATAAAAAATGATATATCTAGAGCGTATAGTTATCATGGGTGTAGGCGATATATTGACGACCTTGTTTGCGTTAATGATAGCGAAGAGTTTGCAAATACATTTAATATATCCTAAAGTGTTAAAATTAAACTGTGAACATAAGGGAGCACAAGCTACTTTTCTTGATTTGGATACAAAAATTGAAGATAAAATATTTATATATAAACTGTTTGATAAAATAAAGTCATTCCCTTTTCGTATCGTGCGAATGCCATATAAAAATAGTACTAGCCCTGTGTATATATTTTACGGAAGTATTATGTCCGAATTTCTGAGGATTGTTCGTGGGTCCTTAAAATTAGTAGATTTCATGATCAGAAATTGGGGGAATTTCTGATCTAATAATAAGAATGATTAACCAAGGTGGCGATCAAAATAAAATATTTAGACAATTAAATAAAGCAATTACTCGCCATCCTGATGCTTTTAAATCTTATCAAATTAATCAAAATAAACTGATAGAACAAATCATAGGATATATGAATAAAAATGATGTAGAATATGTATAAACGTATATATAACACATATACTAATTATAATGAGAAAAAGAAAAACAATAAAAATACAGTAGAAAGAAAGAAAGAAATGTTAAAAAAGAAGAAGAAGAAGAAGAAGAAGAAGAAGAAGAAATCGACGGTTATGAACGCCGATTTTAAACACTGAGAGTTGGCAAAGAAGAAGAAGAAAAAGAAGAAGAAAAAGAGAAAAAATTAACGGTTAGCTTATAAACTCCGATTTGAAATACTGAGAAAAGGAAAAAAATCGACAGTTGGCTTCTTAACGCAGATTAGAAAAACTGTAAGTGAACAAGGAAGATTAGTATTTATTTGAGGTTGACGACAACGGGGATATGAACAACAAAGGAGGAGGAGGGAGAGAAGGAGGGACTAAAAGTATATATATGTATGTATGTGTATATATGTATATATATATACATATTTATTCATTTATTTATTTTTTATTTTTTGATGTGTTGATATTTTTTATATTTATAATATAAAACTAAAAATAATACATTAATCACCTAAATAATAGTGTAATGGATTCGTCCAAACACTTTAAAATGCAGCAATATTTTTGTAAGTAACGGATAAATGTTATTAGACAGGCGAACAACACAGGTAAGGGAAAAAATTTTTTTAAATAACTAATATAAGATAGCAAAACATTTATATGGAACAAAACGTAGATTTAGTATAAGGAACGTTTATGTTTTTGTCTTTTAAGGGAAGTGGGGTCTGATCAACTCTGCTGAGAAGCCATGAAATTAAATACTGTCTTGTTTTAAAATTCCCAAAACAGTTTTTCATGGTAAACAACTGATTATCCCTTAAAATAGTGTTAGAAACAAACTAATATAATAACTGTAAAAAATAAATTGACTTACATGAGTGATTTTCCACTGAAAGACTTGGGACTAAACGGTTTTTTTGTTGTTTTATTTTATAAATATAGTTTTAATGGTTTAGAAACTTCCGAGACTATATATATATATATATATATATATATATATATATATATATATATATATAAAGTGTATATTTCTTTATATATCCTGTTTTTAATTTATACACTTTTCCTTGTACGCGTTCTTTACTTCATTATTATATTCAAATTCCATGGTTTACTACACTATTATTATTTACTGTTATTATTAAAATGCATACTAAAAAAACAAGTCATGTTCAACAAATATGTTACAAATTCTCTAGGTATAGTGAACGGTGAAAATTTCGAGGAATTAAAACAACACATCTACTGATGGAAGATGGTGCAGACCAACGCTGATAACATGTTTGAAATCAGACGGCAAATTCTGCTTGGATGAAAAACCTTTTTATAAAGTAGACACCATCATAAAGAGTAGACAGTTCACTATGACATTAAGCTAAACGCATTCAATGAATACATCATGCTTGTTATGACATATAGTAGCGAGACATGGCCACTTAAAAATGCAGCGAAAGAAAAGCTAAGAGTAACACAATGCAAAATGGAACGCATTATGCTTTACACCAGTCTACTTTAAAGAAAAAAAAGACACTTCTGTCAGACAGCAAACTTAAGTAAACGACATCATCGCAACCATGCGAACGGCTAAACACAGATGGTAAAGTAATTTTTCGAGATATACAGATAACAGGTGGGCATATAGAATGACAAAATGGACGCCAACGCAATGGAAAAGTTCAGGAATAAGGCCAAAATCCCGGTCAACCGACGACCTCGACAGCCACGCCTAGCTAGGGGCAAAACAAGGTACAAAGAAACCTGCAGATATTTTACTTCCATGAGTGACCAAAAGCCATGATGATGATGATGATGATGATTAAAGTATTAAATATTCAGTAAATAATTATTGATCTTGTCTGTTTAGCTAAATAATTGACTTGTTACAATATAAAAGAGGTTTAAAGACAACATTCCTATGAAGCGCAGATTAAATATTCTGTGATTAACAGTAGTCCTTAACAGCGTATACTCTAGTTGTTATATCTGACAAAAACTTTTACAATGTGTGTTATACGAATATAGTTTTCATTTATATAAATTAAGGATAAAAGTAAAAAATTGTATTCATGGTACAACATTTTAAACGGCATTGGTTTATGTGATTCTGTTTAGAATCTGATCGAAATATCACCTGGATGTTGCCAACATCTATAAGTAAAAGATGGACTCGACCCCGGAACACCCTGCTGGTCAGTTTGCAGCATTATAAATGTCACTAGTGTCACCAGTGTCAGCTCTAATAATAATAAGCACGCAAAATTATTAGATTACTAATCATTATATGCCGTCGAATTTCACATGGAAACAGTCGAACAGTTCTGAGTGAAAACATATTTGATAACATGTATTTAACATTACACAGTTAAAAATAATTTAGTAATTTTTTAAAGAAAAATTAGAAATTTATGAATTTTCTGACATATTCATTTATTTTAAATTCAAACCGACTTGCGCACTTTGATTATATTTTAAGTGTCTATACTTGGTATTTTTCATTACAGTGTTTTAGATTTATTTATATGGGGATTAATAACTTTCTATTATACAGACTACAATTCTCATCTTTTATGTAATCCCCGACTTTCTGTAGGTGAAACTTGTCCAACTCCGAAAACTTCATGTCGAACTCGGAATATATATATATATATATATATATATATATATATATATATATATATATATATATATATATATATGGGAAATGAAAAAGGAAAAACCAAAATATGTTTTTTTTAATATATTCATCAACGTTTCGTCTTTATTTGTAAGACTTCCTCAGGATGATAATTTTAAGAAAAATGTCATGCAGGTACATATAAATATTAGGTTGACATGATGGGTTAATGAGAAGAAGTAGAAGCCACTACTGGGATCGCAGGACCAGGGTCCGGGCTGAGAGAAGTCGGTGGCAGAGAGTGAAATGAATGTGGATAGCTGTGAGTGAAAAAGGGGAGGGTGGATTTGTTAGTGAATTTGTCTTAGAGTGGGAGAGAGGAGGGGCTGAGGATTTTATTGGGGGTATAAAGATGAAATCTTCAGCGATGTTCTTTTGTGGATGCCAAAACAGGGATGTGGTTCAATGAGGATATTACACAGAACCCATATAAAGAAACTAGCTGAGGACTCAAAATACTCTTATGAAGACCTACCTAGTGTGATGAGGATATAGCGATATTGCGTGAGAGGGTGCGAAGGATCTGTAACACTACCACGACAAGATGAGAACGATTATTTCTCCAGTGACAAAAAATCTCAACGATTTTTCTGAAATTCAGTTATATTTGCTGCCATAGAGGAAGTTCGCATTATTTCCTCAGAAGAATGTATTTCTACACAAATAGACGTAATAAAATAATTATACATTCCCAATAGTTATAAGTTTTTATCTAAAATAGCAAGAGTGATAATTATGCAAAGTTTATTATTGAAGCTAAAATCAAATAAATTGGAAGAATAACATTGACCAGCTAATTTCCTTTCGATCTTTTCCATAATTTCCTTAAAAAAACGTTAAACATTTAGACATAATCGAATATTTTAAAGATTTCTAAGGTTATTTAGTTGTTAGGGAAGTATAAAAAATAAACATGTAGAAACAGGATTCATAGGTTTTGGAACGCGAGTAAATCTAAATATTTTAAATCCAATAGACATAAGTTGATCACTGTTAAATAAATAGCGAAGTTACTCACCATGAAAAGATACGTATGACAACGGGGTCACATTTCATTTATCTAATCAGCATCAGAGGATTAAGTATTGGTGTTTAAGTGTCAGTCTTACTTCATATCTTTCTACTCACTCCTGGTTCTGGCTATTTCGATAATTTTTTGGAGATTTTTTTTCGTTCAAATAACACCGACCATATCCTTCACGTCGAGACATGATTTATGAGAAGACAATTTGTGAATGAGATATAAAAACGTAGAACAGATTTTGAATTCACTGTTAAATGTTTATCATACAGTTTTTTAAGATTTTTATGACAGATGTATATAAAAATTCTATATTATTTTAACACACACACATATATATATATATATATATATATATATATATTTGTGTGTGTATGTACAGTTGCTAAGTTGTGAACAACGCGGACTGAGAACCTGGCTATGTCGGGTTCGAATCCAATTCGCTTCACAAAAACACTTTCATCAAAACCCACACCTGATCTTGTGTCTAACCTCTTGAAGAGAAGGTAAATAAACAAATATATATATATATATATATATATATATATATATATATATATGTGTGTGTGTGTGTGTATGTATATGTGTGTGTCATGCACAGTAATTAGTGGATTTTTACAATAATATTTTGTGAGCAGCTGGTGAACTTTATCTTCTAAAGGACATCAAAGATCACGTTTTTACTTTTGTTTTTAACTAAATAGAAGAATAACAATAGTAATTATAGGGGTTCATGGGTGGGAGCATATTTTGACTGGGGGACAACATTCATTCGCGGCTAACGCTATGTGTGCCTATACTAGTAGAATATAATAGTGTACGTTTTTACTGTACGAAGATTAAACGATACTAATGGGTTTGGCGCAACATCAGAACTGTAGAGAGATGACAGGAGAACAGACGTTACGACACGACTAAAAATTAATATAAAATCCTCCTTTTTTAATGAAAATTTCGTCAATCTGCAAACGTAACTGACAAAAGAATTCGAACGAAAAAAGTTCTAGAGAGAACACGCTAAAGGCTGCGAGAGATAAAACCAACAATCCAACAGATAACGGTCATTAAAACAGTTTAACCATGTTATATATCTATTATTATACTAAAGATGAGTTAATCAACTTTTTTTTGTAACGCTTTTTCCTATGCAAATTCTTATCGAACAACATACATGTCAAAATATTCCTTGGTTTTTAAATTGAGCTATGTTTAAAATTCTTTAATTAAAATTGTTCTTATTAGCTCTAATTTTAAAATTACTCACCGAGTTACCCATTCTTTACAAACTTTCAGTCTATTCTCACCCTCTATATTGTCGGGCAACAGGTAGACAAGTAGTGCAATTCAGAAATAACAGACTTATGATTGCCTCAGAATGAGTTGACAAAGTAAAACAAAATCGTTAGCAGAGAAAACAACTCCAATCTCGAATGCGGATATCAGATCGGCAATCCATAGTTTTTTGCCTAATAAGACAAACTAACGATAATATATCTAGTATGCACAAACCCCCACTAACTCTGTAAGTATTGTTTTTGTTACTAATAGGTAAAGGCTTATCAAGGCCAATAGACACTTGGAGATAATCGTTAAAGAGATAGATAGATTATCGGTTTAATGATGCAGAATATTATAAAAGATCGACTTATTTTTATGGAATGAAGTCATGAGGCCAGGTAATGACCAAGTATTTGCTGGTATTTAAATTGAACACATATATGTTGCAGTCTCTACGGAACCAGTCCGGGGTAATATGTTCCACAGGTGGGAAATTCTTAGAAATTGTTGTTCAGTGAAAATCTGTCTCACCTTAGGCACAAATAGGAAGTAAAACCAGTTCATTTCAATTGTAATACGAAGATATTTTCTTGCTTCGAACATTTTACAATGAGAAATACATATATATATATATATATATATATATATATATATATATATATATATATATATATATATATATGGTGAGAGAGATAGAGAGATTATATTATATATGTAAAGGAAATGTATATAGAATAACACATAATATAAACATAGATTGGTTTCTCTAAACCTAACCATAACTTGGATATAATCAACATTTAATAAGTTTTTTTTCTAAATCCTACCAACATGTGAACACCGCTGTTTTTTTTTGTTTTTTTTTTGCTTCCTCAAACCTGTCCAATTTATTAAGTTAAGAATTTGAGCCATCTAATTCCGGTATTGTTTGCTGCGATTTCATTCGCCATTAAATTTGGTGTCCAATTTAGAAAATATAATTGCCCATCATTCATGGAAGAAGCATGATTCTTTTTGTAGCATTGAAAGTTTTCCATTTTTATTTCCTTCACACGGAGCAATTCAGTAAAGTGTAACGTTTAAATGAAAGATAATGTTTTATTTTGGTCATAAAACAATGGAGTAATAAAACAGTGAAAGAAAAGAGAAAATATTACAAGAAAATGTAATTTTTCAACAAAAACAAATATAATAGAAATTGATGCGAAATTGGTAAGTCGACAAAGGTTCGTCTGGCCACACGCCTAATCACGTGATAAATGCTTGACAAATGTATATATGACATCTATCTATTATACAAAATGTAAGTTTATCAACGTTTGTTTTCCAAAGGTTTAATTTTATTTCATACTTTAATAACACAAGACTTTTGCTAACGTGTATATTAGTTCAAAGCCTGGGTTTTATTAGAAAAAAGTTTTACTTTTTCTCATTAGCCGTAATTTATAATTAACTGAACTAATCACATATATCTCTGAGCTATCTATGTGTTTCTCTCGCCCTTTTCACCCGATGTTGATTCAACTGTGCTCTAATATGTGTTAATGCCTCTGTAAGTATTTAAAGGATAAGTGACATTTTCAGCATTGTTACTTGTGTGTGTCTATATACACCACACACCCGTAAATAAATTCGATAGCGAAAATAATAACTCTCTTTATTTTATTTAATAATAATAAGACAGAAGAAGAGCAAGATATAGATAAATAGACTTACTATTTCTAGTTATGCAAGAAGAATATCTTAATAGATATGTTACAGTTTATGAAATTGTGTAATTGTATCAAAGTAGAATAAATAGTTGTCACGGTAATGTCTGGTTTCAAAGATGTATATGGTCTATCAATTTATATTAAATACACGAGTATTGCTTTCAGCATATAGATCTTCTACATCCTTTGGAAAGGTTTGAAGGTAAATACACCTCTTTTTAGATGTTCCCGAGGGATCTCATATTGGTGAATGTGTTTTCTCTCGGGAAGAGAAGGTGATACCTTAAGAAAATACTTATGTCAAGGAGCGTTGTATTTTTCTCAGTTTTAACTTATAGATATTACGTATTGATATTATAGATATCACGTTTTGATATTATAGATATCACGTTTTGATATTATAGATATCACGTTTTGATATTATAGATATTACGGTTTGACAACAAAATCGAAATGAAACATTTTTTCCAGAAATAATTCCTCTTGGAATGCGTTAAACGCAAAGAAATCTACATGTTCAAGTACAATTACTTCAGGTATATTCGTGCACTGCCAATGTTCTACGCTCTAACTGAATGCGATACTGTGTCAAACTTGCTAGGCATGGCAAGAAAACCGCATGGGCAGTCTGGACAGTAATGTCAGAGTTAACTGAGGCGCTGATGCAGCTGTCTTCCGCACCAAGTGACATACAAAATGATGCAATGTGTATCATCGAGAGGTTCGTGAGCATGTTGTATAATCGAACCAGCAAATGCACGGACATTGACAAGGCCAAAAGGAAACTCTTAACAAGCAACAACAATATGCATTTCGAGGAACATGTCAGGAGGGCAGTATATCAATGTGGACATGTGTGGGGTCAGATACTGCTGCCAGCACCAGAACTCCCACCACCAACCAACTGGGGTTTGTCAATGACTGGATGATAATACACACCATACTGGACCAGGCTACCTAGGGCAGCTCACACCTGCATTGAGCTGGTTTCGTGCAAGTGCCGGAAATGGTGTAGGAGACGCTGCAAGTGCAATAAGACTATCCTTAAGTGCACAGCTCTTTGTGTGTGAAGGTGACTGCACATGAAGATGAGTCCACAACATTCATTTACTTGTGGCAGTTACTAGTTAACTTGACACTGTTTAGGTGCACATATCGTCGGTACCGATGTATACCTAGCCTCAAATACCAGATCATTGTAGAATGTCAGTACACACCTAACCTTTATATATTACACCATAGCATGTCAGAATTTTAACTTAGATATTTAATGACTTAAGACATGTATCAAAAGTATACAACTCAAAATTAGTAGTTGAAGTAAATGGATATTTTTATTTAGAGTTATGCAGGGAAAGCTAGTTTTGAGAAGTTTACGTTGTTTTGTGTTAATGTTCACACTATGTTTGTAGATATTCAGACGTAACCCCGAATTGATCATTTTGTGATATTGATTGACGGAATAGAGAAGACTAATCAACCAAATCTCTTATGAAAGATGCTATATCAAACTTACAACAACACAGAATCTAATCAACAACTCAAACTTCTAAAAACAACTTTTACTTCACAGACTTTGAGTAAAATGTTGTCTTGTCAAAAATACATGATGATGAATATTCATCTCTCATGAATTAAGTGGAGTACTGTAATAGAGTATGTCATTTTGAAAAAAAAACATTTTATTTGTCATGTACTATATACATATTTGACCTCGAGGTAATCGCACATGAAGAATTCAAGTGGCAGCCATTTTGAAATCCAATATGTTAGCTAATTTATAACGATACACAATACAGATTGTAACCATCGAATTATTTTCCTCCCAAAACATAAATTTTGACACCAGAATCGAGTCAATAGCAGAATTAGACCCAAAGATATTTGAAAATGTAGGTTTCAAACAACGGCCATTTTATAATCTAATATAGCGGCGCATTGGTATGAAATATGCAATGCAGATTGTTACCATTATATTCCCCCCCCCCAAAAAAAAAGAAACACATTTTGACACCAGAATCGAGTCAATACAGGCATTAGACCCAAATATAATAGAAAATGTAGATTTCAAATGACGGCTATTGTGAATTCCAATATGGCGCACATGAAAGGAGAATTCCGAGTGGCTCAATATCTGAGAATCTTCACCATATATCAATGTACATGTGTACTAAATCTAATGCTTGTATCACAAACTGCACAATCCTTTTGAAATTTCGAGCTAAACCGCCTCACTATTATCATTCTTTGTCCAAAGAAGGTTTGTAAAAACTAAGTGGGATGTTTTTATTTCTTGTACAAAAATGTTGTTTGGATTAACTTGCCAAAATTACCACCATTGAATCTAATATATTCAATCAATATATTTTGCACTGCAAATTGAGCACAACAGCCACCAGAATGGAGAATCTTATCTTTTAAACAGATTATTACGAAAACTAATGTTACTAACAACGTTTAAAAGACAAACATTTTAGAAAAACAAGAAAGTTATATTTTAGAATTCATTTACTTGGGTATTACTCTTAAAATGTAGGCGTATTAATATATCGTATTCTTTCGGGTATAAAGGAATTTATCAAGGATACAAAGTAAGGCATCTGAAGTTCGTAGTGTCCGGAGTAAATATTATTTAGAAATAAAATACTACTATCACTATTACTGCTTAACGATCTCTTTACATGGGTACATACCTTCCTGTAATTCCTTGGTGTTTCCTAAGTTCATATAATACGGGTGTATTAGCCCCGTTTTCTGATTACATAGTTCACATTGTTTATGATTGTATAGTAATTGTTAAGATTGATTCTGTAATCGAATTCTGTATTCATCTGACCTTGAAAAGGGCATCTAATCCTCGCATATCCACGACAGCAAGTTCCCCAATGCCTCGGTAATTACCATGGAAAGAATATCTTTCCGCTGGTGTGTGTTTCGCTAGGGAATGTGGATCGCTCGCAACTCCGTTTAATCAATACATTGAGTGGTATAAAGAACCGTGTTCTTAAAGATGACAAATCACAGGGAAAATTATCAAATATGCATAGATTTATATATACACTGACACACACTGCGTATGTATGTATATATATATATATATATATATATATATATATATATATATATATATATATATATATATGAACCAAATAAAACCATTACAGTCACAAGTATTTTGTCACTCTCAATTTTTATTTTTCATTCTGAGTGTGTTTTTATTGAAACAAGTTAAGCACAACACTGAATGTGTTTACGTTACTAAATACATCGAATATTTCACATTACTATAACTAGATCGCTTTTAAACTTACTTTTCCCTTACCTTACCCTTTCTACTTAGCAAAAAGGGCCAACTTTGATTTGAGTCAATAAATAATAATCATTGATTTATGCAAGTCAGTAAAAAACATATTTTCCACAAACGGGTTCTTCTTTAAATACTTTATAGAAAACATTTAACATCATTCGGTTTAGTTCACTTTCAGACATTACATCAATTGTTCGCCTTTAAATAAATCGAAAGAACAAAAAAAAGGGAATTGGATTTTTTTAAAACTCATCTCATATTATGTTTGGTCATTTCGGAGAAATTTCATTGTGTATATTTAATTTTTTGTTCGTGTATTATCGCAGATATTACACTTTATGTTAATTCACCCCTCCACAAAAATAGATTCTACTATTTTAGGCTATTATTATATGTAAATAGCCTTTAAACGTTTGCTGTAAAAGAACCAGAACCAATATTTACGCTTTAGCACGTAAATATAGCGAAACCTATGCGCTCACCTACACATGGATACACTTTTTAAGAAAACGTATCCGTTTTTTTACATTTTCTTTATTCTTGGACATTTTCGTAATTTGTTGCGATCATTTTATTTTCGTAACATAGTTCACTGCAAACAAGGAAAGCTGCCACTGTAGACGTAAGAGGCTATGAGAATTAGGGTAATAGTTTTGTGGGGTATCCTAAATTGGGAGCTGTGCAACTAGCTATTTGTTCACATTAGGTTTAAATTTCTGCATTTCGGTACATTCGAGGAAACAGGTAGCAGGGAGAGTGTTCCAAAGATCGGTAGAATGAGAAGATATTAGAGTAGAAGGCTTTCCGGCATCTGGGGATCTCCACAGTTAATAGATGGGATTTAGCTGATTGTCGGCTTGGTCGAGTGTATTTATGTCGAGATGACAACAGAGCTATTAGTTCATCGGAGCACACTCTATTAAAGTACTTGTAAAACAAGCACAATGATGCAACATTGCAGCGATAAGGCAGAAGCTGGAGCTTGGGATAGTGAAGGACCTATTAGATTAGCTACTTTTTGTAGACCTTGTCTAAGAGTAAGAGATTAGTAGATGGTGAACCAACCCAGATGTGACAACAATACTTCATTAATGGTGGATTGTGGCTTTGTAGATATATAGGATACTGTCAGATTTGAGGAGTTTTCTAGCACGACAGAAAGAGGCCACAATCTTTGCAGCAGCTTTGGCAATGCCTTCTATTTATTTGTTCTAATTCATGCTAGATATGAATGTGAGGCCGAGGAGTTTGAATAAAGAACTCTCAGGTATGGTGTTATTTGCAATGGCTATCTGTGGTTGAAGAAGTTTCTTGTAGTTTTTGAAGGAAATCAACTTTGTCTTTAACAGCATTAAATGTTACCATTCATTTATGGCTGCATTCCACTACAAACTGGAGGTCACTTTCTAAGGATTCATCTATTTCCTCAGATATATGTGCGTCCATTTTGCCTACATGACGAGAGTAAAGTGTGATGTCGTCAACACATATACTCATCTCAGACACAATGTCATGAGGGGTGTAGTTTATGAAAATAAGGAACAATAAAGGTACCAGGGTCGATCCCTGGGGTACACCTATGTTAATGTCATGTTGTTAGGATCAACGGCCGTCGAGGACAACCTAGATATTTCTTTTGGATAGGAAGGATCTAATTATATGAAATATTCTTCTAGTAATACGATATTAATTACTTTTTATGAAAAGATCTTGATGCCAGACCTTGTCAAAAGCATTGAATATATCAAGCGCTACTACCCTAGCTTCACCTGCCTTTTCCAGTGTATGGTATATGCGTTCAAAGATGACCGTTAGGATATCCGCAGTATACAGTGCTTGCCTAAATCTATATTGATAGTCAGAAAGATGTTTTGCATTAACAAAGTGCCAGTCTATCGCTAGATTGATTAAGGATTCAAAGAGTTTAGCGAATAACGGGAGTAGACTTATGGGGCGATAATTCTGAATGTATGTTCTAACTCCAGAATCCGTTTAGACCGGGACAACAGACGTAATTTTCCAGCTATCAAGGAAGCAAGATTCTGTTGTAGAGTTTTGAGAGGACATAGGCAAGTTCAGCAGATGATTTCTTTATTACTGGTGTAAGATCAACTCCACATGCTTTGGAGGTGTCAAAGTTTTTTACGATGTCTCTGACATGAGATCGGGTGATGACCAGGTCATCAAGAATGGCTTTAGTCCGCAATAGAGATTTGGGGAGGGAGTGGTTTGCGGGGTCAAACATTGAGTTTACGGCGAAACGCTGGGCAAGTAGTTCAGCTTTCTCAGTTGCCGTGCAAACGACATCATTGTAGTTTAAGATCCGGGGAATTATTGATTGACCATTGTTAGCCACACTATTAAATGTTACTATCCATTTATGACCGCATTCCACTACAGACTCGAGGTCACTTTCCAAGGATTCATCTATTTCCTCAGATATATGTGCGTCCGATTCTTCCAAAAATAACGAGTACCTAGTTTCTGCGACTGAATGTGTTTTCTGATCATCTCTGTATACATTCACTTTGCTTCCCTATCAAAGTCTTACATTTGTTTCTTGCCGCTGTAAATCTCTGTCTATTCGTAGTTGACTTTTGGCGTCCGATTGTTGGAATGCTTACTGCCTCTGAGCAATAGCAGCTGCATATTTCGAGGTGAACTATTATGGAAAGTAGAACTTTCTGTATAATTTACGCATGGGGACATATGCTTCAAGGCCTGCTTTGATCAATTCGGTTACCTCATTTGCGCACTTGTCGACAGGGAAAGAAATGTCACTCCATAGGTAGTCACTGATGTGATCTCTGATTTATTCCCAATCAGCCTGCTATACATGGAGTTACTTGCTGCGTCTGTATAGATGGAGAATCAGAGCCAGTCACTTGCATTAAAATCACCAAATGCATGTATTTGGACACTCGAGTCAAGTGAAAGTGTTGTATTTATGAATTCAGAGACAAAGTTAAGTAGGGTACAGTCCTGGGTCGAACGAGAACGGTTAACAAATATGAGTAAGGTTAATCCCCAGAAATATAAGTACGGTTAATCTTGATCATCTGATTCTAGCTTATGGTCTCTAGTCACGAAAAGGGTGTTCCGAGCATGTGCTCCTAACCTGTGTTTATCTTTGTCAGAGTATTTACGGTAGAGTGGGAGGTATTCAGTCATGTTAAAATAGTATAAAAAGATTGAGAATTGTAGGTTTTTTTTTACTTTGTGCTAGGATATCCGGGTCGTGTACGAAAAGAAAGGTTTTTACGTCGCTGATGTTGGTTCTAAACATCCGTATATTTGTGAATGCTAGCCTCAAGTAGGTGAGACGAAGATGTTTTTTGGTGGGTGTCTGGTTTTGTGCGTGCATTTAGGGGAGGATCAATATTTTTTTGCGAAATGTAGGTCGTGATTTTGTCGAATTTTCTCATGCGAAAGAATAATATGATGGCAATTTTTTAGGTATTCGACGCCGAAGACAGCTGATATTTTTCCATACGATCTATTAACACGAGTTTTGTTCTTTCCAAAACGAATACTAGATAAAATGCTACAATCTTTGAAAGCTGTGGCCGGATATCTATATATCCATTGCTTCAACACTTCAAGTTAGACAGCTTTACTTAACTGAATCATAGAGAACATATATCAGCTTTTTTGACAATGTAAAACAAGTGCAGTAGTAAAAACACCATTTATTTTTAGATTAAGTCACACCCACCGTATAAAAAGTGATCTTAAGAAAATTATAATTATATTACTTGATATCCTACACAATTACTAACTTAAAATTATATATATATATATATATATATATATATATATATATACTTACCTTTATTTACACAAATATATATATAATCTGCGAAACTGACATGTCGATGTTAAGGATCAACAGTAGTTCGAATTTGAGATGTCATCAAAGAGAATTGAAATCCGATCCTTCCCTTAGATCATATTTGGAAAGCTCTATTTGATAATGAGCGTACTTTATAAGCCCGGTTAAAATTCTTAAAAGTTTGTGTGGGGGATGTATATATATATATATATATATATATATATATATATATGTGTGCATATATATATGTATATATATATGTATATATATATGTGCATATATATATATGTATATATATGTATATATATGTATGTATATTAATGTATGTATATATATGTGCATATATATATACATATATATGTATATAAATGTATATATATATATGTATGTATATAAATGTATATGTATGTATATATATGTATATATATATGAATATATATATATGTATATATATGTATATATATATATATGTATGTATATATGGATATATATATATATATATATATATATATATATATATATATATATATGTATATGGATATATATATATATATGAATATATATATATATGTATGTATGGATATATATGTATATATGGATATATATATATATATATATATATGCATATATATATATATATATATATATATGCATATATATATATATATATATATATATATATATATATATATATATAAAGCAGCTTTATTTGTTAACGCAGTACAGGCACTCGTTTATTTAAATACCGATTGTTGTTTTAATTTTGATCTTGCTTATTGTTGTCAATCGATAAAAACAAAGTAAAAAGAAAACGTGTGAAACTGCTTGATTAGAAACTGTATTTAAATCAAAAAAAGCATTAGAGCTAAAGTTATGTTGAAAATAAATAGGCGTGGTGAAGAAGGTTATTGTAATGGTTTTATTGGAACAGTAACTGAAATAATCCGGTTCATTTTGACTATAACGGCAAACCTTTTCCGTTAAAAAAAGTACGCTCATATTTGTTACTAGTAAACTATTTCCAGTGTCGCTTTCATATGCAGACTCATTGTAAATTCTTCGGCTAAAAAGATCTAATATATTGCAAACTGATTTAATAGAAGAAAAATCAACCATTAGGAATCAAATTGAAATTCATTAGACAAATTTCGTTTCCAAACTGATTTTTATTAATAGAAATCATTATTTTATTGTTAATTAAATTATCTAATCATCTAATGACTTGACTGATTTTAATGATTATTTGCATAATTTGCATCTTGTTAATGAATTTTAGAAAGAATTGGAAAATAGTCGTCATCATAAGCAAAGCAGCGTTGCAAAATTGAAAATAATTATTTGTGGCAGATTTAATGATAGAAATGTTTTATAATTTTAAACGTACTTTTAAGAAAAATTTCAATTTGTTAAATATGATATTGTTAATTTTTTTTCGATTTCAACTCTTTTATAAATGAAATCTCCATTTACAATAAACTCCATGATTTTTAAATCATGGAGTTTATTGTAAATGGAGGTGTTTATTGTTAGAGGAATTGTTTTTGCATAAACTAATAGTTATCAAAATGTTACGTTTTTTTATTAATAAAGCTCAAATAAAGTTCACTTACAAAATAAGTGAAACTGAAATTACATATACATTTTTAATTATCTTCTAAATTAAAATATCTTGTAATTCTAATTAATAGATTTGTAATTAATCAACATATTAATTAGGAATGAAAAAGAATTAAAAGAAAAGTGTGATATAAAACATTCAGTTCAAAAAAGCAGATATTTGGCATATATTTTACTTTGAAAGCGGCTCGTATGCATAGATAACTAACATCTACTGAGTAAACTAGAGGTTATATTTAGGATGAAATCAGTGATAATGTTATTACAAGACATTGTAAAGTTCCTAATATGGTTCTATTAGTAAATTTCGTTTCATAATAAGTCAATGTAAATATATTTTATCAAAATCATAATCTCTGTTTTAATTTTTTAAGATTAATTTTATATTTTTATTTATTCATTTACAAAAAAATACAAAAACGAACATTAAACGGATACATTTTGTGGGAAAGGGGCATTTAAGATCAATAATTGGCACATTAGTAATGCCTGTAAAAATCATGGATTATATTGACAAATGTATGAAACAATATATTCTTAATATTATGAACCTGGCAAACTACAGGACAAGTTATTACACTTGCAAAAGTGTGAGTAAAGGTTGTTACTTATAGTAAATAAGACACTTTTTACTTAAAATATTACAGGAAAGAGTAAAATTGTAAATTAAAATATTTTTAATAAAATTTAAATATCATTTAATCATAATTTGTAAATAAGATTATACTTTTTACAGTTTATGTTGCGATCGTTCATCTCAAATGCAGAAAAAAAGTATAATCATAATTTGTAAATAAGATTATACTTTTTACAGTTTATGCTGCGATCGTTCATCTCAAATGCAGAAGAAAAGTATAATCATAATTTGTAAATAAGATTATACTTTTTACAGTTTATGTTGCGATCGTTCATCTCAAATGCAGAAAAAAAGTATAATCATAATTTGTAAATAAGATTATACTTTTTACAGTTTATGTTGCGATCGTTCATCTCAAATGCAGAAAAAAGTATAATCATAATTTGTAAATAAGATTATACTTTTTACAGTTTATGTTGCGATCGTTCATCTCAAATGCAGAAAAAAGTATAATCATAATTTGTAAATAAGATTATACTTTTTACAGTTTATGTTGCGATCGTTCATCTCAAATGCAGAAAAAAGTATAATCATAATTTGTAAATAAGATTATACTTTTTACAGTTTATGTTGCGATCGTTCATCTCAAATGCAGAAAAAAGTATAATCATAATTTGTAAATAAGATTATACTTTTTACAGTTTATGCTGCGATCGTTCATCTCAAATGCAGAAAAAAAGTATAATCATAATTTGTAAATAAGATTATACTTTTTACAGTTTATGTTGCGATCGTTCATCTCAAATGCAGAAAAAAAGTATAATCATAATTTGTAAATAAGATTATACTTTTTACAGTTTATGTTGCGATCGTTCATCTCAAATGCAGAAAAAAAGTATAATCATAATTTGTAAATAAGATTATACTTTTTACAGTTTATGTTGCGATCGTTCATCTCAAATGCAGAAAAAAGTAACTAATGTGTCAAATTTCAAATGCAGTAGGATAGCTATGCACAATAAATTGATGACATAAGAAATGGTAAGATAAGGTATAAGAATAACTGGATAATTAAATTATCGTTTAATTAAGTGCAGTTTACTGTAATAACCAAATACAAAACTATTTAGCTATTATATTCATACATTTCAAATAACATCTAATAGTATTACATAATGTTACACAACAATTAATAAAGTAGAATTATTCCTATGAATAGAAATCAAATTGATTAAATAATATTTATATGATTATCAAATTATTAAATTGTTACTTATATTTTAATCGTATATTATACAATCTTATAACATATAATACAATTTTATGATTGATAAAATAACTGATAATGAAATTAGAACATTCACATTTGGCCTTAATTATTTTCAAAACAAATTATTTACAAAAATATTTATAAAATATTGTACTTTTGATTATAACTAATTATAAATTGTTTAATTTTCTGTTTATAATATTTCATAAATATAAATATTTTTATTTCAAATTTTATTCTTTGATGTAATACTATAAGAACAATGTGTAGCATTCTTTACTTTACTAAACGTAATAATAAGTCTTATACTTTTGCAAATATAATAACTGGTCTTGTACATTTCCAGGTGTTTAATCTTAAGATGGTAATTGCTGATGCTCGGATTTTTCAATATAATAAATACTTGACAAGTACCTGTTCCAGGACGGGTAAAATAATAAATATCCGGAACAGGAACAGTTTTGCACCACTTTTATATCACCTTACGGAGATTACAATAAAGATATAATGGCAATAGACCTTATTCTAGAATTCTTATTCTATTTAAGATAAACGCAATGATATGATTTTTATTCTAGAAAATGTGTCAAATTTAAAGCTTAATCGCAAGAAGCTTCAAGAAAAAAAACTAAAATTCAGGGAATCTTGTTTAATTGGTGTTTACCGATGATCAAATCCAATTAAAATATCATACATTTGAATATCGAAGTGGGATGTTAAAATTTTACAAAAAAATGGAGGTAGCAAAATTTTCGTAAAAGGCTTCAACCTCCTATTTCATAAAAGGCTTTAACCGCATAAAACCAAATGAAATTAAATACAGCCCACGTTTAGACCCCTTACGCCTATCAGCTGTGTTTCAAAATTTAAAAGGATCGTTTATTATTAATCGATTATATATTCGATCATTCTGTTTGCACCGTATACAGTCTTCAATGGTACCCCATTAACACAAACACGAACATACATATATATATATATATATATATATATATATATATATATATATATATATATATATTATTAAATAATATAATATTAATTGAATGACATAATAAAATGAGAAATTAATCAGATTTTATTAAAGTTCGAAAACAAGGCGTGATACTGCGTCATTAAATTATGATTTTTAAACTCAATCTTTTCCTCAGAGGACCATAACCGCAATGACATTACTGCAGGTAATAAAAATTAAGCTTTGAAAATATATTTTAAAAATATATAAAAAATATATAAAACATCAACTATATTAGGCAAAAACACACTGTTTGTTAAAATTATACAGTTCATCTAAGTCATAAAATTTAAAACAATTTTAAAAAAAATATCAAAGAAGTCGATTAAAAAACAATCCAGGTGCTCATTTAAAATAAAAAAAGTTATCCAAGCGGGAAATGTGCTTGCTATTGATTGAGTAGATGACAATGAAGAGTGTATTCAGTATTCATGGTGTATGCAAATTATTATTAATAATAATAATGTTATTACCTGCAGTAATGTCATTGTGGTAATTGTCTACTGAGGAGAAAATTTTCTTTGAAAACTCATGAGTTAAGGACACAGTATCACTCCTTGTTTTTGAACTTTTATACAATCTGATTAATTGTTCATTTTAATATGTCATTCAATTAATATTATTGCTCTATACACTATATTAAACTTTGTTTTTATCTTGATAATCTACTGGTTAAAGATATTATTTATACCTTTAAAGTATCATCTTACTCTCTCTCTCTCTCTCTATCTATCTATCTATTTATCTCTCTCTCTCTCTCTCTATATATATATATATATATATATATATATATATATATATATATATGTGTGTGTGTGTGTTTAGTAGGAGATAATCCCAGCAGAGTGCTCGAGTATTGAGAAAAATAAAAAATAAGAGTTTTTATTACAGAAGATCAGAACAACATCGGTACCGTCGGTTTCAAATCCTACCAAAAAGGAACATCTAAAGGCATATTTATCGGAACTTGCTTCAGCCTTTGTTTATGTCTATCTCCTCGGAAGATGGCTGTTATGGCGTTATGTTGTCTCACGATACTTCGATGTTCTGCTTGAATTTAATTTCCATTATTTTTACCAATTTCGTGTTCCTACCTGCAAATTATGCTGGTATTTAAGTCATGGACGAGCAAAACCAGTGTTTTCCTTTGTTCAATTAGTGTAACGGAAAATGATCTCCTATAAGTTTTGAACCCTCTACGTTATCAGTAAACAAATTAATAATCATTCATTTAAGCAATATATTTGTTTTCCATTTGTGATAGCAGGTTCATTGGCTCAGAGCGTAGACAGTCGGACGCCAATGCTCACCATGAGTAGTCACTGGCGTCTGGATTTCGAATCTTGGGGTTGATGGTCTAACTACAGCGAGTATTCGGGAAATAAAGAAATAGTTGTCTATGAATTGCTATATTTTTATATATGAAAGAGATAGGGGGTCGCGAGATTAGCAGCCAAATCCTTCCTCATGAATCGATATTCGTTTGATGTTCTACGCACATTTTCTGGCTAGAAATGCATAGATATTTTATTAACTCATCCATTCCTTATAGATTTTCCCTTCATCCTACCCACATATGTTTTGCCTCAATTGCAGCTTTCATTTCTAGTCTGCCTAGAGTGTAACTACTGCCATACCTTTATTTCTTCTGTGTCTTCTTTAATAAATTGAACGTTTTTAATTTTTCGTGTCGGCTATTCTCCGTTGTCTCTTCTTACTGATGTTAACTCAATATTGTCCTAAATATAGATTAATTTGTTCAGAGCACTCATTTGTACCAGACATTTTAAATTCTTTATTAGCTGATATTAGTTTTATTCATATTTATTTATTGTAATCCGCTTCTAATTGAATTACGTGTAAATTATCTTTTGTCAATAAATTATTTCTCAACACATTCCTAACGCTTCTCTAACCTTATCCTGCCTTATAACGCCAGAATGACCCGGAAATAAGGGGATAAGTTCAAGCAATATTTATATACGAAACTGATCCTTACCCTAAACTTTAAAATAAAAAAAACATAAGATAATCGCTTCAAATGAGTACAATTTTCTTTTACTTTTGGATGGGGATTCGGCGGAGGGTGTTAATCTAAAAATTACCGCCCAAAATGTTCGTCTTATTTTTAAGGTAATGCATATAAGGTTACATCGTTGTAACTAACTACACAAAAAATCAAAATTTACCGAAACTGAATTGCTCCAGTAAACAAAGTAAAAAGTACTAAATATATCACCTTACTCCTTAATCTTAGTTATTTCTAAATGATATATCTAATTCATTTAATTAAATAGTTACTTACCATTGTATGGCTTCCAAACTTAATATTATATTCTAAATTACATATAAGAAATTATTTGTCTCTTATATATTCATATAATAACATTTATTTCGAATAAATAATATCTTAAAAGTTAAATCTAAATAGCATGTGTTCACAAACCAAACTTTGATTCTGACTAGCCAATTCTCAGTTTTATTGTTGCATACTTTTATTTGCAATAGACTAACGTAAGGTAAATGATCGGTCATAGTTGAAGGCGACCTAAAGGCTCCCTTTTCATTAGCATGTACACAAACGTGTAGGGGAAAGCGTCTATATTTTCCATAAATAATGCGACTTACTCATAATCCTCAATTCATAATGATGAAAGTTTAGCAAGGGGTACTTAGTACCATTTTTGAATATTTAGTATGACTTGACCGTGAATGAAACATTAGTCGTTTTGCACATAAGCGATCACTCTTACTTTTATGACAACTCTACTTCGTACTAATGCACGTCACTACCATATATTACAAAAATACTCATTTAAAATGAATATTTAAAAACTACTAAAACCTTCAAGCAGTTTGGTCATTTGTAGGCATTTTTAATAATCTCCTAAAATGAAAAAAATGTCTATAAGAAATAACTCTTATTCTTTTAGTTAGATACAGCGTTACTTATATTTGCTTTTATTTATCGTTTTTTTCTTCATTAATTTCTTCATAAAAAAACAATGTTTGATATTTTATTTAGACATTCTTGGAGTATCTACCTATTCATTCACTTTTAATTACGTATTGGTTCGTGCTTATTTAATCAAAAACAGGTTCACTTTAGCTTAGATTGGCATTAAAAAATTAGATATTTTTTAGTAAATATATCATTATTATAATTTTATATACATATATATATATATATATATATATATATATATACACACACACGCATTTTTCTAATGGATTACTTATGGAAGCTTTTTGAATAACGTTCAAACTGCAGACTAAATTTATAAAGTGACGTTTTAACAATTGATTTTATGAAGCGTGTACAGGTATATTGTTGTAATTAACTGCATTATCTGCTAGTTAATTGTGAAATTTTCAAGATAGGCAGTAATTTAGCAAATCCGCGTAATTGATGCTTGATCAAGAAACTAGAAATGTTAAACATTAAAGATGTAAAAAGTTACGTAATTGTAGAATTGAAATCGCCATTTTAAAAAATAAAAGTATATAAAAAACAAAGACAACATCTAAAGGCTCAATAATGTTATTGATATAAATATTAAATATAATATACTAGCAGGGCTACACTGCGTTGCCCGGGCCCTTCCCCACTCCCCGTTTTCTACTCTCTCTGCAGGCAAAAGTATAATTATCTCTCTCTTCCCCGGGCAACCCCCTATCTCTCGCCCCACTATCTTCCTGCTCTCCCTCCTCTGCAGGCAAATGTTAGTTTGCCCCGGTGACCGCACTCCCTCACCTCACTGTCTTCAAGTTGCCCTGAGCCCCCCCCCCCCCGTTTTCCTCTACCTCTCTGCAGGCAAAAGTGTAATTACTCTCTCTCTCTCTCTTCCCCGGGGCAAAAGCTGTGTCTTACCTGGTCGCCCCTTATCCTCTAACCTGACGGTAGACCCTTCTCTCTCTTGCCCAACTATCTTCTAGATGCCCCCCTCTTGTTCAGAAAAGATACAGCTGGGGATTGAGCAACCCTTGCTTTACTACACACTGTTGTTTGGAAAAGCTGCGGCTGATGATCTAGCAACACTTGATACACTACACATTCTTTTTTAGAAAAAGTGCGGCTGTTGATTGAATAACCCTTGTTTTACTACACACTATAGTTTAGAAAAAAGTGCGGCTGTGATTGCGCAACACTTGCTTCACTACACTCTCTTGTTTAAAAGAGGTGCAGGTGATATTGAGCAACCCTTGTTTCACTACACAGTATAGTTTAGAAAATGTGCGGCTTTTGATTGAGCAACCCTTGCTTCACTACACACTCTTGTTTAGAAAAGATATAGCTTTGATTGAGAAACCATTGTTTGACTACACACCCATGTTCGAAAAGGTGCGGCTGAGGATTGAATAACCTTTGCTTCACTACACACTCTAGTTTAGAAAATGTGCAGCTGTAGTTCTTGCTTTACTACACATATTCGCTTGTATCGCACCTACCGGTGAATCCATATGCTTTTGCCTGAGGCGCTACCGGCTAATGCTGATACCCTCTCAAACTTGAGGCACCCTACCAGTGAATACCTACACTTTCTCGGGTTTTTCCTGAGACCTTCTACCGGCGAATGCAGTCACTCTCCTCCCAAGTTTGGTCTGAGGCGCCCCCACCGGCGAATGCAGACACTCTCCCCTCAAGTTTGGTCCGAGGCGCTCTCACTTGCGAATGCAGACACCCTCCCCTCATGTTTTCCTTAGGCGCCTCTACAGATTAATTCCGACGGGAAAGAAGTTAACTTTTGCCTCACTACACACTTGTGTCTAGAAGATGAAAAAATTAGCGTCTATTTATTTTGAATCTCTACTCGCATCTCTCCTATGATATCATCTCCGGTTGAATTTAAAAAATGACTTGCAAGAATGAGTCAGAAAAATGACTACATAATATATCAATTTGCAAATCACTACATAACAACGTTGAATTCACGAAAACCAGCGCAGTTAACCCTCAGAGAATGAATTATATTTCGGAACTTTCGATATTATACGCCCGAGTTGACACTGTTTCAGAAAATATCAACGTTATGGTCTGTCGCGTGTGGCGAAAGCCTTTTGCGGACATACAATCATACACACACAGACGCTTGCCTTTTATATAATAGAAAATTAGTGGGTAAAGTAAATAGAAAATAAAAAAAATGACTATAGCTTACATAAAATATGTCTACAGTAATGACTCAGAAGTATCGTGGCAAGGTCATCTTTTGTTTATTTGACCACTTATTAGCAAAGTCCGCTAAAAAATTAGACACAAGGAAGACAATCTATTGGTGAGTAGTAGTAAGGGAATAATACAAAGAAAGCCTTCACTTTGTTAAAAGTTCGATTGAACCCTGCTTTACTATAAAAATGATCCTAGAATGTCAGCAGACGTATTTAGCGTGAGTATATCCATCACAATGAAAAAGTAAATGTTACATGTGTAGCTTACTTGTAAAAAGTCTATTTTAAACTACTACTAAGCGTTACTGATGCATTGAGCATTCTTTAAGTTTGGTAGTTTGGTAGTTTTGTTTTACGGCATATCAACCCTTTTTGGGTTATTTAATGCCGAATCTGGTCTTGTTTTCTTCTCTTTCTTGTTTCTTTCCCCTTTTAATATCTGTTTCTATTTAACCCATAGTTGGGACCCTAACAGGTACTACCACTCCGGGTCAGGGTGGACCTGGGAGCAATGGTAATTAAGAGGAGGCTCCACATTCCCCAAAGTCCGTAAGCCGGATCTCACCATCGGATGTTGTTTAAGGTCATATCCAGGACCGGGAGTAGGGTAGGAAAAATAAAAATAAAAAAGGGGAGGGAGAAAGGGAGAGGGGCTGTTGTTTTTGTTTTTGGTTTTGTAGAACATAATTAAGTTTTACAAACAAAAAAAAAACAAAAAAAACGTCAATGTAGGTGAATTTCGTCTCAGGGAGCCACAGGGCAGCCTGATCTGGTATCACCAGGCATTCTTTAAGTTAATACTAAGACACACATATATATATATATATATACATACATAATATATTATTTTATAATAAAAGTATATGAAAGTGTAATATATATTTTATTCGTATAAAAGAGAATGTTTGTTGGTTTAACAGTTATAGACATCGTAATGTTGCCAATTTAAATACGACTTCAATTAATGTCAATATGTGTTAAATCTTGCAAGAATATTCATAACACAATACGCATTTTCTTCCGTCTGAGTTATTATGGGCCAAATATTGATTTCAATCATCGTTTACCGAGGTAATATTTTACAGAGAATCGAATGATGTTACCAGCGCTACATCTGGGCTTGCCTGTTACTCTCGGCTATAGAGTAATCTGAATATTGAATAAGGCAACTCGTCTATAGGAAAATATTCAGCAAAAACAGGTACCTACTACGTGGAACACACTGTGTCACCGAGTATAAATCACTTACCTGGTGGAGAGAGTCAATCTTTTTCTCCATAGTAACAAATATCCACTTAAAACAAATCCAGGTCGTCTAACAAATCGGACTGTTATCCACATTGCCTCGAGGATGCCATTGTATTTTCTATATATTGTTGATGCTCACAAAGACGTTCGTGATTCTGTCCTTTCGACAGAATAATACCAATTTAGTAACTTGGTTTTGTATAGTTTTTCTCGTGTATTTTGTTCTCCTAAGTCTACTGTATATTTACCAATTTTCTTTTTTTTTATATATTTACATCTTCGATCGTCAGGAAAGCTATTCGTTTTTTCTTTCGATGGCGAAAGAAAACAGGCACTTTTTTCTGTATTATTTGTCAGCGTTTTTTTCTCGTATTTTTTAATAGTTTTCCGTTTCATATTGTTATCGATGATTCGCCTACGCATCCTCTCATCGTACAATTGACTAGTGAGCTTTGTCCTGGTTGAAGAATGAGGTATGGATATATTATGACTCGTTATTGAATAGCTAATATAAATAGTAAATTCTTCTTCTTTTTCATCCTTCTCTTTTTCTTGTTGTTGTTTTTCTTATTTTTCTTCTTCATTCTTCTTCTTATTATTATTATTATTATCATTGGTATTATTATCATTATTATTATTATTATTATTATTATTATTATTATTATTATTATTATTATTACTCTTCGTCGTTTTCTTCTTCGTCGTCTATTTGTTCTACTGCTCCTAATTCCATTATTTTTCCTTCTGTTTTTCAATAATGGACAACCTATTTTTCTTATATCATGTCATTGAAAATATTTAAGTACACCTGATATCCTTCCGAGAATGACCACCTTGTCAAACCTGTTTCTGTGAGATAACAAAGGCGAAAGTAATAAATAATAGAATGAAGGCCTCAGCAAATCTTTATAAGCCTTTTCATTCATAAGTTAGCCTCGTCGATATAGAATATCGAATCGTAGCATTAAAAACTGCATGGAACTTATATTTAATATGAGTGCACATAATACACTTGAAAGCAACGGTGGCCACCGACCAAGTGCCCGTTTGATTGACGTCAGCTCAGATAACCGCTTATAACAATCATAACAATCGTCCGAAATAGATAGTTGTTGTTCTTGATTCTGATTCAGAGAATTGTCTGGTTGAAAGATGTTAGTTCCCTCCGTGAGTATAGGGGAGCCAGACAAATGCATTGACCAACTCGGGAATAAATTTCTTTACATTCAAATCGACATTGTGTCTAACTCTGTTTTCGTCGGGAGGAATGTAAATAGGGATACTCAAACATTCTTTTTTTAGATGCGTCCAACGATCTGTGTAAGAGGTTGTTCATCTGTCGATCACTTCGTTGGTCTGTCACACAAAAGTTAGAAGAGTATCTTCAGCGTTAAATGCGTAAATTGTAAAGACGTAACCAAAAATCCGATCTTGTTTTCCTCTAACTTTGCCCAACACGATCACAAAATGGAATCCATAAAATTGCCTTTTTACCAATCTATCTCATACATGATTCACCACCTAGAGATTTCAACATGGAAATACATTGAAATAATAAACATGAGTTTAGAAACAAGTACGTGAAAATGTGAAATAAATCAAAAATTCATCGTAAAGATTATAAAAATGACATTATCAGCTGCAGCAAAAAATAAAATTATTAATAGAATGCTATTATTAATTTCGTAATTTCGTACAGGTCGATATATATACATATGTGGGTTTTAGGCATTTAAATTATATATATATATATATATATATATATATATATATATATATATATATTAATATATAAATATATATATATGTCCATATATTGATACATATACATGAACATATATAGTAATTTTATGCTGAAATATTTTAATGTATTTGAGCACAACATTACAATATATGCATAAATATAAAACCTTATATGATTATATATGTGTTAATCCATATGTGTTTATGCATATATTTGTGTATATAAATATATATGTATATTCATATATATTTTCAGAATATATATATATATATATATATATATGTATACGTATACCTGAGAACACACACATATGTATATATACGCTGTCCTTTATATGTTTTCTTATAAATATCTCGATCTATTCATAATATCCCTTTTCGCTTGTGATAAATCCATGTCACTGCATATATATATATATATATATATATATATATATATATATATTAGGCTGAAGATTCCCCCGGGGATGAAACGCGGGAGCCTCTGTGTAGCTTAATTGTCATAAATATATTTTCATAGCTTACTATATATATATATATATCTATATCTATATATATATATATATATATATATATATATATATATATATATATATATATATATATCAAAATTCCAATATACGTAACGAGCTGACCCGTGTTTAGACGTTACTTGGTAAAGTAGATTAACTCAAGAAATGACATGCCTATTCTTGATCTATTGAATTATCTTCTGATAATAACAGTGTGAGGCCACCCATGACAACATCACGTCTTTTGAGATCACACAATCTTTTATCTAGAGCTTCGAATGCGTTTTTATGTGCCATTGTACATTTATCCCATACGATCAAAGGCCCAATTTGGTAAAACTTTAGATGAATTTGATCTTTTTTCTTCTGGCAAATCGGATACCCATTTTTTGTTTAGGATAATGTCAATTTAAATGTCAAGTAAACTGTTCTACTACTATGATGAAAAGTACATCCGGTGCGTCAAATGATATACGGTCACAGTGCTGCTTTTCTACAGTATTAACTACTGTACGAAACACATAAATCTGCTCAATATTATGTTGTGCTATATCATCTCGAACAGTTTATGCTTGCGCATGCGGTTGATAACAAATTTCACACGCCCATGCAGTAACGAGCGGATGTGTGTTAGATCGATCAGGTTACACTCAATATTAACCAGAGCCATATTCAAGATTTCGTCCTAAAATGTTATATTAATCTGAGAGAGTCGATTGCGTTACGTAAGAACGAAATCTTCAATACATGCTTAAGTCGTTTTGGATGAGACACTGCACATGGAGTCAACAAAATGGCTTACTTCAGATATAGATCATTACAATAAAAGTTTTTTTGTCTTTAAAAAGCTGTTTGGGGAGAGTCAGTTATTTCGGAAAAAAATAAAGGAAATTCTGAAAGAAGACGAAGTAAATGTATACTTTCTGGAACACTAATGAGTGATTAAGCTAATTTGATTGCAGAACGGATTACCATATGAAGGTAATTTTAAAGAGCGCGTAAGACCATTCCTATTAAAACACACTACTCTTAAGAAAACATTACTTCCAGAAAACATTACTCCGAAAAACATTACATTTAAAACATATTTATACTAGAAAATATTACTCGTAGAGTACACTTTTACAAAGAGAGTAGGGGCATTACTTTCAGAAAATACTACCTACAGAAAACATGATTCTTAGAAAACATTACTCCTAGAAGACATTACTCTCAGAAAACATGATTCTTAGAACAACATTTTACAGTGAGAGTCGAAATATCACTCTAAGAAAACATTACTCTAAGAAAACATTACTCTTATAACACATTGCAGTTAGAAAACATTACTCTTAGATTAACAGTTCACAGTTAGAGGGTGAACATTACTCTTAGAAAGCAGTCTTGACAAACATTACTCATTGGCAGTGGTAATATTCTTATTTCTGAACACGATCGTTCTTTCACCCACCACTTCCTAGTATATATTTGGGAAGAAAATAAAAAGGGAAATAGGATTTTTTTTCAGAAGACTCCAATTAAATTGTACGGTTGGCGATGAGCTGATAGATACTAGCGCATGGTGTGACCACCCGAAGTATATGCCGAAGTCGATTGTTGCAAGTCACTAGACCACACACTTCTCAGCTACCAGGATCCCCTTTTAAGACATAATGGGTCGCCAACAACGGTCTATATGAGGCTCTGCTTTTGTTTGTTTTACTCATCTTCATGGTGTTGCATTCGGCGAATATTGCCCCGCTGAGAAGTCGAAACAAGGGGATAAACCCTCTTGAAAATTCTAATACCTTCTGATTTTTGTGCAATTTCTACAAAATGTAAGCTACGTTTGGTTTTATGTTTATGCTAAGTTTATAAAAAGAGAGTAGAAGCACTCCGTAAAACTTCAGCTACTTCCAATTCGTGTAAACTGTTAACAATACAGATAAGATATCAATCAATAAATATTCTAAATATTCTATTTCTAAAGAGTATCATTTTAGGGGCATAATATAAGCACAACCACCAATGTGAGCATTCAAATATTTCAGATTTGCCTTGAATTCGAACTGTATGAAGCAAAATTCCTGTATTTAAATGTCTTTTATGTCACTTTAAGCTTAAGCCTGACATTTTAGACATTATCTTCAATCAAAATAATGTCATAGGATTTGAGAAAAAAATGTAATACGGATTATAGACATAAGAGTTGGTTGGACTGCTAGTTGGTTCTAGTCTTCGTAATCAGACATAAATGTTGTAATGAAATGGTTTTGTTCGGAAAATTTATTTCACCTTCTATGTGACAGGAATTATGCTGATATATATATATATATATATATATATATATATATATATATATATATATAATTATGTGCTTATCTACGTACGTATACATTTCATCCTTTCGGGATTCTTCAGTGTAGAGATAAGTATTCACACCGGTCCCAGAATTCGAAACAGCGGAATACGAGTCATGTTATAACTCAAATTCCGACGCCTTAACCCACTCGGCTACTATGAACAACTAGATAAATCAGCGAGAATGTAAACCTATTATAGGCAGTTGTTATCAAAATGTTCAACTAATGACGGAACATGCATTAAAGCTGCAACGACGGCTGTGTAAATACTACTCACTACAGTGCTCAGCCGGGATTTGGGGCGATTAATAATAATAAATATGTTTTTATCAACATACGTATACGTTTCATCCTACTGGGGATCATTCAGTGTAAAGATAATTATTCATACCGGTCGCAGGATTCGAAACCACGGAACACAAGTAATGTTTGAACTCAAACTCCGACGTCTTAACCCACTTGATCACTATGAACAACAAGATATATCAGCGAGAGTGTAGACCTGTTATAGGCAGCTGCCGTTAACGGGTTCAACTCGTAAAAGAACATACATTAAATCTGCAACGACTGCTGTGATAGCTCTTCCATGAGTCTTCCGAAATAAGTTAGGGTAAGTTATCTATCAGCTTCTTATGATGTTGCGGGGATATATTTTCTCACTCTTTGTTTACTGCCTTCCAGAGTGACTTTTGTTTGCAAATGTCCTAACACTTAATTTTCTTTTAATGTTGCTCCACAAGTAGTCGATCAGGTTTAGATCAAGACTTTGTACGGGCAAAAACATTGTCTGAAAAGAATAATAATAAACTGTTTTGGTTAATTGTGCAGTGTTAGCTGAAACAAGGAATTTTCCCGAGAACATGAAGAAAACAAATTTTGAACTGTCGGTGTGAATTCTTCTTTTTTTTTATACAGATGTATTTCTGGTATTGATGTGCATATAATACAGAATTAACTCTACAAAATCAAATGATGAAAATGCATCCCAAGTAATAATTCTTCCATTTCCATGCTGAACTGTTTTTGATGACTACTAATCCTGAATCTCTAACCCTTATTTTTAAGGTACCGTTCGGGAGAATCAGTCGTAAGAGACAACGGCATTCGACCAAATAATTCTCTCATAATATGTTAGGAAGAAAGTGCAATATTCAGTAACAACGCTCATGCTGCATGATATTATTATGTTATGACAAAAGCTTTTTTGCACATCATCTCGATAACATTTTCCGCTTTTGAACTCATTGGCCAAATTTGTAAGTATCTTCCCTGTAACGAAAAGCTGCCATTTTTAAGCCTTAAGTCATCTCTTTTTATTGATAATTATGAGACTGGATGAGATTTTCTTCCTTTCTACATTACATATTTATGTATATTGTTTTTCAATTCTTTTCACTGTAGAAAAAGGAAATTGAAACCTATATTTTGCCCAAGACTGTACAAAGTTGTTTATATTCCGAACATCTCATTCTTATCTCTCCAATTCTGGGTTTAATAATTTAATGAAAATGATTATTTTTTTTCTTATGTGATATTTTTCATTAAATATTAAGATGTATTCTGCAGATCTGACACTGACCTAGAAAAAAATCTAGTATCTATAATATTATTTAAAAAACACGAGATTTACAAAATTATTGAAAAATTAACCAGGCAGAATTTATTCGCCCGGGAGTGTACCAAAAAAGACGGACAACATGTTCAGTCATTCGTGAATCGAATTATTAAATAATCATTGATGAAGACTCATCGCGGTCGAAATGTTCAATCATTCCTTTTTTGTAAAAAAAAAATATATTTTATTAACTAAAGAATATTTGAAAAATATTTGCGTCATGTTATTCTTATAATATATATATACACACACACATATATATATATACATGTGTGTATATATATATATATATATATATATATATATATATATATATATATTCGTTGTGTAGAACTAAAGAGTTTTAAGCTCAATAGATATTACATAATTCTTGTGTTCGAATATGTAATTCAAATGCAATTATATCTGAGGAACCAAGACCGCATAGCGTTTGATTCGCAGTGAAGAATTTATAACTCACCACTGTTGAACCACCATCCAGTGGCACACCCAGAATTTTGTATCTCCGCTTATCAGGCTCTTCGGAGCCAGTTAACATCCCGGGTGTCTACGCCACCACGCTATGCTATCCAGCCGAGACCAAAGACCAATTCTATTAGGATCTTGACAACACGATTAATGACAGCTCTGTGACGGATAAATTGTATCTGCTCGGTTATTTTGATGCACAAGTGCGTTCCGACCATGACTCTTAGCCCAAATGCATTGGTCATTTAGTGTCGGCAGGCTAGACGAGAATGGGCAGAGACTTCTTGAAGTGTGCTCCTACAGCAACCTTTGCATAACCAACACATTCTTCGCCACGACACCACATTACTAAGTATCCTAGTTACACCCAAGATCCAATTACTGGCATCAGCCGGAGACTCTCACTGAACGGCGTTCTCACCACATATAGCTATCACAGTGATGACTGTAACACTGACACCTCCATGGTTGACAGTAAAGGCTGTCTCCAGTCCAAGTGGATCCATCAAATAAAGCAATAAAATCCCTCGCATTAACACCATAGAACAGCAATATCAGATGTACGCGAGTGCTTCGCCAACATCATCGAAGACTCCTTCAAAGAATGTTCTACTGACAGTGCTGTAGAGAAATAGGTTTACATATGTGATGACATCAACAACCTCGCTGTAGCCATCTTTAACAGGAAAAAGAGGAAAAACTCGGACTAGTTCGAAACCGACATTAGAACTAGCAATCAATTTCAAAAGAGAAGCCTTCGTAAACTTCAAGTATTCTGAGTATACAGTAATCGCACTTAGGAGGGCAAGGAACGACGCTCAACGGATTGCCCGGCGCTGTGCCAATAACTGCTGGCTGAACATCTGTGAGACTATCCAGCTCTCTTCTGACTGAGACGCCATTATGGCATGTATGATGGTTTGGAGAATGTCTTTGGCTCAACGGATCGCTCGGCGCTGTGCCAATAACTACTGGCTGAACATCTCTGAGACTATCCAGCTCTCTGCTGACTGATGGGCCATTATGGCATGTATGATGGTTTGGAGAATGTCTTTGGCTCAACCATAAACAAGATCGTACCCCTGAGAAAAAACTGCCGGTGACAAAATATTAGACCGCAGCAGACAGATAGAGAGATAGGCTGAGCACTATCAGAAACTTTACGCGGTGTAAAACGTTTTCACATACACAGCCGCCGAGAGCACCATCAAGCTTTTTGTAAAAGAATAGCTAGACGTACCCCCGTACATCAACCACTGTACATCACCTTCATCGACCTGGTCAGAAGAAAGAGGCGTTTCGCTCTGCTGCAGAAGATTGGATGCCCCCCCAGGCTCCTGAAAGTTATCACATTTGTGACTGTGGATATGCAGGGCACTGTACAGTATGGCAATACTTCCTCGGGGGCTTTCCCAATCAAACGCCTGGTGAAACAGGAGTGCGTACTCGCCCCAACACTCTTTGATATGTTCTTCTCTCTGCTGTTGTCCTAGGCCTTCAACAAATCAAAAGATAGAGTCTACCTCCATACCAGAAAAGGTGGCATATTCTTCAACTTTCCTGCCTTCGAGCGAAGACGAAAGTGGGGAAGGCAGCACTGATGGCACACTCTGAAGAAACATTGCAGCGACTCACTATCTGCTTCGCGCAGGCATGCAAAGAGTTTGGCATGATCATCATCCTAAAAATAACTAACATCATCTGTGTAGATGTAAGCAGTTCCTCAAACATCACCATTGGCGACTACACCTTCGAGGTTGTCGAGGAATTTACAAAGTTCGGCTGCACCATCTTCAGCAATCTACCCCTTGATGCAGAACTCCACACACGTTTCAGCAAGGCGGCAACAGCCATGGGTCGCTTGACGAAGAGGGTCTGGAATAACAAGATACTGACCACCAATACCAAGATAAAGGTTTACCGGGCCTGTGTGCTTAGCAAGCTGCTCTACGGCAGTGAATCTTGAGCCCTTTACTCCTGCCAAAAATACAGACTCAGCTCCTACCAGCTGTTCAAAGTCACAATAATCCTAAGAATCACCTCAAACAAGACCGTACTAGACTAAGTAGACCTCCCGAGCATGTTCACTCTACTAACCCAACGACGACTCTGGTAGCTTGGTCCTGTCAGGTGTATGGACGATGAGGTGATTTACAAATGTGTAGCATCTGATTCGTATTCTGAGTTGATCAAAATCTTAATTGATTTCAGCGAGAGATACAGCGACGAAAAGACTCTGCACGACACAAATTATATAATGTGCGGTTGTTATTGCTTCAAATAACAGTGAAAGTGTAATTGCATACAAGAAATAAATGGGTAATATGTTTCTATCTTGAATTGGGATTACGTGTGTTATTGTCAATCATATTAAAACAGTTAATTTGAAAAAATTAGAGCGCACTATCATAAATAAGTAAACATATTATGTTTATATTATTACTTTTATATATATATATATATATATATATATATATATATATATATATATAGAGATATAAGGTGGTGTACTAAACGCGAACTTTTAGGAAAAGTGAAACCTATTGTGAAGAGTATAGAGCTCAATATCCAGGATAGAGCAAGATAGAAACATATTACCCATTTATTTCTTGTGTGCAATTATACTTTCACTGTTATTTGAAGCAATCGGACATTTGCTTGCATTCGGGCAGAATTTTGCCCTGTGTTTCTTCCCCCTACAACTTTTATTTTATTTTATTTTTTCAAATTTTAAATCTTGGCCTTCACCAACTTATCTATCCCAGTGACTTCCTCTGATGATAAGATTTTGATCTTTGAAAAGCCTGGCTTAAGGAAAATTTAACTTGAATAAAATTGCCTTTTTTTGCGGAATATACCTTACTATGAGCAATTGAATTGAATTATGATTTGACTTTTGCTTCTCTAATTCCTTTCCATTCTTCTTCATTATATATATATATATATATATATATATATATATATATATATATATATATGTGTGTGTGTGTGTGTGTGTGTGTGTATGTGTGTGTGTGTGTGTATTTATATATTAGATGATAACTTATTTATTCATAATATTTGAACGATGTCCCCAATTATTTTTTTTGCTATAAAGCTATATCTAAAAAGATATTACACCCCCTATATGTAAAGCGTATTCTGTCTTGTTTCAGTTCAGTTTCGGAATTGATGTCTAAACGGTCATTTTTTTAAAGTTGACTTTAATTGTATCTTCCTCCACTCTATAATAAAGATCAACGTGTTGTTTTTTTATATATAAATACATATATGTACTTCTATCACGTCAAATATATAAAGTGGTGAAAGAAAACGTGAAACCAAATAGCAAGTAAGACAACCACCTACGAATTACTACACCGTCTGAAATTAATTCGATAGGAATTGCTTAACTCTATAATAAAAAGTCAGCAGTGAGCGTTTTTCTTTATTTAGGATATCAGAAATGATAATAATAATTTATAGATGAACAATTTAATTTATGACGTAATTCTATCATTTTATATGAATATGTCAGTAATAAATCTAGATGAGTTGAGTGTGCGAACACTGACGAAGCGTAGTTTTTCCGTTATTTTTTTTATTAAGGTGTACGCTAGTGAGTATATATATATATATATATATATATATATATATATATATATATATATATATATATTAATTAGGTTAATAGTGTATCCTATACATACACATTTATAAACATATACACATACTTAACTATATATATATATATATATATATATATATATATATATATATATATATAAATTAGGTTAAGAGTGTATCCTATACATACACCTTTATAAACATATACAAATACTTAACTGTATATATATATATATATATATATATATATATATATATATATATATATATATATATATATATATATATATATATAATTAACTTGTAACAAATATCCAGGGGGTATGAATCCGAAGGAAGTTGAAACCGGGTTTATGAGAGTGCTCAATGAAAATTCAGAGCAAAATATTTATTTTTTTTGATTTTATTCCATTAGTTGCGACAAAACAAGTTTTGTTTCAACGCCGGCCCGATGAGTTGGTCGCTATTCGCACCAATGAAACAAAACTTGTTTTGTCGCAACTAATGGAATAAAATCAAAAAAAAAAAAAAAAATATATATATATATATATATATATATATATATATATATTTATTAATATACAGTTAAGTATTTGTATATTTTTATAAATGTATATGTATAGGATACACTCTTAACCTAATTAACCGATCATTATCAATTTTCGAACAGAGAAGCAAGTGGAAGAGTGAGTAATGTGGGGTATATTTAGTTTCATTCAGTTTCATGCAAAGAAGCAAAGATATGGTGAAACACTTTTGTACGAATTTAGTTACCTCTAATCTTTGTGGAATGTTAACACTAGGTATTTGACAATTAATAAATACTCCCCAAATTTCAGTTTCTTGGGAGCATTTTAAAAGGATATTAGAAGGAATAATATGGACAATTCCCATTTTAAAATTCAAAGATTTAAAATGTACGTTACATTTAACAATAGTCAGTAGACACCAATTTAACAAGTTACCTTGGATGTTAATTAATTATTAAGACTCTTAAGCTTAATCTTGAATTTAAAATATGTTTTAGAATAAAAATCATGGAATGCACTTTGATCCAAATTGGAATAAGGATTCTAGGCATAACGTTTAGTATCATTATATTTTGATATTAATCTTCGTAAGTTGACATAAAATTAGTGCAAAGCTGTTCTGTTTGAATAATTCATTTTCCTCTGGTATATATATATATATATATATATATATATATATATATATATATATATATATATATATATATATATATATATATATATGTGTGTGTGTCTGTGTGTTTGTTTGTTTATTTGTCTGTGTTCAAAACATTCGTGTATCGATTACAAGATTGCAGTGAGCAGAAAACACACACACACACACACATATATATATATATATATATATATATAT
The DNA here is from genome assembly GCA_963556195.1 of Sepiola atlantica. NCBI lineage: Eukaryota > Metazoa > Mollusca > Cephalopoda > Sepiida > Sepiolidae > Sepiola > Sepiola atlantica. Next base: position 99,539,153 of record OY744518.1, on the reverse strand, counting down.
ATATATATAATATTTCTGTATGTCTGCATGTACGTATGTGTGTAAAAGGTACCCAAATGATATAAGAATTTCCATGATTAGGAATACTTATCATTTGCCATGTTTTCAATTCCCGTCATCATTTAACTTGAAGCATTTCACACGGTGAAAAGCCATTAGAAATCAATTATTTTAATTCAGTATGAAATGCAAATATGGAAAATGAGTTGATTGGTGAGAATTGGGAATTAACTTAAACGCATAACTTGACAAAATTAGATATCATGGCAATTTGTGATTCTTACCATCGTCAAATGCCTTATTTTAATCTTTAGTTCCATAGATTAGAAAAGTAGACATGACAACTTGAAATCATGTAAGGTGGGTAAAATGTTTAATAGTATGTTATGAGGAAAATAAATTAATGTTTATTTTTCTTTTTATTTCGGTCATAATTATATGTTCGTTGCTTTTGACTCAATCTAAGGAGAAACGTTGAAGCGTGTTTTTTTTCTTCGATATCGAAGCTGTCTGCCGCCGGCGGAGAAATATACTATTTCAAGTACTTTTACTCTTATTATTGATTTGTCCATGATACAACATGACATGCTTTCTCCCTCCCCCTTCTACTCTCCCCCCCCCCTCTCTCTCTCTCTCTTTATACATATACATATAAGTATTCAATGATAAAAATAACATTTAAATCTAATTTTGTAAATTAAAATTCTTAACAAACATGATGTTTACGTTTCAAGCTGAAATTTAAGAAATTAGTCAGCAGAAAGTGTAGAAGTTTAAATCTAAATCCTCCATTTTGACAACAAATAACATTGAATCCATATTCCATGCAATGGAATACATTCATAAATTAACAGGAAGCCATTAACAAAACAATATTAAAACACCAGCCTGTTTGATACATTCAACTCGTATTATAAATACTCCATATAGTTATAAAAACACTGTTGAGTAAAAACCTGCATGGCCGAATTTCTTAGTCTCGCGCCCCCTCACTATCTTTATCTCCACTTCCTCTATCTCGCTCCCCCCCCCTCTCTCTCTCTCTCTCTCTCTCTCTCTCTCTCTCTCTCTCTCTCTCTCTCTTATATGCATAGCAAACATTATGCCTGCCAGTTTTCGCACTTGTTATTGATCTAGATACTTTTTCTAAAATATCCATATAAAAGCATAGAATCATGATAATTATTTAATTTTTCACATATCAATTATTATTACTTATCATGGACTTTGGATTAGAGAGTGGTGGATTTCTCTCCGAATTCATTTCAGGGATAAGTTTAAAGTGATAGTTTGACCCACTATTTGCTTTCTCACAACTTAAAATAATTCCGTCCGTGGACTAGAAAAATGCGCGTGCATTACTCGCTAGCCATTGTCTGACCAAATAGAAAGTATATATATATATATATATATATATATATATATATATATATATATATATATATATATATATATATATATATATATATATATTGGTGTTTATTAAAAAATAATAGGTGCAGTTATTGTAAATGTAAATATAAACGCATATGAGTAATACATCGGGAGAGATAAGTTAACTCTGCGTGTTCAGGTTTTGACACTAAAGTTTCTTCACATAGGTGTTGAGGCGACACCCCGATAGGTGGTCCGTTTCCGTGGCATAGGTTCGTTTTCTGCCCCGGTCTCATGTTCTATATTTTCACCAGTCAAGTAGAGTAAAATACATTTTTTAATGCAGTTCTCATGCAAACACGTTGTGTCACCAGATAAGATAGTATGGCACATAACACATCGTTGGAAATATGTGTACTTAAACATATATTCTATAGAGATTCCAATGTTTACGCACACATGCACACACATACGCGCGCGCACACACACACACACACATATATATAATATGGATCTAGGTAAGTTTCGTCCACCTGGTAAAATCCAGTGAATCCTTATTTTGTTGATATAAAACGGCTCAATAATATATGGGCCGGTTTATTTGGTATAAAATTGTTTTTATTTATACAAACACAATTTGACTATAAATTTGCAGACTTATTGCGGTCAACGTTGTGAATCAGTTCGACTTCTTCAGGTCAAACTCTATTCAATGAGTGTAAAACATGAAAGTAGAAAAGAATTATCAAGATGTGAATACGTGATCAATTCAAAAAAAAAGTCAAACTGCATAAACTATATATATACACATGCGTTACCTTTTTCCATTTATAAACATTTCTACTTTGTTTACTTTCCGTCTACATAAAGAGTCGGTTAATCTCGATTTCATGACATGGCGTGAAAACTAGAAACCATAACATTATATTTTATGCTTGTCTAGACAATAAAACATATAAACGACCCATGATAGCACCCGAAACACAGACACATTTACTAAAACAGTCACATCCCGTATATTCAATGTGCATACATAAAACACGTACATAAACACGGATGGCCATACACATATACTAAATAGTTTTCATACACACTGAAACACAACAGTCCACAGATACGAAGGCACAAACAGTCTCCTAAGCAAATTTAAAAACACGCTCGCACTAGGATAGCCATCTACTTATCGAGAAAATTAAAATTCATCTACTAGACAGCTGATTTTTTAAATCCAATGAAAGAAATTTAAAATACATTATATACAAGATAATATATCCTGATTACCAGGTGGTGTTCTCGTTTGCACATAAATATTTGTAATGCAACGATTATAACATTTTATATATATATATATATATATATATATATATATATATATATATATATGTATATATATATATATATATATATATATATATTAGGCTAAAATTAAAGTAACATTTTTATACACATATGTGAAATCACCTATATACATATATACATATAGCGGACACATATATACAAATATGCATACGTACATACGTATATACACGTGCATCGTTAGACATATGTATAAACAAACGTATGTCTACACAAATGCTGAAATTACCAAACATTTACAATGAAAACTCCAATTTAGTCATGTTCATATATATACGGAAGTAGAAATGTGCTTGCTTATATGCACATGGACAGGAATAGACAAATAAATATACACGCACGCACATATATACATATCTACATACATGCAAATACATAAATGTATGCAAAGAAAAACGCATAACTGATCTAAATCATACAAACACATATACACCGATATATAAGACCCGTGCTAGTACTTGAACACGGACGAATCAAGGTATTACATGTAACCATTTATATGTAAACAAATAAATACTCATATATACAAATCTGTGTAAATATGTAGTTACGTTTATACAAGTATAAGAATACACACAGTTGTTGTACAAACACATATATACATATATACATACACATGCATATATATATATATAAACACATAGACGCATATTCGTGCATACGATAATAACTCCAAGCATATACGCATACAAACCCACATCTACATGAAAGTTGGAATAGGATAGTATATCAACACTAATACAAATATGCTGTTACTTCAACTTGATTAAATGCATTTTTTTCAGAGAAGTGGGGTTATTTGAAAGCTACCAAGTGTCTGTACGTTGTTGTGTCTGTCATAGATATTTCCGATTTCTTGTTAACACGTTTCCCTCTGTCACCAAATATAATGATTTCTAATTTCTCATTGAAGCAAAGATATCTAGGTGTATTAAGCAGTTTGCATGTACTAGCATTCCTAAAAACTTTCCACTTCATAGTTGCCATTTAATTATTAACCTAAAATATTGATCGAATGATGGTTTACTTGATAATTCATATGATTAAAGGAACATGTGTGGTTATAGAATATCACTGCATTAGATATAAATAATTTCAAATCTGTTAGTTTTTTTGTTAACATAGGTGCATGGTATACTACAGAAGATAATAGGCACTTCTGTCGTTGAGGGCATTCATTTACATCTTTACATTTGTAAGTATCTTTTTTGTGTTCTTACCTGATTTTCATTTGTTTTTTTAGTATTTTATTATTAAAGCTGTTGATATGTATAACTCAGTTTAACTATAATTTGGTTAAATATATAATAAATAATATAATTTAGTCGGAAGTGTAAGTTCATTATATTTCGAAATATATGGCATAGTCAGTTTTAAAGTCATAACATTTCCTCTAAAAGCTATGTATCACATTTGTCTCTGTAGTTTTGCATGAACACTTGGTGTCAATTTATAGTCTCTTCTCATTTTACACACTTGATGGTGCACATTCTCGCCGTGTCAAATTATGAAGAGAGAATTTCTCGTTGACTGGCAGACGTGCAAACTTCCTTTTAATCAATACTAGCGGGGCTACCCGGCGTTGCTCGGGGTCATAAAAACATAATTGAAAAAAAATTGCGTATGTAACATCTTTATATTAAAACTTCTATTTCTCTCCTTCTCTCTCTATAGCTGTCTCTTTATCTTTCTACTTTTCTCTACCCTGGTCGCTACTTTTAAATTTTGCCTTTTGCGAAAGCTGTTTCTTCCCCACCATTTCATCCTACGTTTCACAGGGCAATAGTATGACTTATTTCTATAAAAAGTACCACCACTGTCTGCGCCTTCTATATAGGTACTTATAACCGCCCCGGTGTTCATACTATATATTTTGAATCCCCTCATGATATCCTTCATCATTTTAACTCCCCTCGTTATATTCATCATTTTCGATCTCCTCATACTATTAATCATTTTCAATCCCCTCATAATATTCTTCATCATTTTCAATCTCCTCATACTATTAATCATTTTCAATCCCCTCATAATATTCTTGCTCATTTTCAATCCTCTCGTAATATTCCTCATCATTTTCAATCCGCTCATGATATTCTTAATAATTTTCAATCCTCTCATGATATTCTTCATTTTTTCAATCCTCTCATGATATTCTTCATTATTTTAAATCCCCTCATGATATTCTTCATCATTTTCAATCCCCTCATGATATTATTCATCATTTTAAATCTATTCATGGTATTCTTCATCATTTCCAATCCTGTCAGTCTATTCTTCATCATTTTCAATCCTGTCAGTCTATTCTTAATAATTTTCAATCCTCTCATGATAGTCTTCATCATTTTCAAACCTCTCATGATAGTCTTCATCATTTTCAAACCTCTCATGATAGTCTTCATCATTTTCAAACCTCTCATGATAGTCTTCATCATTTTCAATCCACTCATGATATTCTTCATCATTTTCAAACCTCTCATGATAGTCTTCATCATTTTAAATCCCCTAATGGTATTCTATATCATTTCCAATCCTGTCAGTCTATTCTTCATAATTTTCAATCCTCTCATGACATTCTTCATCATTTTCAATCCTCTCATGACATTCTTCATCATTTTCAATCCCCTTATGACAGTCTTCATCATTTTCAATCCCCTCATGATAGTCTTCATCATTTTCAATCCTCTCATGAAAGTCTTCATCCTTTTCAATCCTCTCATCATAGTCTTTATCATAGCTCTATATAGGATATTGAGCACTTTTCTCCCGGACTACGCCGAGTACTTTGAAAATCGAGGAGGCTTCATGAGCACTACTGAAATCCCTTAGGTATCCTCTCTCCTTCTGATCTTCGAAATAGTCCAAAGGGGAACGAAAATGGCGTTAAAATATTTTCCAAACCTATCACTACAGTAGCTCTATCTAGGATATTGAGCACTTTTCTCCTGGACAACGCCGAGTACTTTGAAAATCTAGAAGGCGTCATAAACACCCATGAAATCCCTTAGGTATCCTCTCTCCTTCTGATCTGCGAAATAGTCCAAAGGAGAACGAAGATGGCGTTAAAATATTTTCCAAAACCTATCACTACAGTAGCTCTATCTAGGACATTGAGCACTTTTCTCCCGGACAACGCCGAGTACTTTGATAATCAAGGAGGCCTCCTGGGGACTACTGAAATCACTTAGGTATCCTCTCTCCTTCTGATATGCGAAATAGTCCAAAGAGAAACTAAGATGGCGTTAAAATATTTTCAAAACCTATCACTACAGTAGCTCTATCTAGGATATTGAGCACTTTTCTCCTGGACAACGCCGAGTACTTTGAAAATCTAGAAGGCGTCATAAACACCCATGAAATCCCTTAGGTATCCTCTCTCCTTCTGATCTGCGAAATAGTCCAAAGGAGAACGAAGATGGCGTTAAAATATTTTCCAAAACCTATCACTACAGTAGCTCTATCTAGGACATTGAGCACTTTTCTCCCGGACAACGCCGAGTACTTTGAAAATCGAGGAGGCTTCATGAGCACTCCTGAAATCCCTTAGGTATCCTCTCTCCTTCTGATCTGCGAAATAGTCCAAAGGGGAACGAAGATGGCGTTAAAATATTTTCCAAACCTATCACTACAGTAGCTCTATCTAGGATATTGAGCACTTTTCTCCCGGACAACGCCGAGTATTTCAAAATCAAAGAGGCCTCCTGAGCACTACTGAAATAACTCTTATCGATTACCCCATCCTTTTCAGCGTAGATGCTGTTAAAATATTATCCAAACCTATCACTACAGTAGCTCTATCTAGGACATTGAGCACTTTTTTCCCGGACAACGCCGAGTACTTTGAAAATCAAAGAGGCCTCCTGGGGACTACTGAAATCAGTTAGGTATCCTCCCTCTTTTTCAGCTGCAAAATTGTCCAAAGGGAAACAGAGATGGCGTTAAAATATTTTCTAAACCTATCACTACAATAGCTCTATCTAGGATATTGAGCACTTTTCTCCCGGACAACGCCGAGTACTTTGAAAATCGAGGAGGCTTCATGAGCACTCCTGAAATCCCTTAGGTATCCTCTCACCTTCTGATCTTCGAAATAGTCCAAAGGGAAACGAAGATGGCGTTAAAATATTATCCAAACCTATCACTACAGTAGCTCTATCTAGGACATTGAGCACTTTTATCCCGGACAACGCCGAGTACTTTGATAATCAAGGAAGCCTCCTGGGGACTACTGAAATCACTTAGGTATCCTCTCTCCTTCTGATCTGCGAAATAGTCCAAAGGTGAACGAAGATGGCGTTAAAATATTTTCCAAACAAATCACTACAGTAGCTCTATCTAGGATATTGAGCACTTTTCTCCCGGACAACGCCGAGTACTTTGAAAATCGAGGAGGCTTCATGAACACCCATGAAATCTTTCAGGTATCCTCTCTCCTTCTGATCTGCGAAATAGTCCAAAGGGCAACGAAGATGGCGTTAAAATATTTTCCAAAACCTATCACTACAGTAGCTCTATCTATGACATTGAGCACTTTTCTCCCGGACAACGCCGAGTACTTTGAAAATCGAGGAGGCTTCATGAGCACTCCTGAAATCCCTTAGGTATCTTCTCTCCTTCTGATCTGCGAAATAGTCCAAAGAGGAACGAAGACGGCGTTAAAATATTTTCCAAAACTATCGCTACAGTAGCTCTATCTAGGACATTGAGCACTTTTCTCCCGGACAACGCCGAGTACTTTGAAAATCGAGGAGGCTTCATGAACACCCATGAAATCTTTCAGGTATCCTCTCTCCTTCTGATCTGCGAAATAGTCCAAAAGGGAACGAAGATGGCGTTAAAATATTTTCCAAAACCTATCACTACAGTAGCTCTATCTAGGACATTGAGCACTTTTCTCCCGGACAACGCCGAGTACTTTGAAAATCGAGGAGGCTTCATGAGCACTCCTGAAATCCCTTAGGTATCCTCTCTCCTTCTGATCTGCGAAATAGTCCAAAGAGGAACGAAGACGGCGTTAAAATATTTTCCAAAACTATCACTACAGTAGCTCTATCTAGGACATTGAGCACTTTTCTCCCGGACAACGCCGAGTACTTTGATAATCAAGGAGGCCTCCTGGGGACTACTGAAATCAGTTAGGTATCCTCCCTCCTTTTCATCTGCAAAATTGTCCAAAGGGGAACGAAGATGGTGTTAAAATATTTTTTAAACCTATCAATACAGTAGCTCTATCTAGGATATTGAGCACTTTTTTTCCCGGACAACGCCGAGTACTTGGTAAAATCAAAAAGGCCTCCTGGGGACTACTGAAATCAGTTAGGTATCCTTCCTCCTTTTCATCTGCAAAATTGTCCAAAGGGGAACGAAGATGGCGTTTAAATATTTTCTAAACCTATCACTACAGTAGCTCTATCTAGGATATTGAGCACTTTTCTCCCGGACAACGCCGAGTACTTTGAAAATCGAGGAGGCTTCATGAGCACTCCTGAAATCCCTTAGGTATCCTCTCTCCTTCTGATCTGCGAAATAGTCCAAAGGGGAACGAAGATGGCGTTAAAATATTTTCCAAACCTATCACTACAGTAGCTCTATCTAGGATATTGAGCACTTTTCTCCCGGACAACGCCGAGTATTTCAAAATCAAAGAGGCCTCCTGAGCACTACTGAAATAACTCTTATCGATTACCCCATCCTTTTCAGCGTAGATGCTGTTAAAACATTATCCAAACCTATCACTACAGTAGCTCTATCTAGGACATTGAGCACTTTTTTCCCGGACAACGCCGAGTACTTTGAAAATCAAAGAGGCCTCCTGGGGACTACTGAAATCAGTTAGGTATCCTCCCTCCTTTTATTTGCAAAATTGTCCAAAGGGAGACGAAGATGGCGTTAAAATATTTTCTAAACCTATCACTACAGTAGCTCTATCTAGGATATTGAGCACTTTTCTCCCGGACAACGCCGAGTACTTTGAAAATCGAGGAGGCTTCATGAGCACTCCTGAAATCCCTTAGGTATCCTCTCTCCTTCTGATCTGCGAAATAGTCCAAAGGGGAACGAAGATGGCGTTAAAATATTTTCCAAACCTATCACTACAGTAGCTCTATCTAGGATATTGAGCACTTTTCTCCCGGACAACGCCGATTATTTCAAAATCAAAGAGGCCTCCTGAGCACTACTGAAATAACTCTTATCGATTACCCCATCCTTTTCAGCGTAGATGCTGTTAAAATATTATCCAAACCTATCACTACAGTAGCTCTATCTAGGACATTGAGCACTTTTTTCCCGGACAACGCCGAGTACTTTGAAAATCAAAGAGGCCTCCTGGGGACTACTGAAATCAGTTAGGTATCCTCCCTCCTTTTATTTGCAAAATTGTCCAAAGGGAGACGAAGATGGCGTTAAAATATTTTCTAAACCTATCACTACAGTAGCTCTATCTAGGATATTGAGCACTTTTCTCCCGGACAACGCCGAGGACTTTGAAAATCGAGGAGGCTTCATGAGCACTCCTGAAATCCCTTAGGTATCCTCTCTCCTTCTGATCTGCGAAATAGTCCAAAGGGGAACGAAGATGGCGTTAAAATATTTTCCAAACCTATCACTACAGTAGCTCTATCTAGGATATTGAGCACTTTTCTCCCGGACAACGCCGAGTATTTCAAAATCAAAGAGGCCTCCTGAGCACTACTGAAATAACTCTTATCGATTACCCCATCCTTTTCAGCGTAGATGCTGTTAAAATATTATCCAAACCTATCACTACAGTAGCTCTATCTAGGACATTGAGCACTTCTTTCCCGGACAACCCCGAGTACTTTGAAAATCAAAGAGGCCTCCTGGGGACTACTGAAATCAGTTAGGTATCCTCCCTCTTTTTCAGCTGCAAAATTGTCTAAAGGGAAACAGAGATGGCGTTAAAATATTTTCTAAACCTATCACTACAATAGCTCTATCTAGGATATTGAGCACTTTTCTCCCGGACAACGCCGAGTACTTTGAAAATCGAGGAGGCTTCATGAGCACTCCTGAAATCCCTTAGGTATCCTCTCACCTTCTGATCTTCGAAATAGTCCAAAGAGGAACGAAGATGGCGTTAAAATATTATCCAAACCTATCACTACAGTAGCTCTATCTAGGACATTGAGCACTTTTATCCCGGACAACGCCGAGTACTTTGATAATCAAGGAAGCCTCCTGGTCACTACTGAAATCACTTAGGTATCCTCTCTCCTTCTTATCTGCGAAATAGTCCAAAGGTGAACGAAGATGGCGTTAAAATATTTTCCAAACAAATCACTACAGTAGCTCTATCTAGGATATTGAGCACTTTTCTCCCGGACAACGCCGAGTACTTTGAAAATCGAGGAGGCTTCATGAACACCCATGAAATCTTTCAGGTATCCTCTCTCCTTCTGATCTGCGAAATAGTCCAAAGGGGAACGAAGATGGCGTTAAAATATTTTCCAAAACCTATCACTACAGTAGCTCTATCTAGGACATTGAGCACTTTTCTCCCGGACAACGCCGAGTACTTTGAAAATCGAGGAGGCTTCATGAGCACTCCTGAAATCCCTTAGGTATCCTCTCTCCTTCTGATCTGCGAAATAGTCCAAAGAGGAACGAAGACGGCGTTAAAATATTTTCCAAAACTATCACTACAGTAGCTCTATCTAGGACATTGAGCACTTTTCTCCCGGACAACGCCGAGTACTTTGATAATCAAGGAGGCCTCCTGGGGACTACTGAAATCAGTTAGGTATCCTCCCTCCTTTTCATCTGCAAAATTGTCCAAAGGGGAACGAAGATGGCGTTAAAATATTTTTTAAACCTATCAATACAGTAGCTCTATCTAGGATATTGAGCACTTTTTTCCCGGACAACGCCGAGTACTTGGTAAAATCAAAGAGGCCTCCTGGGGACTACTGAAATCAGTTAGGTATCCTTCCTCCTTTTCATCTGCAAAATTGTCCAAAGGGGAACGAAGATGGCGTTAAAATATTTTCTAAACCTATCACTACAGTAGCTCTATCTAGGATATTGAGCACTTTTCTCCCGGACAACGCCGAGTACTTTAAAAATCGAGGAGGCTTCATGAGCACTCCTGAAATCCCTTAGGTATCCTCTCTCCTTCTGATCTGCAAAATAGTCCAAAGGGGAACGAAGATGGCGTTAAAATATTTTCCAAACCTATCACTACAGTAGCTCTATCTAGGATATTGAGCACTTTTCTCCCGGACAACGCCGAGTATTTCAAAATCAAAGAGGCCTCCTGAGCACTACTGAAATAACTCTTATCGATTACCCCATCCTTTTCAGCGTAGATGCTGTTAAAATATTATCCAAACCTATCACTACAGTAGCTCTATCTAGGACATTGAGCACTTTTTTCCCGGACAACGCCGAGTACTTTGAAAATCAAAGAGGCCTCCTGGGGACTACTGAAATCAGTTAGGTATCCTCCCTCCTTTTATTTGCAAAATTGTCCAAAGGGAGACGAAGATGGCGTTAAAATATTTTCTAAACCTATCACTACAGTAGCTCTATCTAGGATATTGAGCACTTTTCTCCCGGACAACGCCGAGTACTTTGAAAATCGAGGAGGCTTCATGAGCACTCCTGAAATCCCTTAGGTATCCTCTCTCTTTCTGATCTGCGAAATAGTCCAAAGGGGAACGAAGATGGCGTTAAAATATTTTCCAAACCTATCACTACAGTAGCTCTATCTAGGATATTGAGCACTTTTCTCCCGGTCAACGCCTAGTACTTTGAAAATCAAGAAGGCGTCATGAACACCCATGAAATCCGTTAGGTATCCTCTCTCCTTCTGATCTGCGAAATAGTCCAAAGGAGAACGAAGATGGCGTTAAAATATTTTCCAAAACCTATCACTACAGTAGCTCTATCTAGGACATTGAGCACTTTTCTCCCGGACAACGCCGAGTACTTTGATAATCAAGGAGGCCTCCTGGGGACTACTGAAATCACTTAGGTATCCTCTCTCCTTCTGATCTGCGAAATAGTCCAAAGGGAAACGAAGATGGCGTTAAAATATTTTCCAAACCTATCACTACAGTAGCTCTATCTAGGATATTGAGCACTTTTTTCCCGGACAACACCGAGTATTTCAAAATCAAAGAGGCCTCCTGAGCACTACTGAAATAACTCTTATCGATTACCCCATCCTTTTCAGCGTAGATCCTGTTAAAATATTATCCAAACCTATCACTACAGTAGCTCTATCTAGGACATTGAGCACTTTTTTCCCGGACAACGCCGAGTACTTGGTAAAATCAAAGAGGCGTCCTGGGGACTACTGAAATCAGTTAGGTATTCTCCCTCTTTTTCAGCTGCAAAATTGTCCAAAGGGAAACAGAGATGGCGTTAAAATATTTTCTAAACCTATCACTACAATAGCTCTATCTAGGATATTGAGCACTTTTCTCCCGGACAACGCCGAGTACTTTGAAAATCGAGGAGGCTTTATGAGCACTCCTGAAATCCCTTAGGTATCCTCTCTCTTTCTGATCTTCGAAATAGTCCAAAGGGAAACGAAGATGGCGTTAAAATATTATCCAAACCTATCACTACAGTAGCTCTATCTAGGACATTGAGCACTTTTATCCCAGACAACGCCGAGTACTTTGATAATCAAGGAAGCCTCCTGGGGACAACTGAAAGCACTTAGGTATCCTCTCTCCTTCTGATCTGCGAAATAGTCCAAAGGTGAACGAAGATGGCGTTAAAATATTTTCTAAACAAATCACTACAGTAGCTCTATCTAGGATATTGAGCACTTTTCTCCCGGACAACGCCGAGTACTTTGAAAATCGAGGAGGCTTCATGAACACCCATGAAATCCCTCAGGTATCCTCTCTCCTTCTGATCTGCGAAATAGTCCAAAGGGGAACAAAGATGGCGTTAAAATATTTTCCAAAACCTATCACTACAGTAGCACTATCTAGGACATTGAGCACTTTTCTCCCGGACAACGCCGAGTACTTTGAAAATCGAGGAGGCTTCATGAGCACTCCTGAAATCCCTTAGGTATCCTCTCTCCTTCTGATCTGCGAAATAGTCCAAAGAGGAACGAAGACGGCGTTAAAATATTTTCCAAAACTATCACTACAGTAGCTCTATCTAGGAAATTGAGCACTTTTCTCCCGGACAACGCCGAGTACTTTGATAATCAAGGAGGCCTCCTGGGGACTACTGAAATCAGTTAGGTATCCTCCCTCCTTTTCATCTGCAAAATTGTCCAAAGGGGAACGAAGATGGCGTTAAAATATTTTTTAAACCTATCACTACAGTAGCTCTATCTAGGATATTGAGCACTTTTTTCCCGGACAACGCCGAGTACTTGGTAAAATCAAAGAGGCCTCCTGGGGACTACTGAAATCAGTTAGGTATCCTTCCTCTTTTTCATCTTCAAAATTGTCCAAAGGGGAACGAAGATGGCGTTAAAATATTTTCTAAACCTATCACTACAGTAGCTCTATCTAGGATATTGAGCACTTTTCTCCCGGACAACGCCGAGTACTTTGAAAATCGAGGAGGCTTCATGAGCACTCCTGAAATCCCTTAGGTATCCTCTCTCCTTCTGATCTGCGAAATAGTCCAAAGGGGAACGAAGATGGCGTTAAAATATTTTCCAAACCTATCACTACAGTAGCTCTATCTAGGATATTGAGCACTTTTCTCCCGGACAACGCCGAGTATTTCAAAATCAAAGAGGCCTCCTGGGGACTACTGAAATAACTCTTATCCATTCCCCCATCCTTTTCAGCTTAGATTCTGTTAAAATATTATCCGAACCTATCACTACAGTAGCTCTCTCTAGGACATTGAGCACTTTTTTCCCGGACAACGCCGAGTACTTTGAAAATCAAAGAGGCCTCCTGGGGACTACTGAAATCAGTTAGGTATCCTCCCTCGTTTTGATCTGCAAAATTGTCCAAAGGGGAACGAAGATAGCGTTAAAATATTTTCTAAACCTATCACTACAGTAGCTCTATTTAGGATATTGAGCACTTTTCTCCCGGACAACGCCGAGTACTTTGAAAATCGAGGAGGCTTCATGAGCACTACTGAAATCCCTTAGGTATCCTCTCTCCTTCTGATCTGCCAAATAGTCCTGAGGCGCTCATACCGGCGAATGCCGACATTCCCCCTCTCAGATTTCGCCTGAGGCGCTCATACCGACGAATGCCGACATTCCCCCTCCCTGGATTTCGCCTGAGTCGCTTACACTTCAACACTGCTCAAAAAAGGAGTAGATAATGCATGGGATTAGGGCATCATGACAACGGAACCGATACGACCCTACCTCAACACTTCTCAAAAAAGGAGGAGATAATGCATTGGAATAGTGCATCATGACAACGGAACCGATACGACCCTACCTCAACACTTCTCAAAAAAGGAGGAGATAATGCATGGGATGAGGGCATCATGACAACGGAACCGATACGACCTTACCTCAACACTTCTCAAAAAAGGAGGAGGTAATTCATGGGATGAGCACATCTTGACAACGGAACCGATACTATTCTACATCTACACTTCTCAAAAAAGGAGGAGGTAATGCATGGGATCAGTGCATCATGACAACGGAACCGATACTACCCTACCTCTACACTTCTCAAAAAAGAAGGAGGTAATGCTCACACCGGCGAATACCGTAACCCCCCCCCCCCAATTTGGCCTGAAAGGAGGAGGTAATTTCTATCATGATAACAGAACGGCCACAGGGAGGGAGGGGGGGAATATTAGCGTCTATTAATAATTAAGAAAGAAAGTGTGAGAGGGAAAAATGACAGAAAGGAAAACTGCCACTCTCTGACGTCATGATGACCTGATATAACCGGACACAATTTAGAGCAAGACCGGGTACATCCGGCAAGGGATTATGGGACAGGTGAGGATGTGATTGAGCAACCCTTGTTTCACTACACACTCTTAACGTAGGATTCCTATGTTGTTATTGATGCAACCGGACAGAAGTTAATGGATGATCTGATACAACCGGACACAATTTAGGGCAAGACCGGGTACATCCGGCAAGGGATTATGGGATGTTTATAGTGACTCGGCATTTTTATCGGATTAGTACATAAATACATTAGATTATTTCGAATTTACTACATATTAACGTTGAAATTTCGTGAAAAATACGAAAAAACTGCTACCTTTTGTCGGAAAGTGGTCCGGTTGACTGTCAGCGAGTGAATCGATTTTCGCGATTTTTAGATATTTTACATCCGGGATGTGTGCGGTCCTGTAGATGTCAACTTTTTGACATGTCGTCGCGTAGTTTTTGAGGAGATACTGGACATACAAACAAACATACAAACAGACAACTGCCCTTTATATAAGAGACTAGCGGGGCTACCCGGCGTTGCTCGGGGTCATTAAAACATATAATTGAAGAAAAATCGTGTGTGTAACATCTTTATATACAAACTTCTATTTCTCCCCCCCCCCCTTCTCTATAGCCGTCTCTTTATCTTTCTACCTTTCTCTTCCCTGGTCGCCGCATTTCACCGCTACTTTCTAATTTTGCCTTTTGCGAAAGCTGTTCCTTCCCCACAATTTCTCCTACGTTGCCCAGGGCAATAGTATGATATATTTCTATAAAAAGTAACACCTCTATCTGCGCCTTCTATATAGGTACTTATCTCCACCCCGGTGTTCATGCTATATACGTATCTATCATCACCCCGGTGCGCATACTATATACGTACCTATCGCCGCCCCAGTGCACATACTATATACGTACCTATTGCCGCCCCAGTTCAGATACTATTTAAGTACCTATCGCCGCCCCAGTGCGAATGCTAAATAGTACCTATCGCCGCCCCGGTGTGCATGCTACATAAGTACCTATCGCTGCCCTAGTGGGAATAATTAATATGTACATATTGCTGCAGTGGTGCGAATTTCTAAATACGTACCTATCACCACTTTGGTGCGAATGCTAAATACGTACCATAGCCGGCCCGATGCGTATGCTAAATACGTACCTATAGCCGCCCTGGTGTGAATGCTAAATACGTACCTATAGCCGCCCCGGTGCGAATGCTAAATACGTACCTATCACCACCCTGGTGCGAATGCGAAATACATACCTTTCGCCGTTCTGGTGCACGTGCTATATACGTACCTATTGCCACCCCGGTGCACGTGCTATATATGTACTGATCGCCGCCCCGGTGCGCATGCTATGTACGTACTTATTGTTGCCCATGTGTACATGCTATATACGTAGCTATAGCCACCCATGAATTCTGAATACGTACCTATCGCCGCCCCGGTGTGGAAGCTAAATACGTACATATCGCCGCCCCGGTACGAATGCTAAATACATACATATCGCCGCCCTAGTGTGATTTCTAAATACGTACCTATCGCCGCTCCTGTGTGAATTCTAAATACGTACCTATCGCCGCCCCGATGCGGAAGCTAAATATGTACATATCGCCACCCCGGTGCGAATGCTAAATACATACCTATCGCCGCCCCGGTGCGAATGCTAAATACATACCTGTCGCCGCCCCGGTGCGAATGCTAAATACATACCTGTCGCCGCCCCGGTGCGAATGCTAAATACATACCTGTCGCCGCCCCGGTGCGAATGCTAAATACATACCTATCGCCGCCCCGGTGTGAATGCTAAATACATACCTATCGCCGCCCCGGTGTGAATGCTAAATACATACCTATCGCCGCCCCGGTGTGAATGCTAAATACGTACCTTTCGCCGCCCCGGTGCGCGTGCTATATATGAACTGATCGCTGCCCCAGTGCGCATGCATAATACATACCTATCACGTACTTATTGCCGCCCATGTGCACATGCTATATACGTACCTATCGCCACCGCTGAATGCTAAATAAGTACCTATCTCCGCCCAGGGATGAATGCTAAATACGTACATATTGCCGCCCAGGTGTTCATACACCATATGTACCTATCACTGCCACAGTGCGAATACTAAATATGTACATATCGCCACCCCGGTGCGATTGCTGAATACATACCTATCGCAACCCCGGTGCGAATGCTAAATACGTAGCTATAGCCACCCCTATATAGTACCTATTGCCACCCCGGTACACATACTATATATAAACCTATCGCCGACCCGGTGTGCATACTATATTCGTACCTATCGCGGCTCTGGTGCGCATACTACATACTTACCTATCTCTGCAAGGGTACACATACTATATATGTACCAATCTCCAGCCCAGTTCGCATACGTAAGAACTTATATTTATTCGGCCCTGTCGTGTTAGAAAAACAAAATAGTGTTCATTTATGTATTGTCACTATCATAAATATAAATATTTTTAGTTACAAACAGAAAAAAATACATTTTTTTGCGTCCCCACAAGAAAATTTTTTTTCTATCCTCCCACATACTTAGAAATATTTTTAATTTATAGGAAAAAAAAAAGAAAAATTTTTGACCCCCTTACACCCCAAAAATTTTATGTTACCCCCATACATAGAAATATTTTTATTTTATAAAAAGAAAAAAAAAAAAATTTTTTAGCCCCCTCCCCCGAAAATTTTTTTTTTCCATTCTCCCCCATACACATAAATATTTTCAATGAAAAAGATAAAAGACAAAATAAATGTTTTTCCTCCCCCCCAATTTTGTTTATACTCCCATGTGCACATGCTATATACTTCCTATCGCCACCGCTGAATGCTAAATACGTACCTATTGCTGTCGCGGTGCGAATGCTAAATAGGTTTTCAGCATAGATGCTCTTAAAATATTATCCAAACCTATCACTACAGTAGCTCTATCTAGGACATTGAACAATTTTCTCCCGGACAACGCCGAGTACTTTAAAAATAAAAGAGGCCTCATGAGCACTACTGAAATAACTTAGGTATCCTCTCTCCTTCTGATCTGCCAAATAGTCCAAAGGGAAACGAAGATGGCATTAAAATATTTTCCAAACCTATCGCTACAGTAGCTCTATCTAGGATATTGAGCACTTTTCTGCCGGACAACGCCGAGTACTTTGAAAATCAAGGAGGCCTCCTGAGCACTACTGAAATCACTCTTATCGATTCCCCCATCCTTTTCAGCGTAGATGCTGTTAAAATATTATCCAAACCTATCACTACAGTAGCTCGATCAAGGACATTGAACACTTTTCTCCCGGACAACGCCAAATACTTTGAAAATCAAGGAGGCCTACTGAGCACTATTGAAATAACTTAGGTATCCCTCCTTTTGATCTGATAAATAGTCCAAAGGGGAACGAAGATGGCGTTAAAATATTTTCAAAACCTATCACTACAGTAGCTCTATCTAGGATATTGAGCACTTTTCTCCCGGACAACACCGAGTAATTTTTAAATCAAGGAGGCCTCCTGAGCACTACTGAAATAACTCTTATCGATTCCCCCATCCTTTTCAGCGTAGATGCTGTTAAAATATTATCCTAACCAATCACTACAGTAGCTCTATCTAGGACATTCAGCAATTTTCTCCCGGACAATGCCGAGTACTTTGAAAATCAAGGAGGCCTCCTGAGCACTACTGAAATCACTTAGGTATCCTCTCTCCTTCTGATCTGCCAAATAGTCCAAAGGGGAACGAAGATGGCGTTAAAATATTTTCCAAACCTATCACTACAGTAGCTCTATCTAGGATATTGAGCACTTTTCTCCCGGACAACGCCGAGTACTTTGATAATCAAGGAGGCCTCCTGAGCACTACTGAAATCACATAGGTATCCTCTCTCCTTCTGATCTGCCAAATAGTCCAAAGGGGAACGAAGATAGCGTTAAAATATTTTCGAAACCTATCACTACAGTAGCTCTATCTAGGACATTGAGCGCTTTTCTCCCGGACAACGCTGAGTACTTTGATAAAAAAGGAGGCCTCCTGAGGACTACTGAAATCACTTAGGTATCCCTCCTTTTGATCTGCCAAATAGTCCAAAGGGGAACGAAGATGGCTTTAAAATATTTTCCAAACCTATCACTACAGTAGCTCTATCTAGGACATTGAGCACTTTTCTCCCGGACAACGCCGAGTATTTGAAAATCAAAGAGGCCTCCTGAGCACTACTTAAATAACTCTTATCGATCCCCCCATCCTTTTCAGCGTAGATGCTGTTAAGATATTATGCAAACCTATCACTACAGTAGGTCTATCTAGGACATTGAGCACTTTTTTCCCGGACAACGCCGAGTACTTTGAAAATCAAAGAGGCCTCCTGAGCACTACTGAAATAACTCTTATCGATTCCCCCATCCTTTTCAGCGTAGATGCTGTTAAAATATTATCCAAACCTATCTCTACAGTAGCTCTATCTAGGACATTGAGCACTTTTTTCCCGGACAACGCCGAGTACTATGACCTGATATAACCGGACACAATTTAGGGCAAGACCGGGTACATCCAGCAAGGGATTATTGGACAGGTGCGGATGTGATTGAGCAACCCTTGTTTTACTACACACTTATAACATAGGATTCCTATGTTGTTATTGATTTATCCGGACAGAAGTTATTGGATGATCTGATACAACCGGGCTGAATGTCGGGCAAGACCGGGTACATCCGGCAAGGGATTATGGGATGTTTACAGTGACTCTGCATTTTTATCGGATTAGTACATAAATACATTAGATTATTTCGAATTTACTACATATTAACGTTTAAAAAGTGGTGTAAAATACGAAAAAACTGCTACCTTTTGTCGGAAAGTGGTCCGGTTGACTGTCAGCGAGTGAATCGTTTTTCCATAGACCGGCGGAATGAAGCCAAGACGATTATGGAGTGCATAATCAAAACAGATACTACACTAAACAGAATTAGAGAAAAACGGCCTAGGGAGTCTAAAATTCATTGTTGCTCATCAAAACTCATTTAAGAACTTGTTAAATAGTATTATACAATGTTTGTTCAAAGAAAATCATAGTTATTATTACTCGTTAATTTATTAATGTAATTTGAACAGTGTCTAGTGGATAGACCGCTGTTCAGGTGTAGATTGGTTATAAATAGTCCCGTAAATCACATTAAATTTTTGAATTTCGGATGTTTCTTGGCCTTTTGGCTAAGATCAAAGTGTAGTATCTGTTCTCGGCATTATTGCCTTGAGATCAAGTGTATATCTAGTCCTATCCGATAGGTGTCGATCTTACACTGTCGAATCAAAAATCAGATTATCATTTTATTTTTTAATCCCTTTTCCTTTAACTCACTTCCTCTCCCCTAAAGTACCGGTTGATATACCCCAAGGTCGGGATCTGTCTCACCGACGACTCCCCCCAAATTTCGCCTGAGGCGCTGACACCGGCGAATACCGACACTCCCCCTCCCCCAAATTTCGCCTGCCTCACCGGCGTATGCCAATACGCCTCATCCCCAAATTTCGCCTGAGGCGCCCCACAGGCGATCGCTCATACCGCCGAATGCCGACATTTCCCTCCTCCCCTCCCCAGATTGGCCTGAGCCGCCGAATGCCGACATTCCCCCTCGCCAGATTTGGCCTGAGGCGCTCACACCGGCGAATGCCGACACTCCCCCTCCCCCAAATTTCACCTGAAGCGCTCACACCGGCGAATGCCGACACCCCCCCGAAAGAAGGAGGAAATGCCTATCATGATAACAGAACGGCCATGAATATTAGCGTATATTAATAATTAAGAAAGAAAGTGTGGGAGTGAGCGGGAAAAAAGAAAGAAAGAAAAAAATGGTTGTAGTGTGAGTGAATTTCTTCCTGCCACTCTCTGACGTCAGTGTACCCACACATAGTTCGTGCGGTCGCAGGGTACCCACACATACTTCGTGCGGTCGCAGGGTACCCACACATACTTCGTGCGGTCGCAGGGTACCCACACATACTTCGTCCGGTCGCAGGGTACCCATACATATTCGTGCGGTCGCAGGGTACCTACACATACTTCGTGCGGTCGCAGGGTACTCACACATATTTCGTTCGGTCGCAGGGTACCCACACATACTTCGTGCGGTCGCAGGGTACCCACACATACTTCGTCCGGTCGCAGGGTACCCACACATACTTCGTCCGGTCGCAGGGTATCCACACATACTTCGTCCGGTCGCAGGGTACCCACACATACTTCGTCCGGTCGCAGGGTACCCACACATACTTCGTGCGGTCGCAGGGTACCCACACATACTTCGTGCGGTCGCAGGGTACCCACACATACTTCGTGCGGTCGCAGGGTACCTATACATACTTCGTCCGGTCGCAGGGTACCCACATATACTTCGTGCGGTCGCAGGGTACCCACACATACTTCGTCAGGCAGCAGGGTACCCACACATACATCGTCCGGTCGCAGGGTACCCACAAATACTTCGTGCGGTCACAGGGTACCCACACATACTTCGTCCAGTCGCAGGGTACCCACACATACTTCGTGCGGTCGCAGGGTACCTATACATACTTCGTGCGGTCGCAGGGTACCCACACATACTTCGTGCGGTCGCAGGGTACCCACACATACTTCGTGCGGTCGCAGGGTACCCACACATATTCGTGCGGTCGCAGGGTACCCACACATACTTTGTGCGGTCGCAGGGTACCCACACATTCTTCGTGCGGTCGCAGGGTACCCACACATACTTCGTCCGGTCGCAGGGTACCTATACATACTTCGTGCGGTCGCAGGGTACCCACAAATACTTCGTGCGGTCGCAGGGTACCCACACATTCTTCGTGCGGTCGCAGGGTACCTATACATACTTCGTGCGGTCGCAGGGTACCCACACATACTTCGTGCGGTCGCAGGGTACCCACACATACTTCTTCAGGCAGCAGGGTACCCACACATACTTCGTGCGGTCGCAGGGTACCTACACATACTTCGTGCGGTCGCAGGGTACCCACACATACTTCGTGCGGTCGCAGGGTACCCACACATACTTCGTGCGGTCGCAGGGTACCCACACATACTTCGTGCGGTCGCAGGGTACCTACAAATACTTCGTCCGGTCGCAGGGTACCCACACATACTTCGTGCGGTCGCAGGGTACCCACAAATACTTCGTCCGGTTGCAGGGTACCCACACGTACTTCGTTCGGTCGCAGGGTACCCTCACATACTTCGTGCGGTCATAGGGTACCCACACATAGTTCGTCCGGTCGCAGGGTACCCACACATACTTCGTCCGGTCGCAGGGTACCCACACATACTTCGTCCGGTCGCAGGGTACCCTCACATATTTCGTGCGGTCGCAGGGTACCTATACATACTTCGTGCGGTCGCAGGGTACCCACAAATACTTCGTGCGGTCGCAGGGTACCCACACATTCTTCGTGCGGTCGCAGGGTACCTATACATACTTCGTGCGGTCGCAGGGTACTCACACATACTTCGTCAGGCAGCAGGGTACCCACACATACTTCGTCCGGTCGCAGGGTACCTATACATACTTCGTACGGTCGCAGGGTACCCACACATACTTCGTCCGGTCGCAGGGTACCCACACATACTTCGTCAGGCAGCAGGGTACCCACACATACTTCGTCAGGCAGCAGGGTACCTACACATTCTTCGTACGGTCGCAGGGTACCTACACATACTTCGTCCGGTCGCAGGGTAGCCACACATACTTCGTCCGGTCGCAGGGTACCCACACATACTTCGTCCGGTCGCAGGGTACCCACACATACTTCGTGGGGTCGCAGGGTACCCACACATACTTCGTCAGGTCGCAGGGTACCCACACATACCCTACCTCTACACTTCTCAAAAAAGGAGGAGGTAATGCATGGGAATAGTGCATCATGACAACGGAACCGATACGACCCTACCTCAACACTTCTCAAAAAAGGAGGAGATAATGCATGGGATGAGGGCATCATGACAACGGAACCGATACGACCCTACCTCAACACTTCTCAAAAAAGGAGGAGATAATGCATGGGATGAGGGCATCATGACAACGGAACCGATACGATCCTACCTCAACACTTCTCAAAAAAGGAGGAGATAATGCATGGGATGAGGGCATCATGACAACGGAACCGATACGACCCTACCCCTACACTTCTCAAAAAAGGAGGAGGTAATTCATGGGATGAGCACATCATGATAACGGAACCGATACTATTCTACATCTACACTTCTCAAAAAAGGAGGAGGTAATGCATGGGATCAGTGCATCATGACAACGGAACCGATACTACCCTACCCCTACACTTCTCAAAAAAGGAGGAGGTAATGCTCACACCGGCGAATACCGTACCCCCCCCCCCAATTTGGCCTGAAAAGAGGAGGTAATTCCTATCATGATAACAGAACAGCCACAGGGAGGGAGGGGGGGGGGGAATATTATCGTCTATTAATAATTAAGAAAGAAAGTGTGAGAGGGAAAAATTCACAGAAAGGAAAACTGCCACTCTCTGACGTCATGATGACCTGATATAACCGGACACAATTTAGGGCAAGACCGGGTACATCCGGCAAGGGATTATGGGACAGGTGCGGATGTGATTGAGCAACCCTTGTTTCACTACACACTCTTAACGTAGGATTCCTATGTTGTTATTGATGCAACCGGACAGAAGTTATTGGATGATCTGATACAACCGGACACAATTTAGGGCAAGACCGGGTACATCCGGCAAGGGATTATGGGATGTTTACAATGACTCTGCATTTTTATCGGATTAGTACATAAATACATTAGATTATTTCGAATTTACTACATATTAACGTTGAAATTTCGTGAAAAATACGAAAAAAACTGCTACCTTTTGTCGGAAAGTGGTCCGGTTGACTGTCAGCGAGTGAATCGATTTTCGCGATTTTTAGATATTTTACATCCGGGATTTGTGCGGTCCTGTAGATGTCAACTTTTTGACATGTCGTCGGGTAGTTTTTGAGGAGATACTGGACATACAAACAAACAAACAAACAAACAAACATACAAACAGACAACTGCCCTTTATATAAGAGACTAGCGGGGCTACCCGGCGTTGCTCGGGGTCATAAAAACATATATTTGAAGAAAGATCGTGTGTGTAACATCTTTATATTCAAACTTCTATGTCCGCCCCCTCTCTCTATAGCCGTCTCTTTATCTGCTACCTTTCTCTTTCCTGGTCGCCCCATTTCGCCGCTACTTTCTAATTTTGCCTTTTGCAAAAGCTGTTTCTTCCCCACCATTTCTCCTATTGCCAAGGGTAATAGTATGACATATTTCTATAAAAAGTAACACCTCTATCTGCGCCTTCTATATAGGTACTTATCTCCACCCTGGTGTTCATACTATATACGTATCTATCATCACCCTGGTGCACATACTATATACGTACCTATCGCCGCCCCAGTGCACATACTATATACGTACCTATCGCCGCCCCGGTGCAGATACTATTTAAGTACCTATCGCCGCCCCGTTGCGAATGCTAAATAGTACCTATCGTTGCCCCGGTGTGAATGCTAAATACATACCTATTGCGCCCCGGTGGGCATGCTACATAAGTACCTATCCCTGCCCTAGTGCGAATACTAAAGACATACCAATTGCGCCCCGGGTGTGCATGCTACATAAGTACCTATCGCTGCCCTAGTGCGAATAATTAATATGTACATATTGCCGCTTTGGTGTGAATGCTAAATACGTACCTATCGCCGGCCCAGTGCGAATGCTAAATACGTACCTATAGCCGCCCTGGTGCGAATGCTAAATACGTACCTATAGCCGCCCCAGTGCGAATGCTAAATACGTACCTATCACCACTACGGTGCGAATGCGTAATACATACCTTTCGCTGCCCCGGTGCGCATGCAATATATGTACTGATCGCCGCCGCAGAGCGCATGCTATGTACGTACTTATTGCTGCCCATGTGTACATGCTATATACGTAGCTATCGCCACCCCTGAATTCTGAATACGTACCTATCGCCGCCCTGGTGTGGAAGCTAAATACGTACATATCGCCGCCCCGGTGCGAATGCTAAATACATACCTATCGCCGCCCCGGTGTGAATGCTAAATACATACCTATCGCCGCCCCGGTGTGAATGCTAAATACATACCTATCGCCGCCCCGGTGTGAATTTTAAATATGTACCTTTCGCCGCCCGGTGTGAATTTTAAATATGTACCTTTCGCCGCCCCTGTGCGCGTGCTATATACGTACCTATCGCCGCCCCTGGTGCGCGTGCTATATATGAACCGATCGCTGCCTCAGTGCGCATGCTAAATACATACCTATCACTGCCCCGGTGTGCATACTATATACGTACTTATTACCGCCCATGTGCACATGCTATATAAGTACCTATCACTACCGCTGAATGCTAAATAAGTACCTATCGCCGCCCCGGTGTGGAAGCTACATACGTACATATCGCCGCTCCAAAATTTGGGCAGACCCCAAAAAATTTTGCCTGACCCCTAAAAAGTTCGTCCTGACCCCTAAAATTTTCCCCGACCCCTAAATCTCTCCAACCCCCTAATTTTTCACTCTCCCCCAACCCTGAGAAATATTTTGACTTCAAAAAAAAAAAAAAAAGAAAAAAAAAAAAATTTGGCCTGACCCCTAAAAAGTTCGTCCTGACCCCTAAAATTTTCCCCGACCCCTAAATCTCTCCAGCCCCCTAATTTTTCACTCTCCCCGAACCATGAGAAATATTTTGACTTCAAAACAAAAAAAAACCAAAAAAATTTGGCCTGACCCCTAAAAAGTTCGTCCTGACCCCTAAAATTTTCCCCGACCCCTAAATCTCTCCAGCCCCCTAATTTTTCACTCTCCTCCAACCATGAGATATATTTTGACTTCAAAACAAAAAAAAACAAACAAATTTGGCCTGACCCCTAAAAAGTTCCGCCTGACCCCTAAAATTTTCCCCGACCCCTAAATCTCTCCAGGCCCCTAATTTTTCACTCTCCCCCAACCCTGAGAAATATTTTGACTTCAAAACAAAAAAAAACAAAAAAATTTGGCCTGACCCCTAAAAAGTATCGCCTGACCCCTAAAATTTTCCCCGACCCCTAAATCTCTCCAGCCCCCTAATTTTTTACTCTCCCCCAACCTGTAGAAATATTTTGACTTCAAAACAAAAAAAAAACAAATAAAAAAAAACAAAAAATTTGGCCTGACCCCTAAAAAGTTCGTCCTGACCCCTAAAATTTTCCCCGACCCCTAAATCTCTCTAGCCCCCTAATTTTTCACTCTCCCCCAACCATGAGAAATATTTTGACTTCAAAACAAAAAAAAAACAAAAAAATTTGGCCTGACCCCTAAAAAGTTCGTCGTGACCCCTAAAATTTTCCCCGACCCTTTAATCTCTCCAGCCCCCTAATTTTTCACTCTCCCCCAACCATGAGATATATTTTGACTTAAAAAAAAAAAATAACAAAAAAATTTGGCCTTACCCCTAAAAAGTTCCGCCTGACCCCTAAAATTTTCCCCGACCCCTAAATCTCTCCAGCCCCCTAATTTTTCACTCTCCCCCAACACTGAGAAATATTTTGACTTCAAAACAAAAAAAAACAAAAAAATTTGGCCTGACCCCTAAAAAGTTCCGCCTGACCCCTAACATTTTCCCCGACCCCTAAATCTCTCCAGCCCCCTAATTTTTTACTTTCCCCCAACCCTGAGAAATATTTTGACTTCAAAACAAAAAAAAAACAAAAAAAAAAACAAAAAAATTTGGCCTGACCCCTAAAAAGTTCGTCCTGACCCCTAAAATTTTCCCCGACCCCTAAATCTCTCTAGCTCCCTAATTTTTCACTCTCCCCCAACCATGAGAAATATTTTGACTTCAAAACAAAAAAAAAACAAAAAAATTTGGCCTGACCCCTAAAAAGTTCGTCGTGACCCCTAAAATTTTCCCCGACCCTTTAATCTCTCCAGCCCCCTAATTTTTCACTCTCCCCCAACCATGAGATATATTTTGACTTAAAAAAAAAAAATAACAAAAAAATTTGGCCTTACCCCTAAAAAGTTCCGCCTGACCCCTAAAATTTTCCCCGACCCCTAAATCTCTCCAGCCCCCTAATTTTTCACTCTCCCCCAACACTGAGAAATATTTTGACTTCAAAACAAAAAAAAACAAAAAAATTTGGCCTGACCCCTAAAAAGTTCCGCCTGACCCCTAACATTTTCCCCGACCCCTAAATCTCTCCAGCCCCCTAATTTTTTACTTTCCCCCAACCCTGAGAAATATTTTGACTTCAAAACAAAAAAAAAACAAAAAAAAAAACAAAAAAATTTGGCCTGACCCCTAAAAAGTTCGTCCTGACCCCTAAAATTTTCCCCGACCCCTAAATCTCTCCAGCCCCCTAATTTTTCACTCTCCCCCAACCATGAGAAATATTTTGACTTCAAAACAAAAAAAAACAAAAAAATTTGGCCTGACACCTAAAAAGTTCGTCCTGACCCCTAAAATTTTCCCCGACCCCTACATCTCTCCAGCCCCCTAATTTTTCACTCTACCCCAACCCTGAGAAATATTTTGAGTTCAAAACCAAAAAAAACAAAAAAATTTGGCCTGACCCCTAAAAAGTTCGTCCTGACCCCTAAAATTTTCCCCGACCCCTAAATCTCTCCAGCCCCCTAATTTTTCAGTCTCCCCCGACCCTGAGAAATATTTTCAGTTCAAAACCAAAAAAAAGCAAAAAATTTGGCCTGACCCCTAAAAAGTTCGTCCTGACCCCTAAAATTTTCCCCGACCCCTAAATCTCTCCACCCCCTAATTTTTCACTCTCCCCCAACCATGAGAAATATTTTGACTTCAAAACAAAAGAAAACAAAAAAATTTGGCCTGACCCCTAAAAAGTTCGGCCTGATCCCTAAAATTTGAGTTCAAAACAAAAAAATGTTATTTAACATGTATACAAATATTAGTGAAAACAATGGCGGAGCATAATTATTTCTCTTTTTACTTTACTTATTGAGACGTTATTTAACATGTATAAAAATATAAGTGAAAACAATGGTGGAGCATAATTATTTTTCTTCTTTCTTTACTTATTGAGACGTTATTTAATATGTATACAAATA
This sequence comes from Sepiola atlantica, assembly GCA_963556195.1. Classification (NCBI taxonomy): domain Eukaryota; kingdom Metazoa; phylum Mollusca; class Cephalopoda; order Sepiida; family Sepiolidae; genus Sepiola; species Sepiola atlantica. Next base: position 99,511,396 of record OY744518.1, on the reverse strand, counting down.
TTAGTGAAAACAGTGGCGGAGCATAATTATTTCTCTTTTTACTTTACTTATTGAGACGTTATTTAACATGTATTCAAATATTAGTGAAAACAATGGCTGAGCATAATTATATTTCTTCTTACTTTACATATTAAGACGTTATTTAATATGTATACACATTTTAGTGAAAACAGTGGTGGAGCATAATTATTTTTCTTCTTACTTTACTTATTTAGACGTTATATCATATGTATACAAATATTAGTGAAAACAATGGTGGAGCATAATTATTTTTCTTCTTACTTTACTTATTGAGACGTTATTTAATATGTATACAAATATTAGTGAAAACAGTGGTGGAGCATAATTAGTTTTCTTCTTACTTTACTTATTGAGACGTTATTTAATATGTATACAAATATTAGTGAAAACAATGGTGGAGCATAATTATTTATTACTTTAATTTTACTGATACTACACTAACTTCACACCTCTCAAAAAGAAGGAGGTTATACCTGGGAGGATGGTATCATGTCAACAGAAGAAATGCAGGTAGGATTAAGCAACCCTGGCTTCACTACAAACTCGTGTTCAAAAAAGTGCCGTTATTGATTAAGCAACTCTGGCTTCACTGTGGATTCATGTTCAAAAAAGTGCCGTTAGGAATTAAACAACCCTTGCTTCACTATGGACTCATGTTCAAAAGAGAGCCGTTAGGGATTAAGCAACAGTTGCTTCAATAAAAACTTATGTTTCGTTGGGATAAGGCAACCCGTGCTTCACTATAAACTCATGTTCAAAAAAGTGCCGTTAGGGATTTCCTCTGACGTCATTTCCTGCTAAAATCGTGACTTTGCATTATGCCGACAATCCCCCATCTCCAAATTTGGCCTGAGGCGCACCACCGGCGAATGCCGACACTCCACCAAATTCGGCATGAGTCGCTCACACTGGCGAATGCCGACACTCCCCCAAATTCTGCCTGAGGCGCTCATACTGGCGATTGCCGACACTCCTCCCCGAATTTCGCCTGAGGCGCCCCACTGCCGAATGCCGACACTCACCCTCCCCAGATTTGGCCTGAGGCGCCCCACCGCCGAATGCCGATACCCCCCCCCCTCTTCCCCAAATTTCTCCTGAGGCGCTCACACCGGCGAATGCCGACACCCCCCACACCCACCCCAAGTTTTCAATATGTATACAATATGTATAGAAATATTAGTGAAAACAATGGGGGAGCATACAAATATTAGTGAAAACAGTGGGGGAGCATAATTATTTATTACTTTAATTTTACTGATACTACACTAACTTCACACCTCTCAAAAAGGAGGAGGTAATACCTAGGAGGATGTTATCATGTCAACAGAAAAAATGTGGTTAGGATTAAGCAACCCTTGCTTCACTATGAACTCATGTTAAAAAAAGTGCCGTTATTGATTAAACAACACTTGCGTCACTATAAACGCATGTATCAAAAAGTGCCGTTAGAAGTTAAGCAACTCTTGCATCACTATGGACTCATGTTCAAAAAAGTGCCGTTAGTAAGTAAGCAACCCATGCTTGACTATGGACTCGTGTTCAAAAAAAGTGCCGTTTGTGATTAAGCAACACTTGCTTCACTATAAACTCATGTTCAAAAAAGAGCCGTTAGGGATTTCCTCTGACGTCATTTCCTGTTAAAATCATGACGGTGCATTATTTCTCAAATTCTTTGTTTTTTTCTCAAATTAGTACTAAACAACGTTGAAAATCGAGGAAAAAGGCACCCCCCCCATTGGAGAAAAGTGCTCAGTCGACCCCCGAAGAGTCCATTTTTTTTTCCGGTTCTGAGATATTATACGTCCCGGGTCTGGCCGGTTATAATGATGTCAACCGTGTGACTGTTTGTTGGGTCCGCTCGGAGGAGTATCTGGACATACAAACAAACAAACAAACAAACAAACAAACAAACAAACAAACAAACAAACAAACAAACAGACAAACATACAGACAACTGGCCTTTATATAAGAGACTAGCAGGGCTACCCGGCGTTGCTCGGGGTCATAAAAACATATATTTGAAGAAAGATCGTGTGTGTAACATCTTTATATTCAAACTTCTATGTCCGCCCCCTCTCTCTATAGCCGTCTCTTTATCTGCTACCTTTCTCTTTCCTGGTCGCCCCATTTCGCCGCTACTTTCTAATTTTGCCTTTTGCAAAAGCTGTTTCTTCCCCACCATTTCTCCTATTGCCCAGGGTAATAGTATGACATATTTCTATAAAAAGTAACACCTCTATCTGCGCCTTCTATATAGGTACTTATCTCCACCCCGGTGTTCATACTATATACGTATCTATCATCACCCCGGTGCGCATACTATATACGTACCTATCGCCGCCCCAGTGCACATACTATATACGTACCTATCGCCGCCCCGGTGCAGATACTATTTAAGTACCTATCGCCGCCCCGTTGCGAATGCTAAATAGTACCTATCGTTGCCCAGGTGTGAATGCTAAATACATACCTATTGCGCCCCGGTGTGCATGCTACATAAGTACCTATCACTGCCCTAGTGCGAATAATTAATATGTACATATTGCCGCTTTGGTGTGAATGCTAAATACGTACCTATCGCCGGCCCAGTGCGAATGCTAAATACGTACCTATAGCCGCCCTGGTGCGAATGCTAAATACGTACCTATAGCCGCCCCAGTGCGAATGCTAAATACGTACCTATCACCACTACGGTGCGAATGCGAAATACATACCTTTCGCCGCCCCGGTACGCATGCAATATATGTACTGATCGCCGCCGCAGAGCGCATGCTATGTACGTACTTATTGCTGCCCGTGTGTACATGCTATATACGTAGCTATCGCCACCCCTGAATTCTGAATACGTACCTATCGCCGCCCTGGTGTGGAAGCTAAATACGTACATATCGCCGCCCCGGTGTGAATTCTAAATACGTACCTATCGCCGCCCCGGTGCAGAAGCTAAATACGTACATATCGCTGCCCCGGTGCGAATGCTAAATACATACCTATCGCTGCCCCGGTGTGAATGCTAAATACATACCTATCGCCGCCCCGGTGTGAATGCTAAATACGTACCTATCGCCGCCCCGGTGTGAATTTTTAATATGTACCTTTCGCCGCCCGGTGTGAAGTTTTAATATGTACCTTTTGCCGCCCCTGTGCGCGTGCTATATACGTACCTATCGCCGCCCCGGTGCGCGTGCTATATACGAACCGATCGCTTCCTCAGTGCGCATGCTAAATACATACCTATCACTGCCCCGGTGTGCATACTATATACGTACTTATTACCGCCCATGTGCACATGCTATATAAGTACCTATCACCACTGCTGAATGCTAAATAAGTACCTATCGCCGCCCCGGTGTGGAAGTTAAATACAGACATATCGCCGCCCCTAAATTTGGGCAGACCCTAAAAAATTTGGCCTGACCCCTAAAATTTTCCCCGTCCCCTAAATCTCTCCAGCCCCCTAATTTTTCACTCTCCCCCAACCATGAGAAATATTTTGACTTCAAAACAAAAAAAAAACAAAAAAAATTTGGCCTGACCCCTAAAAAGTTCCGCCTGACCCCTAAAATTTTCCCGACCCTAAATGTCTCCAGCCTCCTAATTTTTCACTCTCCCCCAACCATGAGAAATATTTTGACATCAAAACAAAAATAAACAAAAAAATTTGGCCTGACCCCTAAAATTTTCCCCGACCCCTAAATCTCTTCAGCCCTTTAATTGTTCACTCTCCCCCAACCCTGAGAAATATTTTGAGTTCAAAACCAAAAAAAAAGAAAAAGATTTGGCCTGAACCCTAAAAAGTTCGTCCTGACCCCTAAAATTTTCCCCGACCCCTCAATCTCTCCAGCCCCCTAATTGTTCACTCTCCCCCAACCCTGAGATATATTTTGAGTTCAAAACCAAAAAAAAACAAAAAAATTTGGCCTGACCCCTAAAAAGTTCCGCCTGACCCCTAAAATTTTCCCCGACCCCTAAATCTCTCCAGCCCCCTAATTTTTCACTTTCCCCCAACCATGAGTCATATTTTGACTTCAAAACAAAAAAAAACAAAAAAAAAGAAAAAAATTTGGCCTGACCCCTAAAAAGTTCGTCCTGAGCCCTAAAATTTTCCCCACCCCTAAATCTTTCCAGCCCCCTAATTTTTCACTCTCCCACAACCATGAGATATATTTTGACTTCAAAACAAAAAAAAAACAAAAAAATTTGGCCTGACCCCTAAAAAGTTCGTCCTGACCCCTAAAATTTTCCCGACCCTAAATCTCTCCAGCCCCCTAATTTTTCACTCTCCCCCAACCATGAGAAATATTTTGAGTTCAAAACCAAAAAAAACAAAAAAATTTGGCCTGACCCCTAAAAAGTTCGTCCTGACCCCTAAAATTTTCCGGGACCCCTAAATCTCTCCAGCCCCCTAATTTTTCACTCTCCCCCAACCATGAGAAATATTTTGAGTTCAAAACCAAAAAAAAGAAAAAAATTTGGCCTGACCCCTAAAAAGTTCCGCCTGACCCCTAAAATTTTCCCCGATCCCTAAATCTCTCCGGCCCCCTTATTTTTCACTCTCCCCCAACCATGAGAAATATTTTGAGTTCAAAACCAAAAAAAGAAAAAAAATTGGCCTGAACCCTAAAAAGTTCCGCCTGACCCCTAAAATTTTCCCCGACCCCTAAACCTCTCCAGCCCCCTAATTTTTCACTCTCCCCCAACCATGAGAAATATTTTGACTTCAAAACAAAAAAAAACAAAAAAATTTGGCCTGACCCCTAAAAAGTTCGTCCTGACCCCTAAAATTTTCCCGACCCTAAATCTCTCCAGCCCCCTAATTTTTCACTCTCCCCCAACGATGAGAAATATTTTGACCTCAAAACAAAAAAAAAGAAAAAAATTTGGCCTGACCCCAAAAAAGTTCCGCCTGACCCCTAAAATTTTCACCGACCCCTAAATCTCTCCAGCCCCCTAATTTTTCACTCTCCTCCAACCATGAGAAATATTTTGACTTCAAAACAAAAAAAAACAAAAAAAATTGGCCTGACCCCTAAAAAGTTCGTCCTGACCCCTAAAATTTTCCCCGACCCCTAAATCTCTCCATCCCCCTAATTTTTCACTCTCCCCCCAACCCTGAGAAATATTTTCACTTCAAAACAAAAAAAAACAAAAAAATTTGGCCTGACCCCTAAAAAGTTCGTCCTGACCCCTAAAATTTTCCCGACCCTAAATCTTTCCAGCCCCCTAATTTTTCACTCTCCCCCAACGATGAGAAATATTTTGACCTCAAAACAAAAAAAAACAAAAAAAATTGGCCTGACCCCTAAAAAGTTCGTCCTGACCCCTAAAATTTTCCCCGACCCCTAAATCTCTCCAGCCCCCTAATTTTTCACTCTCTCCCAACCATGAGATATATTTTGACTTCAAAACAAAAAAAAACAAAAAAATTTGGCCTGACCCCTAAAAAGTTCGTCCTGACCCCTAAAATTTTCCCCGACTCCTAAATCTCTCCAGCCCCCTAATTTTTCACTCTCCTCCAACTCTGAGAAATATTTTGACTTCAAAACAAAAAATTGGCGTGACCACTGAAAAGTGCGGCCTGACCCCTAAATCTCTCCAGCCCCTCATCCCAACTAATTTTTCACTCTCACATAACCCTGAGAAATATTTTGAGTTAAAAACAAAATAAAAAAGAACAAATTTTGCCTGACCCCTAAAAAGTTCGGATTGACCCATAAAATTTTCTCCGATCCCTCAATGTCTCCAGCGAAATATTTTGAGTTCAAAAAAAAATGTTATTTAACATGTATACAAATATTAGTGAAAACAGTGGCGGAGCATAATTATTTCTATTCTTACTTTATTTATTGAGATGTTTTTTAATATGTATACAAATATTAGTGAAAACAATGGCGGAGCATAATTATTTCTCTTCTTACTGTACTTATTGAGACGTTATTTAATATGTATACAAATATTAGTGAAAACAATGGTGGAGCATAATTATTTCTCTTCTTACTTTACTTATTGAGACGTTATTTAATATGTATACAAATATTAGTGAAAACAGTGGCGGAGCATAATTATTTCTATTTTTAGTTTTTTTATTGAGACGTTTTTTAATATGTATACAAATATTAGTGAAAACAATGGCGGAGCATAATTTTTTCTTCCTTTAAATTTACTGATTGAGACGTTATTTAATATGTATACAAATATTTGTGAAAACAATGGTGGAGCATAATTATATCTCTTTTTACTTTACTTATTGAGACGTTATTTAATATGTATACAAATATAAGTGAAAACAATGGAGGAGCATAATAATTACTCTTCTTACCTTACTTCTTGAGACGTTATTTAATATGTATACAAATATTAGTGAAAACAATGGTGGAGCATAATTATTTCTCTTTTTACTTTACTTCTTGAAACGTTATTTAATATGTATACAAATATTAGTGAAAACAATGGTGGAGCATAATTATTTATTACACTAACTTCACACCTCTCAAAAAGAAGGAGGTAATACCTGGGAGGATGGTATCATGTCAACAGAAGAAATGCGGTTAGGATTAAGCAACCCTTGCTTCACTATAAACTCGTGTTCAAAAAAGTTCCGTTAGGGATCCACTTTGACGTCATTTCCTGTTAAAATCGTGACTTTGCATTATGCCGACAATCCCCCATCTCCAAATTTGGCATGAGCGCTTCACCGGCGAATGCCGACACTCCCCCCCCTAATTTGACCTGAAGCAGTCACACCGCCGCTCTATCTCTACAACTCTCAAAAAGGAGGAGGTAATGCCTAGAAGGGTGGTATCATAACAACAGAACGGGCGTAGGGGAGGAAAGGAAGGTAGAAGGGGTGGGAGTGAGAGGGAAAGAAGAGTTTTAGTGTGAGGGATTTTCTTCCCTACACTCTTTTCCTCTGACGTCATTTCCTGTTAAAAGCATGACGGTGCATTATTTCTCAAATTCTACATGATGTCATTGTTTTTTTCTCAAATTAGTACTAAACAACGTTGAAAATCGAGGAAAAAGGCAGTCGACCCTCGAAGAGTCCATTTTTTTTCCGGTTCTGAGATAGTATACGTCCCGGGGCTGGCCGGTCATAATGACGGCAACCGTGTGACTGTTTGTTGGGTACTCTCGGAGGAGTATCTGGACATACAAACAGACAAACAGACAGACATACAGACAACTGGCCTTTATATAATAGAAGATACAAATAAATGCACATTGGCCTTTATTATAGATACAAATAAATGCACATTGGTCTTTATTATAGATTTGCTTAATACCCCCCCCCCCCCAAGAAAAGATTTGGCCTGATGCGCTCACACCGGCGAATGCTGACACTCTCTCCTCGCAACAGATACTACACTGTCTCCACCCTCTCAAAAAGGTGTGAGCGCCGGCGAATGCCGACACTCCCCCTCCCCAAATTTGGCCTGAGGGACTCACACCGGCGAATGCCGTCACCCCCCCCCCCCAATTTGACATGAAAGGAGGAGGTAATGCCTATCATGATAACGGAAGGGAGGGGGAGGAATATTAGCGTCTATTAAAAGGTTGTAGTGTGAGTGAATTTCTTCCCGCCACTTTGCATTATTTTTCAAATTATCTGCCACTCTCTGACGTCATGATATAACCGGACACAATTTAGAGCAAGACCGGGTACATCCGGCAAGGGATTATGGGACAGGTGCGGATGTGATTGAGCAACCCTTGTTTCACTACACACTCTTAACGTAGGATTACTATGTTGTTATTGATGCATCCGGACAGAAGTTATTGGATGATCTGATACAACCGGACACAATTTAGGACAAGACCGGGTACATCCGGCAAGGGATTATGGGATGTTTACAGTGACTCTGCATTTTTATCGGATTAGTACATAAATACATTAGATTATTTCGAATTTACTATCGAATTTGACCTCCTAGAACTGCACAGGACAAACCCATAGACCGACGGAATGAAGCCCCGAAGGCCAAGACGATACCAGTCTATGGGGTGCAGTATCCATCGAAACAGATACTACACTTTGATGTTAGCCAAAAGAAGTGAATTAATGTCATTTTCGGTAATGGCGTATGAAAGCTATGTTGAATTAGAGAAAAACGGCCTAGGGGAGTCTAAAATTCATTGTTGATATTCCAAACTTATATAAGAATTTGTTAAATAGTAGTATACAATGTTTTTTGAAAGAAAATCCTAGTTATTATTACTTGTTAATTTAATAATGTAATTTAAACAGTGTCTAGTGGATAGACCGCTGTTCAGGTGTAGATTGGTTATAAATACCCCAGTAAATAACGTCAAAATTTGAATTGTTAGTAATTTCTTCCGCCTTTTGGCGAAGATCAAAGTGTAGTATCTGTTCCGATGGATACTGCACCCCATAGACTGGTATTGTCTTGGCCTCCGGGCCTTGATTTACGCCGGTCTATGGGATTGTCCTGTGCAGTTCTAGGAGGTCCACCCTCCCAGGCTTCGCCTCCCCTCTTTGGGGAGGAGTAAGTTTATTGCTTACTGTCTGAGGCGCCCCTACCGGGGAATGCCGACGGGGCTGCCCAGGCAATTTTTAAATGGCCAGAGTGCTCACCTCTCGAGCGCTGGCTTTTAACCCCACTTTCTCGACCCAATCTGTGGTCACATCTTACTTGTGGGAGTAGGATAAAACTGGCCTTGTGCCTAACTCCTGAGGTGGAGTAAATACCTTGAATTGTTAGTAATTTCTTCCGCCTTTTGGCGAAGATCAAAGTGTAGTATCTGTTCCGATGGATACTGCACCCCATAGACTGGTATTGTCTTGGCCTCCGGGCCTTGATTTACGCCGGTCTATGGGATTGTCCTGTGCAGTTCTAGGAGGTCCACCCTCCCAGGCTTCGCCTCCCCTCTTTGGGGAGGAGTAAGTTTATTGCTTACTGTCTGAGGCGCCCCTACCGGGGAATGCCGACGGGGCTGCCCAGGCAATTTTTAAATGGCCAGAGTGCTCACCTCTCGAGCGCTGGCTTTTAACCCCACTTTCTCGACCCAATCTGTGGTCACATCTTACTTGTGGGAGTAGGATAAAACTGGCCTTGTGCCTAACTCCTGAGGTGGAGTAAATACCTTGAATTGTTAGTAATTTCTTCCGCCTTTTGGCGAAGATCAAAGTGTAGTATCTGTTCCGATGGATACTGCACCCCATAGACTGGTATTGTCTTGGCCTCCGGGCCTTGATTTACGCCGGTCTATGGGATTGTCCTGTGCAGTTCTAGGAGGTCCACCCTCCCAGGCTTCGCCTCCCCTCTTTGGGGAGGAGTAAGTTTATTGCTTACTGTCTGAGGCGCCCCTACCGGGGAATGCCGACGGGGCTGCCCAGGCAATTTTTAAATGGCCAGAGTGCTCACCTCTCGAGCGCTGGCTTTTAACCCCACTTTCTCGACCCAATCTGTGGTCACATCTTACTTGTGGGAGTAGGATAAAACTGGCCTTGTGCCTAACTCCTGAGGTGGAGTAAATACCTTGAATTGTTAGTAATTTCTTCCGCCTTTTGGCGAAGATCAAAGTGTAGTATCTGTTCCGATGGATACTGCACCCCATAGACTGGTATTGTCTTGGCCTCCGGGGCTTGATTTACGCCGGTCTATGGGATTGTCCTGTGCAGTTCTAGGAGGTCCACCCTCCCAGGCTTCGCCTCCCCTCTTTGGGGAGGAGTAAGTTTATTGCTTACTGTCTGAGGCGCCCCTACCGGGGAATGCCGACGGGGCTGCCCAGGCAATTTTTAAATGGCCAGAGTGCTCACCTCTCGAGCGCTGGCTTTTAACCCCACTTTCTCGACCCAATCTGTGGTCACATCTTACTTGTGGGAGTAGGATAAAACTGGCCTTGTGCCTAACTCCTGAGGTGGAGTAAATACCTTGAATTGTTAGTAATTTCTTCCGCCTTTTGGCGAAGATCAAAGTGTAGTATCTGTTCCGATGGATACTGCACCCCATAGACTGGTATTGTCTTGGCCTCCGGGCCTTGATTTACGCCGGTCTATGGGATTGTCCTGTGCAGTTCTAGGAGGTCCACCCTCCCAGGCTTCGCCTCCCCTCTTTGGGGAGGAGTAAGTTTATTGCTTACTGTCTGAGGCGCCCCTACCGGGGAATGCCGACGGGGCTGCCCAGGCAATTTTTAAATGGCCAGAGTGCTCACCTCTCGAGCGCTGGCTTTTAACCCCACTTTCTCGACCCAATCTGTGGTCACATCCTACTTGTGGGAGTAGGATAAAACTGGCCTTGTGCCTAACTCCTGAGGTGGAGTAAATACCTTGAATTGTTAGTAATTTCTTCCGCCTTTTGGCGAAGATCAAAGTGTAGTATCTGTTCCGATGGATACTGCACCCCATAGACTGGTATTGTCTTGGCCTCCGGGCCTTGATTTACGCCGGTCTATGGGATTGTCCTGTGCAGTTCTAGGAGGTCCACCCTCCCAGGCTTCGCCTCCCCTCTTTGGGGAGGAGTAAGTTTATTGCTTACTGTCTGAGGCGCCCCTACCGGGGAATGCCGACGGGGCTGCCCAGGCAATTTTTAAATGGCCAGAGTGCTCACCTCTCGAGCGCTGGCTTTTAACCCCACTTTCTCGACCCAATCTGTGGTCACATCTTACTTGTGGGAGTAGGATAAAACTGGCCTTGTGCCTAACTCCTGAGGTGGAGTAAATACCTTGAATTGTTAGTAATTTCTTCCGCCTTTTGGCGAAGATCAAAGTGTAGTATCTGTTCCGATGGATACTGCACCCCATAGACTGGTATTGTCTTGGCCTCCGGGCCTTGATTTACGCCGGTCTATGGGATTGTCCTGTGCAGTTCTAGGAGGTCCACCCTCCCAGGCTTCGCCTCCCCTCTTTGGGGAGGAGTAAGTTTATTGCTTACTGTCTGAGGCGCCCCTACCGGGGAATGCCGACGGGGCTGCCCAGGCAATTTTTAAATGGCCAGAGTGCTCACCTCTCGAGCGCTGGCTTTTAACCCCACTTTCTCGACCCAATCTGTGGTCACATCCTACTTGTGGGAGTAGGATAAAACTGGCCTTGTGCCTAACTCCTGAGGTGGAGTAAATACCTTGAATTGTTAGTAATTTCTTCCGCCTTTTGGCGAAGATCAAAGTGTAGTATCTGTTCCGATGGATACTGCACCCCATAGACTGGTATTGTCTTGGCCTCCGGGCCTTGATTTACGCCGGTCTATGGGATTGTCCTGTGCAGTTCTAGGAGGTCCACCCTCCCAGGCTTCGCCTCCCCTCTTTGGGGAGGAGTAAGTTTATTGCTTACTGTCTGAGGCGCCCCTACCGGGGAATGCCGACGGGGCTGCCCAGGCAATTTTTAAATGGCCAGAGTGCTCACCTCTCGAGCGCTGGCTTTTAACCCCACTTTCTCGACCCAATCTGTGGTCACATCTTACTTGTGGGAGTAGGATAAAACTGGCCTTGTGCCTAACTCCTGAGGTGGAGTAAATACCTTGAATTGTTAGTAATTTCTTCCGCCTTTTGGCGAAGATCAAAGTGTAGTATCTGTTCCGATGGATACTGCACCCCATAGACTGGTATTGTCTTGGCCTCCGGGCCTTGATTTACGCCGGTCTATGGGATTGTCCTGTGCAGTTCTAGGAGGTCCACCCTCCCAGGCTTCGCCTCCCCTCTTTGGGGAGGAGTAAGTTTATTGCTTACTGTCTGAGGCGCCCCTACCGGGGAATGCCGACGGGGCTGCCCAGGCAATTTTTAAATGGCCAGAGTGCTCACCTCTCGAGCGCTGGCTTTTAACCCCACTTTCTCGACCCAATCTGTGGTCACATCTTACTTGTGGGAGTAGGATAAAACTGGCCTTGTGCCTAACTCCTGAGGTGGAGTAAATACCTTGAATTGTTAGTAATTTCTTCCGCCTTTTGGCGAAGATCAAAGTGTAGTATCTGTTCCGATGGATACTGCACCCCATAGACTGGTATTGTCTTGGCCTCCGGGCCTTGATTTACGCCGGTCTATGGGATTGTCCTGTGCAGTTCTAGGAGGTCCACCCTCCCAGGCTTCGCCTCCCCTCTTTGGGGAGGAGTAAGTTTATTGCTTACTGTCTGAGGCGCCCCTACCGGGGAATGCCGACGGGGCTGCCCAGGCAATTTTTAAATGGCCAGAGTGCTCACCTCTCGAGCGCTGGCTTTTAACCCCACTTTCTCGACCCAATCTGTGGTCACATCTTACTTGTGGGAGTAGGATAAAACTGGCCTTGTGCCTAACTCCTGAGGTGGAGTAAATACCTTGAATTGTTAGTAATTTCTTCCGCCTTTTGGCGAAGATCAAAGTGTAGTATCTGTTCCGATGGATACTGCACCCCATAGACTGGTATTGTCTTGGCCTCCGGGGCTTGATTTACGCCGGTCTATGGGATTGTCCTGTGCAGTTCTAGGAGGTCCACCCTCCCAGGCTTCGCCTCCCCTCTTTGGGGAGGAGTAAGTTTATTGCTTACTGTCTGAGGCGCCCCTACCGGGGAATGCCGACGGGGCTGCCCAGGCAATTTTTAAATGGCCAGAGTGCTCACCTCTCGAGCGCTGGCTTTTAACCCCACTTTCTCGACCCAATCTGTGGTCACATCTTACTTGTGGGAGTAGGATAAAACTGGCCTTGTGCCTAACTCCTGAGGTGGAGTAAATACCTTGAATTGTTAGTAATTTCTTCCGCCTTTTGGCGAAGATCAAAGTGTAGTATCTGTTCCGATGGATACTGCACCCCATAGACTGGTATTGTCTTGGCCTCCGGGCCTTGATTTACGCCGGTCTATGGGATTGTCCTGTGCAGTTCTAGGAGGTCCACCCTCCCAGGCTTCGCCTCCCCTCTTTGGGGAGGAGTAAGTTTATTGCTTACTGTCTGAGGCGCCCCTACCGGGGAATGCCGACGGGGCTGCCCAGGCAATTTTTAAATGGCCAGAGTGCTCACCTCTCGAGCGCTGGCTTTTAACCCCACCTTCTCGACCCAATCTGTGGTCACATCTTACTTGTGGGAGTAGGATAAAACTGGCCTTGTGCCTAACTCCTGAGGTGGAGTAAATACCTTGAATTGTTAGTAATTTCTTCCGCCTTTTGGCGAAGATCAAAGTGTAGTATCTGTTCCGATGGATACTGCACCCCATAGACTGGTATTGTCTTGGCCTCCGGGCCTTGATTTACGCCGGTCTATGGGATTGTCCTGTGCAGTTCTAGGAGGTCCACCCTCCCAGGCTTCGCCTCCCCTCTTTGGGGAGGAGTAAGTTTATTGCTTACTGTCTGAGGCGCCCCTACCGGGGAATGCCGACGGGGCTGCCCAGGCAATTTTTAAATGGCCAGAGTGCTCACCTCTCGAGCGCTGGCTTTTAACCCCACTTTCTCGACCCAATCTGTGGTCACATCTTACTTGTGGGAGTAGGATAAAACTGGCCTTGTGCCTAACTCCTGAGGTGGAGTAAATACCTTGAATTGTTAGTAATTTCTTCCGCCTTTTGGCGAAGATCAAAGTGTAGTATCTGTTCCGATGGATACTGCACCCCATAGACTGGTATTGTCTTGGCCTCCGGGCCTTGATTTACGCCGGTCTATGGGATTGTCCTGTGCAGTTCTAGGAGGTCCACCCTCCCAGGCTTCGCCTCCCCTCTTTGGGGAGGAGTAAGTTTATTGCTTACTGTCTGAGGCGCCCCTACCGGGGAATGCCGACGGGGCTGCCCAGGCAATTTTTAAATGGCCAGAGTGCTCACCTCTCGAGCGCTGGCTTTTAACCCCACTTTCTCGACCCAATCTGTGGTCACATCTTACTTGTGGGAGTAGGATAAAACTGGCCTTGTGCCTAACTCCTGAGGTGGAGTAAATACCTTGAATTGTTAGTAATTTCTTCCGCCTTTTGGCGAAGATCAAAGTGTAGTATCTGTTCCGATGGATACTGCACCCCATAGACTGGTATTGTCTTGGCCTCCGGGCCTTGATTTACGCCGGTCTATGGGATTGTCCTGTGCAGTTCTAGGAGGTCCACCCTCCCAGGCTTCGCCTCCCCTCTTTGGGGAGGAGTAAGTTTATTGCTTACTGTCTGAGGCGCCCCTACCGGGGAATGCCGACGGGGCTGCCCAGGCAATTTTTAAATGGCCAGAGTGCTCACCTCTCGAGCGCTGGCTTTTAACCCCACTTTCTCGACCCAATCTGTGGTCACATCTTACTTGTGGGAGTAGGATAAAACTGGCCTTGTGCCTAACTCCTGAGGTGGAGTAAATACCTTGAATTGTTAGTAATTTCTTCCGCCTTTTGGCGAAGATCAAAGTGTAGTATCTGTTCCGATGGATACTGCACCCCATAGACTGGTATTGTCTTGGCCTCCGGGCCTTGATTTACGCCGGTCTATGGGATTGTCCTGTGCAGTTCTAGGAGGTCCACCCTCCCAGGCTTCGCCTCCCCTCTTTGGGGAGGAGTAAGTTTATTGCTTACTGTCTGAGGCGCCCCTACCGGGGAATGCCGACGGGGCTGCCCAGGCAATTTTTAAATGGCCAGAGTGCTCACCTCTCGAGCGCTGGCTTTTAACCCCACTTTCTCGACCCAATCTGTGGTCACATCTTACTTGTGGGAGTAGGATAAAACTGGCCTTGTGCCTAACTCCTGAGGTGGAGTAAATACCTTGAATTGTTAGTAATTTCTTCCGCCTTTTGGCGAAGATCAAAGTGTAGTATCTGTTCCGATGGATACTGCACCCCATAGACTGGTATTGTCTTGGCCTCCGGGCCTTGATTTACGCCGGTCTATGGGATTGTCCTGTGCAGTTCTAGGAGGTCCACCCTCCCAGGCTTCGCCTCCCCTCTTTGGGGAGGAGTAAGTTTATTGCTTACTGTCTGAGGCGCCCCTACCGGGGAATGCCGACGGGGCTGCCCAGGCAATTTTTAAATGGCCAGAGTGCTCACCTCTCGAGCGCTGGCTTTTAACCCCACTTTCTCGACCCAATCTGTGGTCACATCTTACTTGTGGGAGTAGGATAAAACTGGCCTTGTGCCTAACTCCTGAGGTGGAGTAAATACCTTGAATTGTTAGTAATTTCTTCCGCCTTTTGGCGAAGATCAAAGTGTAGTATCTGTTCCGATGGATACTGCACCCCATAGACTGGTATTGTCTTGGCCTCCGGGGCTTGATTTACGCCGGTCTATGGGATTGTCCTGTGCAGTTCTAGGAGGTCCACCCTCCCAGGCTTCGCCTCCCCTCTTTGGGGAGGAGTAAGTTTATTGCTTACTGTCTGAGGCGCCCCTACCGGGGAATGCCGACGGGGCTGCCCAGGCAATTTTTAAATGGCCAGAGTGCTCACCTCTCGAGCGCTGGCTTTTAACCCCACTTTCTCGACCCAATCTGTGGTCACATCCTACTTGTGGGAGTAGGATAAAACTGGCCTTGTGCCTAACTCCTGAGGTGGAGTAAATACCTTGAATTGTTAGTAATTTCTTCCGCCTTTTGGCGAAGATCAAAGTGTAGTATCTGTTCCGATGGATACTGCACCCCATAGACTGGTATTGTCTTGGCCTCCGGGCCTTGATTTACGCCGGTCTATGGGATTGTCCTGTGCAGTTCTAGGAGGTCCACCCTCCCAGGCTTCGCCTCCCCTCTTTGGGGAGGAGTAAGTTTATTGCTTACTGTCTGAGGCGCCCCTACCGGGGAATGCCGACGGGGCTGCCCAGGCAATTTTTAAATGGCCAGAGTGCTCACCTCTCGAGCGCTGGCTTTTAACCCCACTTTCTCGACCCAATCTGTGGTCACATCTTACTTGTGGGAGTAGGATAAAACTGGCCTTGTGCCTAACTCCTGAGGTGGAGTAAATACCTTGAATTGTTAGTAATTTCTTCCGCCTTTTGGCGAAGATCAAAGTGTAGTATCTGTTCCGATGGATACTGCACCCCATAGACTGGTATTGTCTTGGCCTCCGGGCCTTGATTTACGCCGGTCTATGGGATTGTCCTGTGCAGTTCTAGGAGGTCCACCCTCCCAGGCTTCGCCTCCCCTCTTTGGGGAGGAGTAAGTTTATTGCTTACTGTCTGAGGCGCCCCTACCGGGGAATGCCGACGGGGCTGCCCAGGCAATTTTTAAATGGCCAGAGTGCTCACCTCTCGAGCGCTGGCTTTTAACCCCACTTTCTCGACCCAATCTGTGGTCACATCTTACTTGTGGGAGTAGGATAAAACTGGCCTTGTGCCTAACTCCTGAGGTGGAGTAAATACCTTGAATTGTTAGTAATTTCTTCCGCCTTTTGGCGAAGATCAAAGTGTAGTATCTGTTCCGATGGATACTGCACCCCATAGACTGGTATTGTCTTGGCCTCCGGGCCTTGATTTACGCCGGTCTATGGGATTGTCCTGTGCAGTTCTAGGAGGTCCACCCTCCCAGGCTTCGCCTCCCCTCTTTGGGGAGGAGTAAGTTTATTGCTTACTGTCTGAGGCGCCCCTACCGGGGAATGCCGACGGGGCTGCCCAGGCAATTTTTAAATGGCCAGAGTGCTCACCTCTCGAGCGCTGGCTTTTAACCCCACTTTCTCGACCCAATCTGTGGTCACATCTTACTTGTGGGAGTAGGATAAAACTGGCCTTGTGCCTAACTCCTGAGGTGGAGTAAATACCTTGAATTGTTAGTAATTTCTTCCGCCTTTTGGCGAAGATCAAAGTGTAGTATCTGTTCCGATGGATACTGCACCCCATAGACTGGTATTGTCTTGGCCTCCGGGCCTTGATTTACGCCGGTCTATGGGATTGTCCTGTGCAGTTCTAGGAGGTCCACCCTCCCAGGCTTCGCCTCCCCTCTTTGGGGAGGAGTAAGTTTATTGCTTACTGTCTGAGGCGCCCCTACCGGGGAATGCCGACGGGGCTGCCCAGGCAATTTTTAAATGGCCAGAGTGCTCACCTCTCGAGCGCTGGCTTTTAACCCCACTTTCTCGACCCAATCTGTGGTCACATCTTACTTGTGGGAGTAGGATAAAACTGGCCTTGTGCCTAACTCCTGAGGTGGAGTAAATACCTTGAATTGTTAGTAATTTCTTCCGCCTTTTGGCGAAGATCAAAGTGTAGTATCTGTTCCGATGGATACTGCACCCCATAGACTGGTATTGTCTTGGCCTCCGGGCCTTGATTTACGCCGGTCTATGGGATTGTCCTGTGCAGTTCTAGGAGGTCCACCCTCCCAGGCTTCGCCTCCCCTCTTTGGGGAGGAGTAAGTTTATTGCTTACTGTCTGAGGCGCCCCTACCGGGGAATGCCGACGGGGCTGCCCAGGCAATTTTTAAATGGCCAGAGTGCTCACCTCTCGAGCGCTGGCTTTTAACCCCACTTTCTCGACCCAATCTGTGGTCACATCTTACTTGTGGGAGTAGGATAAAACTGGCCTTGTGCCTAACTCCTGAGGTGGAGTAAATACCTTGAATTGTTAGTAATTTCTTCCGCCTTTTGGCGAAGATCAAAGTGTAGTATCTGTTCCGATGGATACTGCACCCCATAGACTGGTATTGTCTTGGCCTCCGGGCCTTGATTTACGCCGGTCTATGGGATTGTCCTGTGCAGTTCTAGGAGGTCCACCCTCCCAGGCTTCGCCTCCCCTCTTTGGGGAGGAGTAAGTTTATTGCTTACTGTCTGAGGCGCCCCTACCGGGGAATGCCGACGGGGCTGCCCAGGCAATTTTTAAATGGCCAGAGTGCTCACCTCTCGAGCGCTGGCTTTTAACCCCACTTTCTCGACCCAATCTGTGGTCACATCTTACTTGTGGGAGTAGGATAAAACTGGCCTTGTGCCTAACTCCTGAGGTGGAGTAAATACCTTGAATTGTTAGTAATTTCTTCCGCCTTTTGGCGAAGATCAAAGTGTAGTATCTGTTCCGATGGATACTGCACCCCATAGACTGGTATTGTCTTGGCCTCCGGGCCTTGATTTACGCCGGTCTATGGGATTGTCCTGTGCAGTTCTAGGAGGTCCACCCTCCCAGGCTTCGCCTCCCCTCTTTGGGGAGGAGTAAGTTTATTGCTTACTGTCTGAGGCGCCCCTACCGGGGAATGCCGACGGGGCTGCCCAGGCAATTTTTAAATGGCCAGAGTGCTCACCTCTCGAGCGCTGGCTTTTAACCCCACTTTCTCGACCCAATCTGTGGTCACATCTTACTTGTGGGAGTAGGATAAAACTGGCCTTGTGCCTAACTCCTGAGGTGGAGTAAATACCTTGAATTGTTAGTAATTTCTTCCGCCTTTTGGCGAAGATCAAAGTGTAGTATCTGTTCCGATGGATACTGCACCCCATAGACTGGTATTGTCTTGGCCTCCGGGCCTTGATTTACGCCGGTCTATGGGATTGTCCTGTGCAGTTCTAGGAGGTCCACCCTCCCAGGCTTCGCCTCCCCTCTTTGGGGAGGAGTAAGTTTATTGCTTACTGTCTGAGGCGCCCCTACCGGGGAATGCCGACGGGGCTGCCCAGGCAATTTTTAAATGGCCAGAGTGCTCACCTCTCGAGCGCTGGCTTTTAACCCCACTTTCTCGACCCAATCTGTGGTCACATCTTACTTGTGGGAGTAGGATAAAACTGGCCTTGTGCCTAACTCCTGAGGTGGAGTAAATACCTTGAATTGTTAGTAATTTCTTCCGCCTTTTGGCGAAGATCAAAGTGTAGTATCTGTTCCGATGGATACTGCACCCCATAGACTGGTATTGTCTTGGCCTCCGGGCCTTGATTTACGCCGGTCTATGGGATTGTCCTGTGCAGTTCTAGGAGGTCCACCCTCCCAGGCTTCGCCTCCCCTCTTTGGGGAGGAGTAAGTTTATTGCTTACTGTCTGAGGCGCCCCTACCGGGGAATGCCGACGGGGCTGCCCAGGCAATTTTTAAATGGCCAGAGTGCTCACCTCTCGAGCGCTGGCTTTTAACCCCACTTTCTCGACCCAAGCTGTGGTCACATCTTACTTGTGGGAGTAAGATAAAACTGGCCTTGTGCCTAACTCCTGGGGAGGAGTAAATAGCCTGCGCCAGGCAGGAGCTATCTCAATAATTCTGAGTTCTCTCTGACCTGGCGATTGGTTCGAAATGTGTTACCCCTCAATGACATACGATTCAAAATTGGTCTGGCTATGAGCCCCTTTTGCCCACGTTGCGAGGAAGATGAAATTGAAACGGCGGAACATGCCTTTTTCACCTGCTCCAAACTTCGTGAATTTTGGACGTATGTCGGCGAGGTGACGGCTCGCATCACCCCCGATCGGGTGACGTGCTTGGATTTAGCATCCGTTGTCTTCAACATGGACCCCTTGTGGCCCAGGGAGAAACGTATGGTTTTGCTCGCGATCTTAGCCGTGGCTAGACTCGTGGTGTATACTTCTCGCTTAGAGATAGGGCGTGGGGGGGTGCCGCCTTCTTATTATGATTTGATTTCGTATTTTAAACACCAGCTTAAAATCAAAATCAAATCTGATAGAAGGAGGTTGCCTTCTCCACTTTTCAAAAGTAGGTGGATACACACCGCTAGCTTATGCGTGTTCACGCGGAATAGATTCGAGTTCGTGTTCCCTGCCTAGGCATGGCACACAGCGACCTTAAAAGTCTCTTTGTCGAAAAAACAACCCCTTGTTAAAAACTGACCAGCAAATTTTGGGCGCAGTCCCTATTAGCTAGTAGCGTAAATGAGCTCTTTGCCCCCAGCTTTATTTTAGGTGTCAGAACTCCTTCAGGATGCCCGCTCCCTAATTTATTTTATATCCCCGACCCGCCATAATAGTTCTTATCCTGAAGGACACCGCACATCCCGACAAACCCATCCCTCCATTTCTTTTGCCCCCATAGAAACGCCCACTCCCAATTAGGAGCCGACTCTCTTGCTTTCGGTCTTTACCAGAAGACAGCGAGCAGCTCATACTCTAGATAGGATGGGGGGTACCTTACTAACACACCATAATTAGCATTTTCTTTGGTTCTTTATTTTTATCATCCCTTTTATTTTTATTTATTTTTGGGGGATTATTTAAGGCTTAGTTTTTTGTTCTCCCACTCCCATCATCACTCATGTAAATATTTATTGTAAATAAAATTCATTTCAACACCTGGGGATATTTTAAGTAGCTTAAGTCCATAGAGTGAATGTGGTATTGTGGTGACTGAAACTAGTTTTTAGGGTATTCATAGACCAAGTGGACGACCCCCGACCCCCATCTTCCCCCCCCATACCCCTTTTTGGCCTTGTGCCACATCTGATTATTTATGTACAAATTTTTGGATAAATAAATTGAATTGTTAGTAATTTCTTCCGCCTTTTGGCGAAGATCAAAGTGTAGTATCTGTTCCGATGGATACTGCACCCCATAGACTGGTATTGTCTTGGCCTCCGGGCCTTGATTTACGCCGGTCTATGGGATTGTCCTGTGCAGTTCTAGGAGGTCCACCCTCCCAGGCTTCGCCTCCCCTCTTTGGGGAGGAGTAAGTTTATTGCTTACTGTCTGAGGCGCCCCTACCGGGGAATGCCGACGGGGCTGCCCAGGCAATTTTTAAATGGCCAGAGTGCTCACCTCTCGAGCGCTGGCTTTTAACCCCACTTTCTCGACCCAATCTGTGGTCACATCTTACTTGTGGGAGTAGGATAAAACTGGCCTTGTGCCTAACTCCTGAGGTGGAGTAAATACCTTGAATTTGTTAGCCTTTTGGCTAAGATCAAAGTGTAGTATCTGTTCTCGGCATTTTTGCCTTGAGATAAAGTGTATTATCTAGTCCTATCCGATAGGTGTCGATCTTACACTCTCGAATCAAAAATCAGATTATCATTTTATTTTTGAATCCCTTTTCCTTTTGTTCACTTCCTCTCCCCTAAAGTACGGGCGTCACTCCTCCAAAGTTCGCCTTAGGCGCTCCCCTCCCCAAATTTTGCCTGAGTCCTGAGGCGCACCACCGCCGAATGCCGACTCTCCCCATATTTGGCCTGAGGCGCTCACACCGGCTAATGCCGCAACTCCCCCTCCACCAAATTTTGCCTTCCCAAATTTCGCCTGAGGCGCTCATACTGGCGAATGCCGACACTCCTTCCCAAATTCTGCGCCCCACCGGCGAATGCTGACACTCCTCTTCCCCAAATTTCGCCTGAGGCGCTAATACCGGCGAATGCCGACATTCCCCCTCCCCAAATTTGGCCTGAGGCCAAATTTCGCCTGAGCCGCTAACACCGGCGAATGCCGACACCCTCCACACCCACCCCAATTTTTAAATATGTATACAAAAAGGAGGAGGTAATACCTAGGAGGATGTTATCATGTCAACAGAAAAAAACTCATGTTAAAAAAAGTGCCGTTATTGATTAAACAACACTTGCGTCACTATAAACGCATGTATCAAAAAGTGCCGTTAGTAATTCAGCAACCCTTGCTTCACTATGGACTCGTGTTCAAAAAAAGTGCCGACACTCCTCCCCAAATTCGACCTGAGGCGCTCATACTGACGAATGCCGACACTCCTCCCCAAATTTCGCCTGAGGCGACCATACTTGCGTAACTCCTCCCCGAATTTTGCCTGAGGCGCCCCACCGGCAAATGCTGACCCTCCCCGAAATTTCGCCTGATGCGCCCCACCGCCGAATGCCGATACCCCCCCCCAAATTTCTCCTGAGGCGCTCACACCGGCGAATGCCGACACCCCCCACACCCACCCCAATTTTTCAATATGTATACAATATGTATACAAATATTAGTGAAAACAATGGGGGAGCATACAAATATTAGTGAAAACAGTGGGGGAGCCATAATTATTTATTACTTTAATTTTACTGATACTACACTAACTTCACACCTCTCAAAAAGGAGGAGGTAATACCTAGGAGGATGTTATCATGTCAACAGAAAAAATGTGGTTCGGATTAAGCAACCCTTGCTTCACTATGAACTCATGTTAAAAAAAGTGCCGTTATTGATTAAACAACACTTGCGTCACTATAAACGCATGTATGAAAAAGTGCCGTTAGAAGTTAAGCAACCCTTGCATCACTATGGACTCATGTTCAAAAAAGTGCCGTTTGTGATTAAGCAACACTTGCTTCACTATAAACTCATGTTCAAAAAAGAGCCGTTAGGGATTTCCTCTGACGTCATTTCCTGTTAAAATCATGACGGTGCATTATTTCATTGTTTTTTCTCAAATTAGTACTAAACAACGTTGAAAATCGAGGAAAAAGGCACCCCCCCATTGGAGAAAAGTGCTCAGTCGAACCCCGAAGAGTCCATTTTTTTTTCCGGTTCTGAGATATTATACGACCCGGGGCTGGCCGGTCATAATGACGTCAACCGTGTGACTGTTTGTTGGGTCCTGTCGGAGGAGTTTCTGGACATACAAACAAACAGACAAACAAACAGACAAACATACAGACAACTGCCCTTTATATAGGAGAAGACTAGCGGGGCTACCCGGCGTTGCTCAGGGTCATAAAAACATATATTTGAAGAAAGATCGTGTGTGTAACATCTTTATATTCAAACTTCTATGTCCGCCCCTTCTCTCAATAGCCGTCTCTTTATCTGCTACCTTTCTCTTCCCTGGTCGCCCCATTTCGCCGCTACTTTCTAATTTTGCCTTTTGCAAAAGCTGTTTCTTCCCCACCATTTCTCCTATTGCCCAGGGTAATAGTATGACATATTTCTATAAAAAGTAACACCTCTATCTGCGCCTTCTATATAGGTACTTATCTCCACCCCGGTGTTCATACTATATACGTATCTATCATCACCCCGGTGCGCATACTATATACGTACCTATCGCCGCCCCAGTGCAGATACTATTTAAGTACCTATCGCCGCCCCGTTGCGAATGCTAAATAGTACCTATCATTACCCCGGTGTGAATGCTAAATACATACCTATTGCGCCCCGGTGTGCATGCTACATAAGTACCTATCGCTGCCCTAGTTCGAATTCTACAGACATACTAATTGCGCCCCGGTGTGCATGCTACATAAGTACCTATCGCTGCCTTAGTGCGAATAATTAATATGTACATATTGCCGCTTTGGTGTGAATGCTAAATACGTACCTATCGCCGGCCCCGGTGCGAATGCTAAATACATACCTTTCGCCGCCTTGGTGCGCGTGCTATATATGTACTGATCGCTGCTGCAGAGCGCATGCTATGTACGTACTTATTGCTGCCCATGTGTACATGCTATATACGTAGCTATCGCCACCCCTGAATTCTGAATACGTACCTATCGCCGCCCTGGTGTGGAAGCTAAATACGTACATATCGCCGCCCCGGTGCGAATGCTTAATACATACCTATCGCCGCCCCGGTGTGAATTCTAAATACGTACCTATCGCCGCCCTGGTGTGAATTCTAAATACGTACCGATCGCTGCCCCGGTGCAGAAAGCTAAATACGTACATATCGCCACCCCGGTGCGAATGCTAAATACATACCTATCGCTGCCCCGGCGTGAATGCTAAATACATACCTATCACCGCCCCGGTGTGAATGCTAAATACGTACCTATCGCCGCCCTGGTGTGAATTGTAAATATATACTTTCGCCGCCCCGGTGTGAATTTTAAATATGTACCTTTCGCCGCCCCTGTGCGCGTGCTATATACGTACCTATTGCCGCCCCAGTGCGCGTGCTATATATGAACGTATCGCTGCCTCAGTGCGCATGCTAAATACATACCTATCACTGCCCCGGTGCGCATACTATATACGTACTTATATAGCATGTGCACATGGGCGGTAATAAGTACCTATCACCCCTGCTGAATGCTAAATAAGTACCTATCGCCGCCCCGGTGTGGAAGCTAAATACGTACATATCGCCGCCCCAAAATTTGGGCGGATCCCTAAAAAATTTGGCCTGACCCCTAAAAATTTTCCCTGACTCCTAAATCTCTCTAGCCCCCTAATTTTTAACTCTCCCCCAACCCTGAGAAATATTTTGAGTTCAAAACCAAAACAAAGAAAGAAATTTGGCCTGACCCCTAAAAAGTTCGTCCTGACCCCTAAAATTTTTCCCGACCCCTAAATCTCTCCAGCCCCTAATTTTTCACTCTCCCCCAACAATGAGATATATTTTGACTTCAAAACAAAAAAAAAACAAAAAAATTTTGCCTGACCCCTAAAAAGTTCCGCCTGACCCCTAAAATTTTCCCCGACCCCTCAATTTCTACAGACCCCTAATTTTTCACTCTCCCCCAACCGTGAGAAATATTTTGAGTTCAAAACCAAAAAAAAAGAAAAAAATTTGGCCTGACCCCTAAAAAGTTCGTCCTGACCCCTAAAATTTTCCCCGACCCCTCAATCTCTCCAGCCCCCTAATTTTTCACTCTCCCCCAACCCTGAGAAATATTTTTAGTTCGAAACCAAAAAAAAGAAAAAGATTTGTCCTGACCCCTAAAAAGTTTCGCCTGACACCTAAAATTTTCCCCGACCCCTCAATCTCTCCAGCCCCCTAAGTGTTCACTCTCCCCCAACCCTGAGAAATATTTTGAGTTCAAAACCAAAAAAAAGAAAAAAATTTGGCCTGACCCCTAAAAAGTTCGTCGTGACCCCTAAAATTTTCCCCGACCCCTAAATCTCTCCAGCCCCCTAATTTTTCACTCTCCCCCAACCATGAGAAATATTATGACTTCAAAACAAAAAAAAACATAAAAATTTGTCCTGTCCCCTAAAAAGGTCCGCCTGACCCCTAAAATTTTCCCCGACCCCTCAATTTCTCCAGACTCCCTAATTTGTCACTCTCCCCCAACCCTGAGAAATATTTTGAGTTCAAAACCAGAAAAAAGAAAAAAATTTGGCCTGACCCCTAAAAAGTTCGTCCTGACCCCTAAAATTTTCCCCGACCCCTAAATCTCTCCAGCCCCCTAATTTTTCACTCTCCCCCAACCCTGAGAAATATTTTGAGTTCAAAACCAGAAAAAAGAAAAAAATTTGGCCTGACCCCTAAAAAGTTCGTCCTGACCCCTAAAATTTTCCCCGACCCCTAAATCTCTCCAGCCCCCTAATTTTTCACTCTCCCCCAACCCTGAGAAATATTTTGAGTTCAAAACCAACAAAAAGAAAAAAATTTGGCCTGACCCCTAAAAAGTTCGTCCTGACCCCTAAAATTTTCCCCGACCCTAAATCTCTCCAGCCCCCTAATTTTTCACTCTTCACCAACCATGAGAAATATTTTGACTTCAAAACAAAAAAAAACAAAAAAATTTGGCCTGACCCCTAAAAAGTTGGTCCTGACCCCTAAAATTTTTTTCGACCCCTAAATCTCTCCAGCCCCCTAATTTTTCACTCTCCCCCAACCATGAGATATATTTTGACTTCAAAACAAAAAAAAAAGAAAAAAATTTGGCCTGACCCCTAAAAAGTTCGTCCTGACCCCTAAAATTTTCCCCGACCCCTAAATCTCACCAGCCCCTAATTTTTCACTCTCCTCCAACCATGAGAAATATTTTGACTTCAAAACAAAAAAAAAACAAAAAAATTGGGCCTGACCCCTAAAAAGTTCGTCCTGACCCCTAAAATTTTCCCCGACCCCTAAATCTCTCTAGCCCCATAATTATTCACTCTCCCCCAACCCTGAGAAATATTTTCAGTTCAAAACAAAAAAAAAAGGAAAAAATTTGGCCTGACCCCTAAAAAGTTCGTCCTGACCCCTAAAATTTTCCCCGACCCCTACATCTCTCCAGCCCCCGTATTTTTCACTCTCCCCCAACAATGAGATATATTTTGACTTCAAAATAAAAAAAAAACAAAAAAATTTGGCCTGACCCCTAAAAAGTTCGTCCTGACCCCTAAAATTTTCTCCGACCCCTAAATCTCTCCAGCCCCCTAATTTTTCACTCTCCCTCAACCCTGAGAAATATTTTTAGTTCGAAACCAAAAAAAAGAAAAAGATTTGTCCTGACCCCTAAAAAGTTTCGCCTGACACCTAAAATTTTCCCCGACCCCTCAATATCTCCAGCCCCCTAATTGTTAACTCTCCCCCAACCCTGAGAAATATTATGAGTTCAAAACCAAAAAAAAGAAAAAAATTTGGCCTGACCCCTAAAAAGTTCGTCGTGACCCCTAAAATTTTCCCCGACCCCTAAATCTCTCCAGCCCCCTAATTTTTCACTCTCCCCCAACCATGAGAAATATTATGACTTCAAAACAAAAAAAAACATAAAAATTTGTCCTGTCCCCTAAAAAGGTCCGCCTGACCCCTAAAATTTTCCCCGACCCCTCAATTTCTCCAGACTCCCTAATTTGTCACTCTCCCCCAACCCTGAGAAATATTTTGAGTTCAAAACCAGAAAAAAGAAAAAAATTTGGCCTGACCCCTAAAAAGTTCGTCCTGACCCCTAAAATTTTCCCCGACCCCTAAATCTCTCCAGCCCCCTAATTTTTCACTCTCCCCCAACCCTGAGAAATATTTTGAGTTCAAAACCAGAAAAAAGAAAAAAATTTATCCTGACCCCTAAAAAGTTCGTCCTGACCCCTAAAATTTTCCCCGACCCCTAAATCTCTCCAGCCCCCTAATTTTTCACTCTCCCCCAACCCTGAGAAATATTTTGAGTTCAAAACCAACAAAAAGAAAAAAATTTGGCCTGACCCCTAAAAAGTTCGTCCTGACCCCTAAAATTTTCCCCGACCCTAAATCTCTCCAGCCCCCTAATTTTTCACTCTTCACCAACCATGAGAAATATTTTGACTTCAAAACAAAAAAAAACAAAAAAAATTTGGCCTGACCCCTAAAAAGTTCGTCCTGACCCCTAAAATTTTTTTCGACCCCTAAATCTCTCCAGCCCCCTAATTTTTCACTCTCCCCCAACCATGAGATATATTTTGACTTCAAAACAAAAAAAAAAGAAAAAAATTTGGCCTGACCCCTAAAAAGTTCGTCCTGACCCCTAAAATTTTCCCCGACCCCTAAATCTCACCAGCCCCCTAATTTTTCACTCTCCTCCAACCATGAGAAATATTTTGACTTCAAAACAAAAAAAAAACAAAAAAAATTGGCCTGACCCCTAAAAAGTTCGTCCTGACCCCTAAAATTTTCCCCGACCCCTAAATCTCTCCAGCCCCATAATTATTCACTCTCCCCCAACCCTGAGAAATATTTTCAGTTCAAAACAAAAAAAAAAGGAAAAAATTTGGCCTGACCCCTAAAAAGTTCGTCCTGACCCCTAAAATTTTCCCCGACCCCTAAATCTCTCCAGCCCCCTAATTTTTCACTCTCCCCCAACCCTGAGAAATATTTTGAGTTCAAAACCAAAATAAAGAAAAAAATTTGGCCTGACCCCTAAAAAGTTCGTCCTGACCCCTAACATTTTCCCCGACCCCTAAATCTCTCCAGCCCCCTAATTTTTAGCTCTCCCCCAACCATGAGAAATATTTTGACTTCAAAACAAAAAAAAACAAAAAAATTTGGCCTGACCCCTAAAAAGTTCGTCCTGACCCCTAAAATTTTCTTCGACCCCTAAATCTCTCCAGCCCCCTAATTTTTCACTCTCCCCCAACCATGAGATATATTTTGACTTCAAAACAAAAAAAAAAGAAAAAAATTTGGCCTGACCCCTAAAAAGTTCGTCTTGACCCCTAAAATTTTCCCCGACCCCTAAATCTCTCCAGCCCCCTAATTTTTCACTCTCCCCCAACCCTGAGAAATATTTTGAGTTCAAAACCAAAACAAAAAAAGAAATTTGGCCTGACCCCTAAAAAGTTCGTCCTGACTCCTTAAATTTTCCCCGACCCCTCAATCTCTCCAGCCCCCTAATTTTTCACTCTCCCCAAACCATGAGAAATATTTTGACTTCAAAACAAAAAAAAACAAAAAAATTTGGCCTGACCCCTAAAAAGTTCGTCCTGACCCCTAAATCTCTCCAGCCCCCTAATTTTTCACTCTCC
The DNA here is from genome assembly GCA_963556195.1 of Sepiola atlantica. Taxonomy (NCBI): domain Eukaryota; kingdom Metazoa; phylum Mollusca; class Cephalopoda; order Sepiida; family Sepiolidae; genus Sepiola; species Sepiola atlantica. The sequence continues at coordinate 99,483,530 of OY744518.1, read as the reverse complement.
CCTAACCCTGCGAAATATTTTGAGTTCTAAAACAAAAGCATAATGGAGCATAATTATTTTTCTTCTTACTTTACTTATTGAGACGTTATTTAACATGTATACAAATATTAGTGAAAACAATGGCGAAGCATAATTATTTTCTTCTTACTGTACTTATTGAGACGTTATTTAATATGTATACAAATATTAGTGAAAACAATGGCAGAGCATAATTATTTCTCTTCTTACTTTACTTATTGACACGTTATTTAACATGTATACAAATATTAGTGAAAACAGTGGTGGAGCATAATTTTTCTCTTCTTACTTTACTTATTGACACGTTATTTAACATGTATACAAATATAAGTGAAAACAATGGTGGAGCATAATTATTTTTCTTCTTACTTTACTTATTGACACGTTATTTAACATGTATACAAATATTAGTGAAAACAATGGCGGAGCATAATTATTTCTCTTCTTACTTTACTTATTGACACGTTATTTAACATGTATACAAATATTAGTGAAAACAGTGGTGGAGCATAATTTTTCTCTTCTTACTTTACTTATTGTCACGTTATTTAACATGTATACAAATATTAGTGAAAGCAGTGGTGGAGCATAATTTTTCTCTTCTTACTTTACTTATTGACACGTTATTTAACATGTATACAAATATTAGTGAAAACAGTGGTGGAGCATAATTATTTCTCTTCTTTCTTTACTTATTGACACGTTATTTAACATGTATGCAAATATTAGTGAAAACAATGGCGGAGCATAATTTTGCTCTTCTTACTTTACTTATTGACACGTTATTTAACATGTATACAAATATTAGTGAAAACAATGGCGGAGCATAATTATTTTCTTCTTACTGGACTTATTGAGACGTTATTTAATATGTGTACAAATATTAGTGAAAACAATGGCAGAGCATAATTATTTCTCTTCTTACTTTACTTATTGACACGTTATTTAACATGTATACAAATATTAGTGAAAACAGTGGTGGAGCATAATTTTTCTCTTCTTACTTTACTTATTGACACGTTATTTAACATGTATACAAATATAAGTGAAAACAATGGTGGAGCATAATTATTTTTCTTCTTACTTTACTTATTGACACGTTATTTAACATGTATACAAATATTAGTGAAAACAATGGCGGAGCATAATTATTTCTCTTCTTACTTTACTTATTGACACGTTATTTAACATGTATACAAATATTAGTGAAAACAGTGGTGGAGCATAATTTTTCTCTTCTTACTTTACTTATTGACACGTTATTTAACATGTATACAAATATTAGTGAAAACAGTGGTGGAGCATAATTTTTCTCTTCTTACTTTACTTATTGACACGTTATTTAACATTTATACAAAAATTAGTGAAAACAGTGGTGGAGCATAATTATTTCTCTTCTTACTTTTCTTATTGACACGTTATTTAACATGTATACAAATATTAGTGAAAACAGTGGTGGAGCATAATTATTTCTCTTTTTACTTTACTTATTGACACGTTATTTAACATGTATACAAATATAAGTGAAAACAATGGTGGAGCATAATTATTTCTCTTCTTTCTTTACTTATTGACACGTTATTTAACATGTATGCAAATATTAGTGAAAACAATGGCGGAGCATAATTTTGCTCTTCTTACTTTACTTATTGACACGTTATTTAACATGTATACAAATATTAGTGAAAACAATGGCGGATCATAATTATTTTCTTCTTACTGGACTTATTGAGACGTTATTTAATATGTATACAAATATTAGTGAAAACAATGGCAGAGCATAATTATTTCTCTTCTTACTTTACTTATTGACACGTTATTTAACATGTATACAAATATTAGTGAAAACAATGGTGGAGCATAATTTTTCTCTTCTTACTTTACTTATTGACACGTTATTTAACATGTATACAAATATTAGTGAAAACTATGGTGGAGCATAATTATTTTTCTTCTTACTTTACTTATTGACACGTTATTTAACATGTATACAAATATTAGTGAAAACAATGGCGGAGCATAATTATTTCTCTTCTTACTTTACTTATTGACACGTTATTTAACATGTATACAAATATTAGTGAAAACAGTGGTGGAGCATAATTTTTCTCTTCTTACTTTACTTATTGACACGTTATTTAACATGTATACAAATATTAGTGAAAACAGTGGTGGAGCATAATTATTTCTCTTCTTTCTTTACTTATTGACACGTTATTTAACATGTATGCAAATATTAGTGAAAACAATGGCGGAGCATAATTTTGCTCTTCTTACTTTTCTTATTGACACGTTATTTAACATGTATACAATATTAGTGAAAACAATGGTGGAGCATAATTATTTTTCTTCTTACTTTACTTATTGACACGTTATTAAACATGTATACAAATATTAGTGAAAACAGTGGTGGAGCATAATTTTTCTCTTCTTACTTTACTTATTGACACGTTATTTAACATGTATACAAATATTAGTGAAAACAATGGTGGAGCATAATTATTTTTCTTCTTACTTTACTTATTGACACGTTATTTAACATGTATACAAATATTAGTGAAAACAATGGCGGAGCATAATTATTTCTCTTCTTACTTTACTTATTGACACGTTATTTAACATGTATACAAATATTAGTGAAAACAGTGGTGGAGCATAATTTTTCTCTTCTTACTTTACTTATTGACACGTTATTTAACATGTATACAAATATTAGTGAAAACAGTGGTGGAGCATAATTTTTCTCTTCTTACTTTACTTATTGACACGTTATTTAACATTTATACAAATATTAGTGAAAACAGTGGTGGAGCATAATTATTTCTCTTCTTACTTTTCTTATTGACACGTTATTTAACATGTATACAAATATTAGTGAAAACAGTGGTGGAGCATAATTATTTCTCTTCTTTCTTTACTTATTGACACGATATTTAACATGTATACAAATATTAGTGAAAACAGTGGTGGAGCATAATTATTTCTCTTCTTACTTTTCTTATTGACACGTTATTTAACATGTATACAAATATTAGTGAAAACAGTGGTGGAGCATAATTATTTCTCTTCTTTCTTTACTTATTGACACGTTATTTAACATGTATGCAAATATTAGTGAAAACAATGGCGGAGCATAATTTTGCTCTTCTTACTTTACGTATTGACACGTTATTTAACATGTATACAAATATTAGTGAAAACAATGGCGGAGCATAATTTCTCTTCTTACTTTACTTATTGACACGTTATTTAACATGTATACAAATATTAGTGAAAACAATGGCGGAGCATAATTTTTCTCTTCTTACTTTACTTATTGACACGTTATTTAACATGTATACAAATATTAGTGAAAACAATGGCGGAGCATAATTATTTCTCTTCTTATTTTACTTATTTAGACGTTATTTAATACGTATACAAATATTAGTGAAAACAATGGTGGTGCATAATTATTTATTACTTTAATTTCACTGATAATACACTAACTTCACACCTCTCAAAAAGGAGGAGGTAATACCTGGGAGGATGGTATCATGTCAACAGAAGAAATGCTGTTAGTATAAGCAACTCTTGCTTCACTATAAACTCATGTTCAAAAAAGTGCCGTTATTGATTAAACAACCCTTGCGTCACTATAAACGCATGTTTCAAAAAATGCCGTTAGTAGTTAAGCAACCCTTGCTTCACTATAAACCAATGTTCAAAAAAGGGCCGTTAGGGATTTCCTCTGACGTCATTTCCTGTTAAAAGCGTTACGATGATAGCATTGTTTTTTTCTCAAATTAGTACTAAACAAGTGATGGAAAAAGCCCCCCCCCCCCCGAAGAGTCAATTTTTTTTCCGACACTTCCCCCTCCCATAATTTCGCCTGACGCGCCGCTCCCCCAAATTTGGCGAATGCCGACCCCCCCCCCCCTAAGTTGACCTGAAGCAGTCACATCGCCGCACTATCTCCACAACTCTCAAAAAGGAGGAGGTAATGCCTAGGAGGGTGGTATCATAACAACAGAACGGGCGTAGGGGAGGAAGGGAAGGTAGAAAGGGTGGGAGTGAGAGGGAAAAAAGAGTTTTAGTGTGAGGGATTTTCTTCCCTACACTCTTTTCCTCTGACGTCATTTCCTGTTAAATAAAAGCGTGACTTTGCATATTTCTAAAATTATACATGATAGCATTGTTTTTTCTCAAATTAGTACTAAACAACGTTGAAAATCGAGGAAAAAACCACACCCCCATTGGAGAAAAGTGCTCAGTCGACCCCCAAAGAGTCAATTTCTATTTCCGGTTCTGAGATATTACACGTCCCGGGGCTGGCCGGTCGTGATGATGTCACCCGCATGACTGTTTGTTGGGTCCGCTCGGAGGAGTATCTGGACATACAAACAGACAGACAAACAGACAAACATACAGACAAGTGCCCTTTATATAGGAGACTAGCGGGGCTACCCGGCGTTGCTCGGGGTCATAAAAACATATATTTGAAGAAAGATCGTGTGTGTAACATCTTTATATTCAAACTTCTATGTCCGCCCCTCTCTCTATAGCCGTCTCTTTATCTGCTACCTTTATCTTCCCTGGTCGCCCCATTTCGCCGCTACTTTCTAATTTTGCCTTTTGCAAAAGCTGTTTCTTCCCCACCATTTCTCCTATTGCCCAGGGTAATAGTATGACATATTTCTATAAAAAGTAACACCTCTATCTGCGCCTACTATATAGGTACTTATCTCCACCCCGGTGCGCATACTATATACGTACCTATCGCCGCCTCAGTGCACATACTATATACGTACCTATCGCCGCCCCAGTGCACATACTATTTAAGTACCTATCGCCGCCCCGTTGAGAATGCTAAATAGTACCTATCGTTGCCCCGGTGTGAATGCTAAATACATACCTATTGCGCCCCAGTGTGCATGCTACATAAGTATCTATCGCTGCCCTAGTGCGAATACTAAAGACATACCAATTTCGCCCCGGTGTGCATGCTACATAAGTACCTATCGCTGCCCAAGTGCGAATAATTAATATGTACATATTGCCGCTTTGGTGTGAATGCTAAATACGTACCAATCGCCGGCCCAGTGCGAATGCTAAATACGTACCTATAGCCGCCCTGGTGCGAATGCTAAATACGTACCTATAGCCGCCCCGGTGCGAATGCTAAATACGTACCTATCACCACCACGGTGCGAATGCGAAATACATACCTTTCGCCTCCCCGGTGCGCGTGATATATATGTACTGATCGCCGCCGCAGAGCGAATGCTATGTACGTACTTATTGCTGCCCATGTGTACATGCTATATACGTAGCTATCGCACCCCTGAATTCTGAATACGTACATATCGCCGCCCTGGTGTGGAAGCTAAATACGTACATATCGCCGCCCCGGTGCGAATGCTAAATACATACCTATCGCCGCCCCGGTGTGAATTCTAAATACGTACCTATCGCCGCCCCAGTGTGAATTCTAAATACGTACCTATCGCCGCCCCGGTGCGGAAGCTAAATACGTACATATCGCCACCCTGGTGCGAATGCTAAATACATACCTATCGGTGCATCAGTGTGAATGCTAAATACATACCTATCGCCGCCCCGGTGTGAATGCTAAATACGTACCTATCGCCGCCCCGGTGTGAATTTTAAATATGTACCTTTCGCCGCCCCTGTGCGCGTGCTATATACGTACCTATCGCCGCCCCGGTGCGCGTGCTATATATGAACTGATCGCTGCCTCAGTGCGCATGCTAAATACATACTTATCACTGCCCCGGTGCGCATACTATATATGTACTTATTACCGCCCATGTGCACATGCTATATAAGTACCTATCACCACCGCTGAATGCTAAATAAGTACCTATCGCCGCCCCGGTGTGAAAGCTAAATACGTACATATCGCGGCCTCTAAATTTGGGCGGACCCCTAAAAAATTTAGCCTGACCCCTAAAATTTTCCCCGACTCCTAAAGCTCTCCAGCCTATAATTTTTCACTCTCCCCCAGCCATGTGAAATATTTTGACCTCAAAAACAAAAAAAAACAAAAAAAATTTGGCCTGACCCCTAAAAAGTTCGTCCTGACCCCTAAAATTTTCCCCGACCCCATAATCTCTCCAGCCCCCTAATTTTTCACTCTCCCCTAACCATGAGAAATATTTTGAGTTCAAAACAAAAAAAAAGAAAAAAATTTGGCCTGACCCCTAAAAAGTTCGTCCTGACCCCTAAAATTTTCCCCGACCCCTAAATCTCTCCAGCCCCCTAATTTTTTGCACTCTCCCCCAACCCTGAGAAATATTTTCAGTTCAAAACCAAAAAAAAGAAAAAATTTGGCCGACCCCTAAAAAGTTCGTCGTGACCCCTAAAATTTTCCCCGACCCCTAAATCTCTCCAGCCCCCTAATTTTTCACTCTCCCCCAACCATGAGAAATATTTTGAGTTTAAAACCAAAAAAAACAAAAAAATTGGGCCTGACCCCTAAAAAGTTCGTTCTGACCCCTAAAATTTTCCCCGTCCCCTAAATCTCTGCAGCCCCCTAATTTTTCACTCTCCCCCAACCCTGAGAAATATTTTGAGTTCAAAACCAAAAAAAACAAAAAAATTTGGCCTGACCCCTAAAAAGTTTGTCCTGACCCCTAAAATTTTCCCCGACCCCTAAATCTCTCCAGCCCCCTAATTTTTCCCTCTCCCCCAACCCTGAGAAATATTTTCAGTTCAAAACCAAAAAAAAGAAAAAAATTTGGCCTGACCCCTAAAAAGTTCGTCCTGACCCCTAAAATTTTCCCCGACTCCTAAATCTCTCCAGCCCCCTAATTTTTCACTCTCCCCCAACCATGAGAAATATTTTGACTTGAAAACAAAACAAAACGAAAAAATTTGGCCTGACCCCTAAAAAGTTTCGCCTGACCCCTATAATTTTCCCCGACCCCTAAATCTCTCTAGCCCCCTAATTTTTCACTCCCCCCCTATCCATGAGAAATATTTTGACTTCAAAACAAAAAAAAACAAAAAAATTTGGCCTGACCCCTAAAAAGTTCGTCCTAACCCCTAAAATTTTCCCCGACCCCTAAATCTCTCCAGCCCCCTAATTTTTCACTCTCCCCCAACCATGAGAAATATTTTCAGTTCAAAACAAAAAAAAACAAAAAAATTTGGCTTGATCCCTAAAAAGTTCGTCCTGACCCCTAAAATTTTCCCCGACCCCTAAATCTCTCCAGCCCCCTAATTTTTCACTTTCCCCCAACCCTGAGAAATATTTTTAGTTCAAAACCAAAAAAAAGAAAAAAATTTGTCCTGACCCCTAAAAAGTTCCGCCTGACCCCTAAAATTTTCCCCGACCCCTAAATCTCTCCAGCCCCCTAATTGTTCACTCTCCCCCAACCCTGAGAAATATTTTGGATTCCAAACCAGAAAAATGAAAAAAATTTGGCCTTAACCCTAAAAAGTTCGTCCTGACCCCTAAAATTTTCCACGACCCCTAAATCTCTCCAGCCCCCTAATTTTTCACTCTCCTCCAACCCTGAGAAATATTTTCAGTTAAAAACCAAAAAAAAAGAAAAAAATTTGGCCTGACCCCTAAATAGTTCGTCCTGACCCCTAAAATTTTCACCGACCCCTAAATCTCTCCAGCCCCCTAATTTTTTACTCTCCCCCAGCCATGAGAAATATTTTGACTTCAAAACAAAAAAAAAACAAAAAAAATTTGGCCTGACCCCTAAAAAGTTCGTCCTGACCCCTAAAATTTTCCCCGACCCCATAATCTCTCCAGCCCCCTAATTTTTCACTCTCCCCTAACCATGAGAAATATTTTGAGTTCAAAACAAAAAAAAAGAAAAAAATTTGGCCTGACCCCTAAAAAGTTCGTCCTGACCCCTAAAATTTTCCCCGACCCCTAAATCTCTCCAGCCCCCTAATTTTTTGCACTCTCCCCCAACCCTGAGAAATATTTTCAGTTCAAAACCAAAAAAAAGAAAAAAATTTGCCCTGACCCATAAAAAGTTCGTCCTGACCCCTAAAATTTTCACCGACCCCTAAATCTCTCCAGCCCCCTAATTTTTCACTCTCCCCCAACCATGAGAAATATTTTGACTGCAAAACAAAAAAAAACAAAAAAATTTGGCCTGACCCCTAAAAAGTTTCGCCTGACCCCTAAAATTTTCCCCGACCCCTAAATCTCTCTAGCCCCCTAATTTTTCACTCCCCCCCATCCATGAGAAATATTTTGACTTCAAAACAAAAAAAAACAAAAAAATTTGGCCTGACCCCTAAAAAGTTCGTCCTAACCCCTAAAATTTTCCCCGACCCCTAAATCTCTCCAGCCCCCTAATTTTTCACTCTCCCCCAACCATGAGAAATATTTTCAGTTCAAAACAAAAAAAAAGAAAAAAATTTGGCCTGACCCCTAAAAAGTTCGTACTGACCCCTAAAATTTTCCCCGACCCCTCAATCTCTCCAGCCCCCCCAACTTTTTTTTAAAAACGTTAGTTATCGCTCTCCCTTAGCTAGCCTTTAACAACATTCCTGGGGGGACCGTTATACTTTAGAAGCACCAACATTTGTAGGGACCATTATAATTTAGAAGCACCAACATTCCTGGGGTGAGACCGTTATACTTCAGAAGCACCAATATTTCTAGGGACTGTTATACTATAGAATCACCAACATTCCTGGCGGGCCGTGATACTTTAGAAGCACTACACCAGGTCCCTATAGTGGAGAAGCACCCCTGGTCCCTATACTGGAGAAGCACCCATTGTCCCTATTCTGCAGAAGCTTCCGGGTTCTAAAATGTAGAAGCACCCCTGGTGCTGGGTCATATACAGTAGAAGCATCCTTGGTCCCTATACTGGAGAAGCACCCATGGTCCTTTTACTGCAGAAGCCTCTATGTTCTAATATTGTAGAAGCACCCACGGTACTGGGTCCTATACTGTAGAAGCACCTCTGGTCCCTATACTGTAGAAGCACCATTGCCCCTATTCTGTAGAAGCCTCCAAATTCTATATGGTAGAAGCACCCCCGGTTCTGGGTTCTATACTGTAGAAGCACCCATGGTCCCTATTCTGCAGAAGCCTCCGGGTCCTATATTGTAGAAGCACCCCCGGTTCTTGGTCTTTTTTATACATATATAGAGTGGTTATGACCCAACGGGTCACTGGTAACATGTACTGGTTAAATTCTCTTTTTCTTTTTTTATACATATATAGAGTGGTTATGACTCAACGGGTCACTGTAAACGTGTACTTGTCAAATTCCTCTTTTTTTCTTGTTTCATCACTATAAAATATAATGAAAAATAACTGAAAAGCCCCCCCCCCCCGATAAAATATGCCCCATGGACCCCTAAGAGGTGGGTTTATAGATTCAGGAATACTCTCATCATCTTACTCTGTGAATTTTACATAAGAATACACTTTTATATGTTATGTATAAAAATATGTTGAAGTAAAATAAGTTTTGAAGAGAAAAAAAAATTCAAAACCTATAACGATGACGTCATATACCTATTACTGTGACGTCACGTGCACAAGAATAAGTTGGTTGAAAACGAAATTATTATTACATAATTACATTGGCTGATTTCCAAATTACTACTGAATAACATTAGAAAAGTTTGAAAAAACCAGACCCGCTGCCGAAGACTGGCCCCGTTGACCCCCAACAACATGTTTTTTTGTTGTCATTTTGAGATATTATGATCCCAGGTGTTGTACGGTGCTGAAGATGTCAACTTTTTGACATGTCGCCGCGTAGTTTTTGAGGAGAAGCTGGACATACAAACAGACAAACAGACAAACAGACATACAGACAACTGCCCTTTATAGAGGGGACTAGCGGGGCTACCCGGCATTGCTCGGGGTCATAAAAACATATATTTGAAGAAAGATCGTGTGTGTAACATCTTTATATTCAAACTTCTATGTCCGCCCCCTCTCTCTATAGCCGTCTCTTTATCTGCTACCTTTCTCTTCCCTGGTCGCCCCATTTCGCCGCTACTTTCTAATTTTGCCTTTTGCAAAAGCTGTTTCTTCCCCATCATTTCTCCTATTGCCCAGAGTAATAGTATGACATATTTCTATAAAAAGTAACACCTCTATCTGCGCCTTCTATATAGGTACTTATCTCCACCCCGGTGTTCATACTATATACGTATCTATCATCACCCCGGTGCGCATACTATATACGTACCTATCGCCGCCCCAGTGCGCATACTATATACGTACCTATCGCCGCCCCGGTGCAGATACTATTTAAGTACCTATCGCCGCCCCGTTGCGAATGCTAAATAGTACCTATCATTGCCCCGGTGTGAATGCTAAATACATACCTATTGCGCCCCGGTGTGCATGCTACATAAGTACCTATCGCTGCCCTAGTGTTAATACTAAAGACATACCAATTGCGTCCCATGGTGTACATGCTACATAAGTACCTATCGCTGCCCTAGTGCGAATAATTAATATGTACATATTGCCGCTTTGGTGTGAATGCTAAATACGTACCTATCGCCGGCCCAGTGCGAATGCTAAATACGTACCTATAGCCGCCCTGGTGCGAATGCTAAATACGTACCTATAGCCGCCCTGGTGCGAATGCTAAATACGTACCTATCACCACCACGGTGCGAATGCGAAATACATACCTTTCGCCGCCCCGGTGCGTGTGCTATATATGTACTGATCGCCGCTGCAAAGCGCATGCTATGTACGTACTTATTGCTGCCCATGTGTACATGCTATATACGTAGCTATCGCCACCCCTGAATTCTGAATACGTACCTATCGCCACCCTGGTGTGGAAGCTAAATACGTACATATCGCCGCCCCGGTGCGAATGCTTAATACATACCTATCGCCGCCCCTGTGTGAATTCTAAATACGTACCTATCCCCGCCCCGGTGTGAATTCTAAATACGTACCTATCGCCGCCCCGGTGCAGAAGCTAAATACGTACATATCGCCACCCCGGTGCGAATGCTAAATACATACCTATCGATGCCCCGGTGTGAATGCTAAATACATACCTATCGCCGCCCCGGTGTGAATGCTAAATACGTACCTATCGCTGCTCCGGTGTGAATTTTAAATATGTACCTTTCGCCGCCCCGGTGTGAATTTTAAATATGTACCTTTCGCCGCCCCTGTGCGCGTGCTAAATACGTACCTATCGCCGCCCCGGTGCGCGTGCTATATATGAACCGATCGCTGCCTCAGTGCGCATTCTAAATACATACCTATCACTGCCTCAGTGCGCATAATATATACGTACTTATTACCGCCCATGTGCACATGCTATATAAGTACCTATCACCACCGCTGAATGCTAAATAAGTACCTATCGCCGCCCCGGTGTGGAAGCTAAATATGTACATATTGCCGCCCCTAAATTTGGGCGGACGCCTAAAAAATTTGGCCTGACCCCTAAAATTTTTCCCGACCCCTAAATCTCTCCAGCCCCTAATTTTTCACTCTCCCCCAACCATGAGAAATATTTTGACTTCAAAACAAAAAAAAACAAAAAAATTTGGCCTGACCCCTAAAATGTTCCGTCTGACTCCTAAAATTTTCCCGACCCTAAATGTCTCCAGCCCCCTAATTTTCCACTCTCCCCAAACCCTGAGAAATATTTTCAGTTCAAAACAAAAAAAAACAAAAAAATTTGGCCTTATACCTAAAAAGTTCGTCCTGACCCCTAAAATTTTCCCCGACCCCTGAATCTCTCCAGCCCCCTAATTTTTCACTCTCCCCCAAAGATGAGAAATATTTTGACTTCAAAACAAAAAAATACAAAAAAATTTGGCCTGACCCCTAAAAAGTTCCGCCTGACCCCTAAAATTTTCCCCGACCCCTTAATCTCTCCAGCCCCCTAATTTTTCACTCTCCCCCAACCATGAGAAATATTTTGACTTCAAAAACCCAAAAAAACAAAAAACTTTGGCCTGACCCCTAAAAAGTTCGGCCTGATCTCTAAAATTTTCCCCGACCCCTAAATCTCTCCAGCCCCCTAATTTTTCACTCTCCCCCAACCATGAGAAATATTTTCAGTTCAAAACCAAAAAAAACAAAAAAATTTGCCCTGACCCCTAAAAAGTTCGTCCTGACCCCTAAAATTTTCCCCGACCCCTAAATCTCTCCAGCCCCCTAATTTTTCACTCTCCCCCAACCATGAGAAATATTTTGACTTAAAAACAAAAAAAACAAAAAATTTGCCTGACCCCTAAAAAGTTCGTCCTGACCCCTAAAATTTTCCCCGACCCCTAAATCTCTCCAGCCCCCTAATTTTTCACTCTCCCCCAACCCTGAGAAATATTTTCAGTTCAAAACCAAAAAAAAGAAAAAAATTTGGCCTGACCCCTAAAAAGTTCGTCCTGACCCCTAAAATTTTCCCCGACCCCTCAATCTCTCCAGCCCCCTAATTTTTCACTCTCCCCCAACCATGAGAAATATTTTGACTTCAAAACAAAAAAAAACAAAAAAATTTGGCCTACCCCTAAAAAGTTCGTCCTGACCCCTAAAATTTTCACCGACCCCTAAATCTCTCCAGCCCCTAATTTTTCACTCTCCCCCAACCATGAGAAATATTTTGACTTCAAAACAAAAAAAAACAAAAAAATTTGGCCTGACCCCTAAAAAGTTCGGCCTGACACCTAAAATTTTCCCCGACCCCTAATTCTCTCCAGCCCCCTAATTTTACACTCTCCCCCAACCCTGAGAAATATTTTCAGTTCAAAACAAAAAAAAACAAAAAAATTTAGCCTGACCCCTAAAAAGTTCGTCCTGACCCCTAAAATTTTCCCCGACCCCTAAATCTCTCCAACCCCCTAATTTTTCACTCTCCCCCAACCCTGAGAAATATTTTTAGTTCAAAACCAAAAAAAACAAAAAAATTTGGCCCTACCCCTAAAAAGTTCGTCGTGACCCCTAAAATTTTCACCGACCCCTAAATCTCTCCAGCCCCCTAATTTTTCACTCTCCCCCAACCATGAGAAATATTTTGAGTTCAAAACCAAAAATAAGGAAAAAATTTGGCCTGACCACTAAAAAGTTCGTCCTGACCCCTAAACTTTTCCCCGACCCCTAAATCTCTCCAGCCCCCTAATTTTTCACTCTCCCCCAACCATGAGAAATATTTTCAGTTCAAAACCAAAAAAAAGAAAAAAAATTTAGTCTGACCCCTAAAAAGTTCGTCCTGACCCCTAAAATTTTCCCCGACGCCTAAATCTCTCCAGCCCCCTAATTTTTCACTCTCCCGCAACCATGAGATATATTTTGACTTCAAAACAAAAAAAAACAAAAAAATTTGGCCTGACCCCTAAAAAGTTCGTCCTGACCCCTAAAATTTTCTCCGACCTCTAAATCTCTCCAGCCCCCTAATTTTTCACTCTCCTCCAACCATGAAAAATATTTTGACTTCCAAACAAAAAAAAACAAAAAAATTTGGCCTGACCGCTAAAAAGTTCGTCCTGACCCCTAAAATTTTCCCCGACCCCTAAATCTCTCCAGCCCCCTAATTTTTCACTCTCCCCCAACCCTGAGAAATATTTTGACTTCAAAAAAACAAAAACAAAAAAAAACAAAAAAATTTGGCCTGACCCCTAAAAAGTTCGTCCTGACCCCTAAAATTTTCCCCGACCCCTAAATCTCTCCAGCCCCCTAATGTTTCACTCTCCCCCAACCCTGAGAAATATTTGGACTTCAAAACAAAAAAAAACAAAAAAATTTGGCCTGACCCCTAAAAAGTTCGTCCTGACCCCTAAAATTTTCCCCGACCCCTAAATCTCTCCAGCCCAATGTTTCACTCTCCCCCAAACCTGAGAAATATTTTGACTTCAAAACAAAAAAAAACAAAAAAATTAGGCCTGAGCCCTAAAAAGTGCGTCCTGACCCCTAAAACTTTCCCCGACCCCTAAATCTCTCCAGCCCCCTAATTTTTCACTCTCCCCCAACCCTGAGAAATATTTTCAGTTCAAAACAAAAAAAAACAAAAAATTTGGCCTGACCCCTAAAAAGTTCGTCGTGACCCCTAAAATTTTCCCCGACCCCTAAATCTCTCCAGCCCCCTAATTTTTAACTCTCCTCCAACCCTAAGAAATATTTTGACTTCAAAACAAAAAAAAAACAAAAAAATTTGGCCTGACCCCTAAAAAGTTCGTCCCCACCCCTAAAATTTTCCCCGACCCCTTAATCTCTCCAGCCCCCTAATTTTTAACTCTCCCCCAACCATGAGAAATATTTTGACTTCAAAACAAAAAAAAACAAAAAAATTTGCCCTGACCCCTAAAAAAGTTGTCCTGACCCCTAAAATTTAATTGTGTTTTTAAACGTGAGTTAACGCACTTCCTTAGCTATCCTCAAAAAAATAAATTTCATTAAAAAACATTAATTGGTTTATGAACTTGAGGTATTACGTAATTAAATTACAATATGACTCAGCAATTTCAAATTACTATAAAATATAATGAAAAATAACTGAAAAGCCCCCCCCCCCCGATGAAATATTCCCCATGGACCCGTAAGGGCTGGGTTAATAGATTCGGGAATACTCTCATCATCTTACCTTGTGAATTTTACATAAGAATACACTTTTATATGTTATGTATATATTCTCTAACCTTGTTTTAAACACCATAATTGTGTTTTTAAACGTGAGTTAACGCACTTCCTTAGCTATCCTCTAAATAATAAATTTCATTACAAAACATTAATTGGTTTATGAACTTGAGGTATTACGTAATTAAATTACAATATTATATAGATACAGGTAAATGCACATTGGCCTTTATTATAGATACAAATAAATACACATTGGTCTTTATTATAGATACAAATAAATGCACATTGGTCTTTATTATAGATACAAATAAATGCACATTGGTCTTTATTATAGATGCAGATAAATGCACATTGGCCTTTATTATAGATACAGGTAAATGCACATTGGCCTTTATTATAGATACAAATAAATGCACATTGGTCTTTATTATAGATACAAATAAATGCACATTAGCCTTTATTATAGATACAAATAAATGCACATTGGCCTTTATTATAGATACAAAAAAATGCACATTGGTCTTTATTATAGATTTGCTTAATACCCCCCCCCCCGAAAAGATTTGGCCTGAGGCGCTCACACCGGCGAATGCTGACACTCTCTCCTCGCAACAGATACTACACTATCTCCACCCTCTCAAAAAGGTGTGAGCGCCGGCGAATGCCGACACTCCCCCTCCCCAAATTTGGCCTGAGGGACTCACACCGGCTAATGCCGTCACCCCCCCCCCCAATTTGACATGAAAGGAGGAGGTAATGCCTATCATGATAACGGAAGGGAGGGGGGAGGAATATTAGCGTCTATTAAAAGGTTGTAGTGTTAGTGAATTTCTTCCCGCCACTTTGCATTATTTTTCAAATTATCTGCCACTCTCTGACGTCATGATATAACCGGACACAATTTAGAGCCAGACCGGGTACATCCGGCAAGGGATTATGGGACAGGTGCGGATGTGATTGAGCAACCCTTGTTTCACTACACACTCTTAACGTAGGATTCCTATGTTGTTATTGATGCATCCGGACAGAAGTTATTGGATGATCTGATACAACCGGACACAATTTAGGGCAAGACCGGGTACATCCGGCAAGGGATTATGGGATGTGTACAGTGACTCTGTGGTTTTATCGGATTAGTACATAAATACATTAGATTATTTCGAATTTACTATCGAATTTGACCTCCTAGAACTGCACAGGACAAACCCATAGACCGGCGGAATGAAGCCCCGAAGGCCAAGACGATACCAATCTATGGGGTGCAGTATCCATCGAAACTACACTTTGATCTTAGCCAAAAGAAGTGAATTAATGTCATTTTCGGTAATGCGTATGAAAGCTATGTTGAATTAGAGAAAAACAGCCTAAGGGAGTCTAAAATTAATTCTTGATATTCAAAAGTTATATAAGAATTTGTTAAATAGTATTATACAATGTTTGTTCAAAGAAAATCATAGTTATTGTTACTTATTAATTTAATAATGTCATTTGAACAGTCTCTAGTGGATAGATCGCTGTTCAGGTGTAGTTTGGTTATAAATACCCCAGTAAAACCTCAGAATTTTAATTTCGGATCTTTACTTGGTCTTTTGGCTAAGATCAAAGTGTAGTATCTGTTCTCGGCATTTTTGCCTTGAGATAAAGTGTATTATCTAGTCCTATCCGATAGGTGTCGATCTTACACTGCCGAATCAAAAATCAGATTATCATTTTATTTTTGAATCCCTTTTCCTTTTGTTCACTTCCTCTCCCCTAAGGTACGGGCTGATAAGCGCCCACGGTCGAGATCTCTCTCTTACCTACTATTACTCGTTTCGTCTTAGGCGCTCACAACGACGAATGCCGACACTCCCCATCCCCCAAATTCGGCCTGAGGCGCTCACACCGGCGAAAATTCGGCCTGAGGCGCTCATACTGGCGAATGCCGACGCTCCTCCTAAAATTTCGCCTGAGGCGCTCATACTGGCGAATGCCGACACTTCGCGTGAATCGCCCCACCGGCGAATGCTGACACTCCTCCTCCTCCCCAAATTTCGCCTGAGGCGCTCATACCGCCGACTGCCGACATTCCCCCGCCCCAGGTTTGGCCTGAGACGCTCATACCGGCGAATGCCGACATCCCCCCTCCCCAGATTTGGCCTCGCCGAATGCCGACACCCCCCTCCCCAGATTTGGCCTGACAGTCCCCCATCCCCAAATTTCGCCTGAGCCGCACTGCCGACATTCCCCCTCCCCAGATTTGGCCTGAGGCGCTCATACCTGCGAATGCCGACATTCCCCCTCGCTAAATTCGGCCTGAGGTGCCCCACCGCCGAATGCCGACACTCCTCCTCCCCAGATTTGGCCTGAGGCGCACCGAATGCCGACACTCCCGCTTGCCCCCAAATTCGGCCTGAGGCGCCCCACCGCCGACTGCTGACATTCCCCCTCCCCAGATTTGGCCTGAGGCGCCCCACCGTCAAATGCCGACCCTCCCTTCCACCGCCGAATGCCGATACCGCCCCCCCTCCCCCATGTAATGCATGGGATGAGTGCATCATGACAACGGAACCGATACGACCCTACCTCTACACTTCTCAAAAAAGGAGGAGATAATGCATGGGATGAGGGCATCATGACAACGGAACCGATACTACCCTACCTCAACACTTCTCAAAAAAGGAGGAGGTAATACATGGGAATAGTGCATCATGACAACAGAACCGATACGACCCTACCTCAACACTTCTCAAATAAGGAGGAGATAATGCATGGGATGAGGGCATCATGACAACGGAACCGATACGACCCTACCTTAACACTTCTCCAAAAAGGAGGATATAATGCATGGGATGAGGGCATCATGGCAACGGAACCGATACGACCCTACCTCAACACTTCTCAAAAAAGGAGGAGATAATGCATGGGATGAGGGCATCATGGCAACGGAACCGATACGACCCTACCTCAACACTTCTCAAAAAAGGAGGAGATAATGCATGGGATGAGGGCATCGTGACAACGGAACCGATACGACCCTACCTCAACACTTCTCAAAAAAGGAGGAGGTAATTCATGGGATGAGCACATCATGACAACTGAACCGATAATATTCTACATCTACACTTCTCAAAAAAGGAGGAGGTAATGCATGGGATCAGTGCATCATGACAACGGAACCGATACTACCCTACCCCTACACTTCTCAAAAAAGGAGGAGGTAATGCTCACACCGGCGAATACCGTACCCACCCCCCAATTTGGCCTGAAAGGAGGAGGTAATTCCTATCATGATTACAGAACGGTCACAGGGAGGGAGGGGGGGAATATTATCGTCTATTAATAATGCAAATAAATGCACATAGGCGCTCACACCGGCGAATGCCGTCACCCCCCCCCCCCCCAATTTGGCATGAAAAGAGGAGGTAATGCCTATCATGATAACGGAAGGGAGTGGGAGGAATATTAGCGTCTATTAAAAGGTAGTAGTGTGAGTGAATTTATTCCCGCCACTTTGCATTATTTTTCAAATTATCTGCCACTCTCTGACGTCATGATGACCTGATATAACCGGACACAATTTAGAGCAAGACCGGGTACATCCGGCAAGGGATTATGGGACAGGTGCGGATGTGATTGAGCAACCCTTGTTTCACTACACACTCTTAACGTAGGATTCCTATGTTGTTATTGATGCAACCGGACAGAAGTTAATGGATGATCTGATACAACCGGACACAATTTAGGGCAAGACCGGGTACATCCGGCAAGGGATTATGGGATGTTTACAGTGACTCGGCATTTTTATCGGATTAGTACATAAATACATTAGATTATTTCGAATTTACTACATATTAACGTTGAAATTTCGTGAAAAATACGAAAAAAACTGCTACCTTTTGTCGGAAAGTGGTCCGGTTGACTGTCAGCGAGTGAATCGTTTGTCGCGATTTTTAGATATTATGATTACGGGATATGTACGGTGCTAAAGATATCAACTTTTTGACATGTCGTCGCGTAGTTTTTGAGGAGATACTGGACATACAAACAAACAGACATACAGACAACTGCCCTTTATATAATAGACTAGCGCGGCCTTCTGTTCGAGTACTTACTTGGACAGAATGTTAGTTAGAAGAGGCGACATAGATTTCTTATCTTGTCCCACGTTCACTTGGTTAGGTCACTCGGACCATAAATTGGTTATGGCCCGTTTGAGTTTAAGCGATAGGCCTAGGTTAGCTGGGTACTGGAAGTTGAATACCTCCTTACTGGAGATACCCGACTTCCGGGACAAGCTAACGTTACTACTTCAGCGGGCTTTAGTGGGGGCGGTTATCGGGAGTAGTTGGTGGGTGAAAACTAAGGTTTACGTTAGACGCTTTTGTGTCCGCTATAGCCAGCGCCTCGCTCAAGATAGGGCTAGGACACAGAAGCGTGTAGATGATAAGATGACCCGGGCGGTGGCTGGGGGGGATCCCCTAGAGATAGCCTTAATTAAGGGGGACCTCAATCGCTTGGCTAGCGAGCGATATGAAGGTCAAGTAGTTCGAGCTAGGTTAAAGAAAGTCTCTAACGAAGCTGTGAACGTTGACGCTGTTGAGCGTAAGGCTGCTTTACGTCGTGGCTCGGATGGGTACATTCGGAAGGTGAATAACCTGGAAGGACATACCCTGGTATCTACTCGTGAGATTTGCGAGGGGTTCCGCGAGCATTTGGAGGATCGCTTCACCCAACTACCCAGACTCCGCGGCCAGGAGTTTGACAGCTATTTGGCTGACTCGCCCCGCCTAGAGGCGGCCCGAGCAGCTGGCTGTGATGGGGACGTTACAGAGGGTGAGATCATTACTGCGTTGAAGCAGGTCGGCTACAACAAATCTCCAGGACTCGATGGTCTGCCATACGAAGTTTACTTGAGGCTGTCGCCCATGTTTGTTCCTCTTCTGAAGGATGTGTTTAACCACTGGTTTGTTCAGGGCTCGATCCCTGGGCAGGTTACCAAAGGAGTGGTCACATTGTTGAAGAAGGGGGGCCAACCTGGTGGGGGGAATTTAGATGATTACAGGCCCATAACTCTGCTAAACACAGAGTTAAAGATTTTGGCCCGTGTTCTTGCGAATCGTTTGCAGGTTGTTATCGCTGACTTGATCGAACCTGAGCAGAACTATGCTGTGAAGGGGAGGTCAATTCAAAACAATTTGCATCTGGTTCGCACGATCCTAGAGGGTATAGAAGACGACACTGAAGCCGCGCTGATCAATTTAGATCAGTCCAAGGCTTTCGATAGGGTCGACCATGGTTTCTTGGAATCTGTTCTAGAGGCTGCCGGTTTTAATCCGGACTTCCGCAAGTGGGTCTCGATTCTGTACCGTCTGCCGACGGTAGCGGTGCAAGTAAACGGTAGGCTTTCGGAGTCGTTCGTGGTTTCTCGTTCGGTACGTCAGGGTTGTCCGCTGTCGCCCCTGCTTTATGTCCTGGCGTTGGAGCCCTTCCTTCGCAAATTAAGGGACGGGGCGGCAACACCAGTCCTGCGCGGAATCGCTATCCCTCCTCACTATGCGCGAGCCAGGGTTTCCGCGTATGCCGATGATGTCACCGTTTTTGTGTCCAGCCGTGAAGACATAGAAGCGGTGATTAAGGCGCTCGCTCGGTACGAAGAAGTGACAGGGGCCATTGTCAACCGCAGCAAGTCCAATGGCCTGCGGTTGGCTGCCTGGAGCGGAGAGACCGCACTTCCAGGTGACTTCAACTGGACCGATGGCCCGGTTCGGATCCTTGGCGTTTGGTTCGGACCGGGTCTCCAGCTGGAGAAGAATTGGTCGGAAGTACAGGCAAAGGTCGAATCGTCTGTGAGGACTTGGATTCGAAGGAAACTTTCCTTGAAGGGGAGAGCGGAGGCGTGCGCCACTTACGTCTTTCCTCTCATCCTTTACCGACTGTCTGTACTCCCGCTGCCTGTGGACCGCCTTCTTGCTTTCACGCGCTTGCTCTTTTCACTTCTGTGGAATGGGCGGAAAGCATACGTCCGCAGACAGGTCTGTACGCAACGTCCGTGTGATGGAGGCTTGGGGATGCCTGACTTGGCAAGTCATAGACATGCTGAGAGACTGGCTTTCCTGAGTCGTACTTTGACGGAAGAAGCTCCGTGGGTCCCTGCGGTTGAGGACGCCTTTCCCAACCTCATACCCGACCACTCGGTCGAAGGTCGACGTAGGCCAAGAGGAGAGTCGCTGTTCGTCACCGAATGCCGAGCCGCGCTTAAGGCGTTGCCGAGGTCCAGTGACCTTGCCCGGTCTAGGAAGAGACTGTATCGGGATCTAGTGGAGGGGTCCGCTTCGGATCCACTTGGGAGACGGCTTGGATTGTCGACGGAGGAGGCTCGCTCCCAGTGGAGTTGGGCGCCAGGCCAGAGTTATCTCAACAATTCTGAGTACTCTCTGACCTGGCGACTTGTTCGGAACGCACTGCCCCTCTATGGCAGATTATGCAGGGATGGCATAAGGGACGTCCCCTTGTGCCCGCGCTGTGAGGACAATGAGGAAGAAACGGCCGAGCACGCCTTCTTCACT
This sequence comes from Sepiola atlantica, assembly GCA_963556195.1. NCBI lineage: Eukaryota > Metazoa > Mollusca > Cephalopoda > Sepiida > Sepiolidae > Sepiola > Sepiola atlantica. Next base: position 99,462,413 of record OY744518.1, on the reverse strand, counting down.
TGCAGAAAATTACGTCTTCTCTGGGAGTATGTCAGAGAGGTAACGGCTCGCATCGACGCCGAGCAGCCGCTGGTCCTGGATGTAGCATTCGTCATCAACAACGTAGCGCCGCCGTGGTCTAGAGAGAAGCGAATGGTGTTTCTTGTGATCCTGGCCGTAGCTAGGTTAGTGACGTGGGTTACACGTCTAGATGAGGTTCATGGGGTTGGGTCTGTTTCGGATCGTGATCTGGTTGTTTACTTTAAGCATCAGCTTAAAGTGAAAATCAGATGCGATTGGAAACGACTACATCGCATGGAGTTCAATAGAAGATGGGTGCACAACACTAGTTTGTGCATTCGACGAGGGTCCAGGTTTGAATACGTTTTCCCGCCTTAGCATGGCGCAGACGGTACTGGGTCCTACGGAACCCAGCCCAGTATAAAACAAAATTATTTTTTATTAGCCTAGTCGAACTATAAGCTAGTAGGAGTAAATGATGTCCTGTCCCAACTTTGTTTTTTCTGCAGGCACTAGAGAGCTTCCAAAGATGCCCACTCCACATATTTATTTTGTCCCCGGCTGATGAAACCCTTGGCAATATTATCTTGGAAGACGCCATCCATTCCCGTACCCAGATCCCGATTAATTTATTTTCAGAACGCCCCGCTTTATTCCCACTCCCATTTAGGGGTCGACCTGCTTGTTTTCGGCTTTGAGCCGGAAAACAGTGGGCGGTCCGCACTTAGCAAGAGGGTAGGGAAGGGTCCTACTAACCACCCCTTATCATTTTATTTGGTTCTTTATTTTTCTTTCTTTTTGGGTGTTTTTAATGTGTATCCCAATCCCACGTTATTTCATGGTTTCATGTATCATTTTGGGGATATTTTAAGTAGGGTTAAGCCATAGAGTGACTGTGAATTTTTTAGTGTGAATGTCTAGCTTAGGGTAGAGTAGGTTTTTGTCATTGTGCATTTTCTTTGCTTTTTGTCAAATAAAAAATGTCTTTGTTTTTGTCTTTGTTTGAAATAAAAAATGTCAAACTGTTGTTTTTTAAATGTCACAATGACCCCCGACCCCCACCTTCCCCCCTTCCACAGTGGGCTTTTATGCCCAAGGTGGTATGCATTCTGGGAATGTAATCTTAACTCTAGGAGTTAATGTTTTCCAGGATGCATCCATCTAAATAAATGTTGGCTTTTTGGCTAAGATCAAAGTGTAGTATCTGTTCTCGGCATTTTTGCCTTGAGATAAAAGTGTATTATCTAGTCCTATCCGATAGGTGTCGATCTTACACTCTCGAATCAAAAATCAGATTATCATTTTATTTTTTAATCCCTTTTCCTTTTGTGCACTTCCTCTCCCCTAAAGTACGGCCTGATACGCGCCCACTGTCGGGATCTCTCTCTTACCGCTTAATACTCGTACTCCTCCAAATTTCGCCATAGGCGCTCACATCGACGAATGCAGGAACTTCCCCCCCCCCCCCCAATTCGGCCTGGGGCGCTCATACTGGCGAACCTCACCTAATTTGGCCTGAGGCGCCACACCGGCGAATGCTGAAACTCCTCCTCCCCAAATTTCGCCTGAGGCGCACCGAATGCCGACACTCCCCCTCGCCCCCAAATTTCGCCTGAGGCGCCCCACTGCCGATACCCCGCCCCTCCCCCAAATTTCGCCTGTGGCGCTCACACCGGTGAATGCCGGAACTCCCCCCTCCCCCAAATTCGGCATAATTTCGCCTGAGGCGCTCATACCGCCGACTGCCGACATTCCCCCTCCCTAAATTCGGCCTGAAGTGCCCCACCGCCGACTGCTGACATTCCGCCTCCCCAGATTTGACCTGAGGCGCCCCACCGCCGAATGCCGACACTCCTCCTCCCCAGATTTGGCCTGAGGCGCCCCACCGCCAAATGCCGACCCTCCCTTCCACCGCCGAATGCCGATACCGCCCCCCCCCCATGTAATGCATGGGATGAGTGCATCATGACAACGGAACCGAATCGACCCTACCTCTACACGTCTCAAAAAAGGAGGAGGTAATGCATGGGATGAGTGCATCATGACAACGGAACCGATACGACCCTACCTCAACACGTCTCAAATAAGGAGGAGATAATGCATGGGATGAGGGCATCATGACAACGGAACCGATACGACCCTACCTCAACACTTCTCAAATAAGGAGGAGATAATGCATGGGATGAGGGCATCATGACAACGGAACCGATACGACCCTACCTCAACACTTCTAAAAAAAGGAGGAGGTAATGCATGGGATCAGTGCATCATGACAACGGAACCGATACTACCCTACCTCAACACTCTCAAAAAAGGAGGACGTAATGCTCACACCGGCGAATACCGTACCCCCCCCCCCAATTTGGCCTGAAAGGAGGAGGTAATTCCTATCATGATAACAGAACGGCCACAGGGAAGGCGGGGGGGGGGATATTAGCGTCTATTAATAATTAAAAAAGAAAGTGTGAGACGGAAAAATGACAGAAAGGAAAACTGCCACTCTCTGACGTCATGATGACCTGATATAACCGGACACAATTTAGGTCAAGACCGGGTACATCCGGCAAGGGATTATGGGACAGGTGCGGATGTGATTGAGCAACCCTTGTTTCACTACACACTCTTAACGTAGGATTCCTATGTTGTTATTGATGCAACCGGACAGAAGTTATTGGATGATCTGATACAACCGGACACAATTTAGGGCAAGACCGGGTACATCCGGCAAGGGATTATGGGATGTTTACAGTGACTCGGCATTTTTATCGCATTAGTACATAAATACATTAGATTATTTCGAATTTACTACATATTAACGTTGAAATTTCGTGTAAAATACGAAAAAACTGCTACCTTTTGTCGGAAAGTGGTCCGGTTGACTGTCAGCGAGTGAATCGTTTGTCGTGATTTTTAGATATTATGATTCCGGAATATGTACGGTGCTAAAGATATCAACTTTTTGACATGTCGCCGCGTAGTTTTTTAGGAGTTTCTGGACATACAAACAAACAGACAGACAGACATACAGACAACTGGCCTTTATATAATAGACTAGCGGGGCTACCCGGCGTTGCTCGGGGTCATAAAAACATATATTTGAAGAAAGATCGTGTGTGTAACATCTTTATATTCAAACTTCTATGTCCGCCCCCTCTCTCTATAGCCGTCTCTTTATCTGCTACCTTTCTCTTTCCTGGTCGCCCCATTTCGCCGCTACTTTCTAATTTTGCCTTTTGCAAAAGCTGTTTCTTCCCCACCATTTCTCCTATTGCCCAGGGTAATAGTATGACATATTTCTATAAAAAGTAACACCTCTATCTGCGCCTTCTATATAGGTACTTATCTCCACCCCGGTGTTCATACTATATACGTACCTATCGCCGCCCCAGTGCACATACTATATACGTACCTATCGCCGCCCCGGTGCACATACTATATACGTACCTATCGCCGCCCCGGTGCAGATACTATTTAAGTACCTATCGCCGCCCCGTTGCGAATGCTAAATAGTACCTATCGTTGCCCCGGTGTGAATGCTAAATACATACCTATTGCGCCCCGGTGTGCATGCTACATAAGTACCTATCGCTGCCCTAGTGCGAATACTAAAGACATACCAATTGCGCCCCTGTGTGCATGCTACATAAGTACCTATCGCTGCCCTAGTGCGAATAATTAATATGTACATATTGCCGCTTTGGTGTGAATGCTAAATACGTACCTATCGCCGGCCCAGTGCGAATGCTAAATACGTACCTATAGCCGCCCTGGTGCGAATGCTAAATACGTACCTATAGCCGCCCCAGTGCGAATGCTAAATACATACATATCGCTGCCCCGGTGTGAATGCTAAATACATACATATCGCCGCCCTGGTGTGAATGCTAAATACGTACCTATAGCTGCCCCAGTGCGAATGCTAAATACATACATATCGCTGCCCCGGTGTGAATGCAAAATACATACATATCGCCGCCCTGGTGTGAATGCTAAATACGTACCTATCGCCGCCCCTGTGTGAATTTTAAATATGTACCTTTCGCCGCCCCGGTGTGAATTTTAAATATGTACCTTTCGCCGCCCCTGTGCGCGTGCAATATACGTACCTATCGCCGCCCCGGTGCGCGTGCTATATATGAACCGATCGCTGCCTCAGTGCGCATGCTAAATACATACCTATAACTGCCCCAGTGCGCATACTATATACGTACTTATTACCGCCCATGTGCACATGCTATATAAGTACCTATCACCACCGCTGAATGCTAAATAAGTACCTATCGCCGCCCCGGTGTGGAAGCTAAATACGTACATATGGCCGCCCCTAAATTTGGGCGGACCCTAAAAAATTTGGCCTGACCCCTAAAATTTTCCCCGACCCCTAAATCTCTCCAGCCCCCTAATTTTTCACTCTCCCCCAACCATGAGAAATATTTTGACTTCAAAACAAAAAAAAACAAAAAAATTTGGCCTGACCCCTAAAAAGTTCGGCCTGATCACTAAAATTTTCCGCGACCCCTAAATCTCTCCAGCCACCAAATTTTTCACTCTCCCCCAACCATGAGAAATATTTTGACTTCAAAACAAAAAAAAACAAAAAAATTTGGCCTGACCCCTAAAAAGTTCTGCCTGATCCCTAAAATTTTCCCCGATCCCCAAATCTCTCCAGCCCCCTAATTTTTCACTCTCCCCCAACCATGAGAAATATTTTGAGTTCAAAATCAAAAAAAAAGAAAAAAATTTGGCCTGACCCCTAAAAAGTTCGTCCTGACCCCTAAAATTTTCCCCGACCCCTAAATCTCTCCAGCCCCCTAATATTTCACTCTCCCCCAACCATGAGAAATATTTTGACTTCAAAACAAAACAAAAAACAAAAAAATTTGGCCTGACCCCTAAAAAGTTCGTCCTGACCCCTAAAATTTTCCCCGACCCCTAAATCTCTCCAGCCCCCTAATTTTTCACTCTCCTCCAACCCTGAGAAATATTTTGAGTTCAAAACCAAAAAAAAAGAAAAAAATTTGGCCTAACCCCTAAAAAGTTCGTCCTGACCCCTAAAATATCTCCCGACCCCTAAATCTCTCCAGGCCCCTAATTTTTTACTCTCCCCCAACCCTGAGAAATATTTTCAGTTCAAAACCAAAAAAAAGAAAAAAATTTGGCCTGACCCCTAAAAAGTTCCGCCTGACCCCTAAAATTTTCCCGACCCTAAATCTCTCCAGCCCCCTAATTTTTCACTCTCCCCCAACCATGAGAAATATTTTGAGTTCAAAATCAAAAAAAAGGAAAAAATTTGGCCTGACCCCTAAAAAGTTCGTCCTGACCCCTAAAATTTTCCCCGACCCCTCAATCTCTCCAGCCCCCTAATTGTTCACTCTCCCCCAACCCTGAGAAATATTTTGAGTTCAAAATCAAAAAAAAGGAAAAAAATTTGGCCTGACCCCTAAAAAGTTCGTCCTGACCCCTAAAATTTTCCCCGACCCCTCAATCTCTCCAGCCCCCTAATTGTTCACTCTCCCCCAACCCTGAGAAATATTTTGAGTTCAAAATCAAAAAAAAGGAAAAAAATTTGGCCTGACCCCTAAAAAGTTCGTCCTGACCCCTAAAATTTTCCCCGACCCCTCAATCTCTCCAGCCCCCTAATTGTTCACTCTCCCCCAACCCTGAGAAATATTTTGAGTTCAAAACCAAAAAAATTTGGCCTGACCCCTAAAAAGTTCAGCCTGACCCCTAAAATTTTCCCCGACCCCTAAATCTCTCCAGCCCCCTAATTTTTCACTCTCCCCCATCCCTGAGAAATATTTTGACTTCAAAACGAAAAAAAAACAAAAAAATTTGGCCTGACCCCTGAAAAGTTCGTCCTGACCCCTAAAATTTTCCCCGACCCCTAAATCTCTCCAGCCCCCTAATTTTTCACTCTCTTACAACCATCAGATATATTTTGACTTCAAAACAAAAAAAAACAAAAAAATTTGGCCTGACCCCTAAAAAGTTCGTTCTGACCCCTATAATTTTCCCCGACCCCTAAATCTCTCCAGCCCCCTAATTTTTCACTCTCGTCCAACCATGAGAAATATTTTGACTTCAAAACAAAAAAAAACAAAAAAATTTGGCCTGACCCCTGAAAAGTTCGTCCTGACCCCTAAAATTTTCCCCGACCCCTAAATCTCTCCAGCCCCCTAATTTTTCACTCTCTTACAACCATTAGATATATTTTGACTTCAAAACAAAAAAAAACAAAAAAATTTGGCCTGACCCCTAAAAAGTTCGTCCTGACCCCTAAAATTTTCCCCGACCCCTAAATCTCTCCAGCCCCCTAATTTTTCACTCTCCCCCAACCATGAGAAATATTTTGACTTCAAAACAAAAAAAAACAAAAAAATTTGGCCTGACCCCTAAAAAGTTCGGCCTGATCACTAAAATTTTCAGCGACCCCTAAATCTCTCCAGCCACCAAATTTTTCACTCTCCCCCAACCATGAGAAATATTTTGACTTCAAAACAAAAAAAAACAAAAAAATTTGGCCTGACCCCTAAAAAGTTCTGCCTGATCCCTAAAATTTTCCCCGATCCCCAAATCTCTCCAGCCCCCTAATTTTTCACTCTCCCCCAACCATGAGAAATATTTTGAGTTCAAAATCAAAAAAAAGGAAAAAAATTTGGCCTGACCCCTAAAAAGTTCGTCCTGACCCCTAAAATTTTCCCCGACCCCTAAATCTCTCCAGCCCCCTAATATTTCACTCTCCCCCAACCATGAGAAATATTTTGACTTCAAAACAAAACAAAAAACAAAAAAATTTGGCCTGACCCCTAAAAAGTTCGTCCTGACCCCTAAAATTTTCCCCGACCCCTAAATCTCTCCAGCCCCCTAATTTTTCACTCTCCTCCAACCCTGAGAAATATTTTGAGTTCAAAACCAAAAAAAAAGAAAAAAATTTGGCCTAACCCCTAAAAAGTTCGTCCTGACCCCTAAAATATCTCCCGACCCCTAAATCTCTCCAGGCCCCTAATTTTTTACTCTCCCCCAACCCTGAGAAATATTTTCAGTTCAAAACCAAAAAAAAGAAAAAAATTTGGCCTGACCCCTAAAAAGTTCCGCCTGACCCCTAAAATTTTCCCGACCCTAAATCTCTCCAGCCCCCTAATTTTTCACTCTCCCCCAACCATGAGAAATATTTTGAGTTCAAAATCAAAAAAAAGGAAAAAAATTTGGCCTGACCCCTAAAAAGTTCGTCCTGACCCCTAAAATTTTCCCCGACCCCTCAATCTCTCCAGCCCCCTAATTGTTCACTCTCCCCCAACCCTGAGAAATATTTTGAGTTCAAAATCAAAAAAAAGGAAAAAAATTTGGCCTGACCCCTAAAAAGTTCGTCCTGACCCCTAAAATTTTCCCCGACCCCTCAATCTCTCCAGCCCCCTAATTGTTCACTCTCCCCCAACCCTGAGAAATATTTTGAGTTCAAAATCAAAAAAAAGGAAAAAAATTTGGCCTGACCCCTAAAAAGTTCGTCCTGACCCCTAAAATTTTCCCCGACCCCTCAATCTCTCCAGCCCCCTAATTGTTCACTCTCCCCCAACCCTGAGAAATATTTTGAGTTCAAAACCAAAAAAATTTGGCCTGACCCCTAAAAAGTTCCGCCTGACCCCTAAAATTTTCCCCGACCCCTAAATCTCTCCAGCCCCCTAATTTTTCACTCTCCCCCATCCCTGAGAAATATTTTGACTTCAAAACGAAAAAAAAACAAAAAAATTTGGCCTGACCCCTGAAAAGTTCGTCCTGACCCCTAAAATTTTCCCCGACCCCTAAATCTCTCCAGCCCCCTAATTTTTCACTCTCTTACAACCATCAGATATATTTTGACTTCAAAACAAAAAAAAACAAAAAAATTTGGCCTGACCCCTAAAAAGTTCGTTCTGACCCCTATAATTTTCCCCGACCCCTAAATCTCTCCAGCCCCCTAATTTTTCACTCTCGTCCAACCATGAGAAATATTTTGACTTCAAAACAAAAAAAAACAAAAAAATTTGGCCTGACCCCTGAAAAGTTCGTCCTGACCCCTAAAATTTTCCCCGACCCCTAAATCTCTCCAGCCCCCTAATTTTTCACTCTCTTACAACCATTAGATATATTTTGACTTCAAAACAAAAAAAAACAAAAAAATTTGGCCTGACCCCTAAAAAGTTCGTCCTGACCCCTAAAATTTTCCCCGACCCCTAAATCTCTCCAGCCCCCTAATTTTTCACTCTTCTCCAACCATGAGAAATATTTTGACTTCAAAACAAAAAAAAACAAAAAAATTTTGCCTGACCCCTAAAAAATTTGGCCTGACCCCTAAAATTGTCCCCGACCCCCTAATCTCTCCAGCCCCCCTAACTTTTTTTTCTGTGTCCCACAATCCTGAGAAATATTTTAAGTTCAAAAAAAAAAAAAAAATTTGGCCTGACCTCTAAAAAATTTGTCCTGACCCCTAAAATATAATTGTGTTTTTAAACGTGAGTTAACGCACTTCCTTAGCTATCCTCTAAAAAATAAATTTCATTAAAAAACATTAATTGGTTTATGAACTTGAGGTATTACGTAATTAAATTACAATATGACTCAGCAATTCCAAATTACTATAAAATATAATGAACAATAAATGAAAAGCCCCCCCCCCCCGATGAAATATTCCCCATGGACCCCTAAGGGCTGGGTTAATAGATTCGGGAATACTCTCATCATCTTACCTCGTGAATTTTACATAAGAATACACTTTTATATGTTATGTATATATTCTCTAACCTTGTTTTAAACACCATAATTGTGTTTTTAAACGTGAGTTAACGCACTTCCTTAGCTATCCTCTAAATAATAAATTTCATTACAAAACATTAATTGGTTTATGAACTTGAGGTATTACGTAATTAAATTACAATATTATATAGATACAGGTAAATGCACATTGGCCTTTATTATAGATACAAATAAATACACATTGGTCTTTATTATAGATACAAATAAATGCACATTGGTCTTTATTATAGATACAAATAAATGCACATTGGTCTTTATTATAGATGCAGATAAATGCACATTGGCCTTTATTATAGATACAGGTAAATGCACATTGGCCTTTATTATAGATACAAATAAATGCACATTGGTCTTTATTATAGATACAAATAAATGCACATTGGCCTTTATTATAGATACAAATAAATGCACATTGGCCTTTATTATAGATACAAAAAAATGCACATTGGTCTTTATTATAGATTTGCTTAATACCCCCCCCCCCCCCAAGAAAAGATTTGGCCTGAGGCGCTCACACCGGCGAATGCTGACACTCTCTCCTCGCAACAGATACTACACTATCTCCACCCTCTCAAAAAGGTGTGAGCGCCGGCGAATGCCGACACTCCCCCTCCCCAAATTTGGCCTGAGGGACTCACACCGGCTAATGCCGTCACCCCCCCCCAATTTGACATGAAAGGAGGAGGTAATGCCTATCATGATAACGGAAGGGAGGGGGGAGGAATATTAGCGTCTATTAAAAGGTTGTAGTGTGAGTGAATTTCTTCCCGCCACTTTGCATTATTTTTCAAATTATCTGCCACTCTCTGACGTCATGATATAACCGGACACAATTTAGAGCAAGACCGGGTACATCCGGCAAGGGATTATGGGACAGGTGCGGATGTGATTAAGCAACCCTTGTTTCACTACACACTCTTAACGTAGGATTCCTATGTTGTTATTGATGCATCCGGACAGAAGTTATTGGATGATCTGATACAACCGGACACAATTTAGGGCAAGACCGGGTACATCCGGCAAGGGATTATGGGATGTTTACAGTGACTCTGCATTTTTATCGGATTAGTACATAAATACATTAGATTATTTCGAATTTACTATCGAATTTGACCTCCTAGAACTGCACAGGACAAACCCATAGACCGGCGGAATGAAGCCCCGAAGGCCAAGACGATACCAGTCTATGGGGTGCAGTATCCATCGAAACAGATACTACACTTTGATATTAGCCAAAACAAATGAATTAATGTCATTTTCGGTAATGAAAGCTATGTTGAATTAGAGAAAAACGGCCTAGGGGAGTCTAAAATTAATTCTTGATATTCAAAAGTTATATAAGAATTTGTTAAATAGTATTCTACAATGTTTGTTCAAAGAAAATCCTAGTTATTATTACTTATTAATTTAATAATGTCATTTGAACAGTGTCTAGTGGATAGACCGCTGTTCAGGTGTAGTTTGGTTATAAATACCCCAGTAGACCTCAGAATTTTAATTTCGGGCTTTAATTGGTCTTTTGGCTAAGATCAAAGTGTAGTATCTGTTCTCGGCATTTTTGCCTTGAGATAAAGTGTATTATCTAGTCCTATCCGATAGGTGTCGATCTTACACTCTCGAATCAAAAATCAGATTATCATTTTATTTTTAATCCCTTTTCCTTTTTTTCACTTCCTCTCCCCTAAAGTACGGTCTTATACGCGGCCACTGTCAGGATCTCTCTCTTACCGACTAATACTCGTACTCCTCCAAATTTCGCCTTAGGCGCTCCCCTACTCCAATTCGCCCTGAGACTGGCGATTTCGCAAATTCTGCCTGGAGCGCTCACACCGGCGAATGCCGACACCCCCCCCCCCAAATTCGGCCTGAGGCGCTCATACTGGCGAATGCCGACACTCCTCCTCCCCAAATTTCGCCTGAGCCGCTCATACCGGCGAATGCCGACATTCCCCCTCCCCAGATTTGGCCTGAGTCGCACCGAATGCCGACATTTCCCCATAACAAATTCGGCCTGAAGCGCCCCACCGCCGAATCCCGACACTCCTCCTCCCCAGATTTGGCCTGAGGCGCCCCACCGCCAAATGCCGACCCTCCCTTCCACCGCCGAATGCCGATACCATGTAATGCATGGGATCATGACAACGGAACCGATACGACCCTACCTCAACACTCTCAAAAAACGAGGAGATAATGCATGGGATGAGTGCATCATGACAACAGAACCGATACGACCATACATCAACACTTCTCAAAAAAGGAGGAGATAATGCATGGGATGAGGGCATCATGACAACGGAACCGATACGACCCTACCTCAACACTTCTCAAAAAAGGAGGAGATAATGCATGGAATCAGTGCATCATGACAACGGAACCGATACGACCCTACCTCAACACTCTCAAAAAAGGAGGAGGTAATGCTCACACCGGCGAATACCGTAACCCCCCCCCCCCAATTTGGCCTGAAAGTAGGAGGTAATTCCTATCATGATAACAGAACGGCCACAGGGAAGAAGGGGGGGAATATTAGCGTCTATTAATAATTAAGAAAGAAAGTGTGAGAGGGAAAAATGACAGAAAGGAAAACTGCCACTCTCTGACGTCATGATGACCTGATATAACCGGACACAATTTAGGTCAAGACCGGATACATCCGGTAAGGGATTATGGGACAAGTGCGGATGTGATTGAGCAACCCTTGTTTCACTACACACTCTTAACGTAGGATTCCTATGTTGTTATTGATGCATCCGGACAGAAGTTATTGGATGATCTGATACAACCGGACACAATTTAGGGCAAGACCGGGTACATCCGGCAAAGGGATTATGGGATGTTTACAGTGACTCGGCATTTTTATCGGATTAGTACATAAATACATTAGATTATTTCGAATTTACTACATATTAACGTTGAAATTTCGTGAAAAATACGAAAAAAACTGCTACCTTTTGTCGGAAAGTGGTCCGGTTGACTGTCAGCGAGTGAATCGTTTGTCGTGATTTTTAGATATTATGATTACGGGATATGTACGGTGCTAAAGATATCAACTTTTTGACATGTTGCCGCGTAGTTTTTGAGGAGATACTGGACATACAAACAAACAGACATACAGACAACTGCCCTTTATATAATAGAAGACTAGCGGGGCTACCCGGCGTTGCTCGGGGTCATAAAAACATATATTTGAAGAAAGATCGTGTGTGTAACATCTTTATATTCAAACTTCTATGTCCGCCCCCTCTCTCTATAGCCGTCTCTTTATCTGCTACCTTTCTCTTTCCTGGTCGCCCAATTTCGCCGCTACTTTCTAATGTTGCCTTTTGCAAAAGCTGTTTCTTCCCCACCATTTCTCCTATTGCCCAGGGTAATAGTATGACATATTTCTATAAAAAGTAACACCTCTATCTGCGCCTTCTATATAGGTACTTATCTCCACCCCGCTGTTCATACTATATACGTATCTATCATCACCCCGGTGCGCATACTATATACGTACCTATCGCCGCCCCGGTGCAGATACTATTTAAGTACCTATCGCCGCCCCGTTGCGAATGCTAAATAGTACCTATCGTTGCCCCGGTGTGAATGCTAAATACATACCTATTGCGCCCCGGTGTGCATGCTACATAAGTACCTATCGCTGCCCTAGTGCGAATACTAAAGACATACCAATTGCGCCCCTGTGTGCATGCTACATAAGTACCTATCGCTGCCCTAGTGCGAATAATTAATATGTACATATTGCCGCTTTGGTGTGAATGCTAAATACGTACCAATCGCCGGCCCAGTGCGAATGCTAAATACGTACCTATAGCCGCCCTGGTGCGAATGCTAAATACGTACCTATAGCCGCCCCAGTGCAGAATGCTGAATACGTACCTATCACCACTACGGTGCGAATGCGAAAGACATACCTTTCGCCGCCCCGGTGCGCATGCAATATATGTACTGATTGCCGCCGCAGAGCGCATGCTATGTACGTACTTATTGCTGCCCATGTGTACATGCTATATACGTAGCTATCGCCACCCCTGAATTCTGAATACGTACCTATCGCCGCCCCGGTGTGAATGCTAAATACATACCTATCGCTGCCCCGGTGCGAATGCTAAATACATACCTATCGCCGCCCCGGCGTGAACGCTAAATACGTACCTATCGCCGCCCCGGTGTGAATTTTAAATATGTACCTTTCACCGCCCGGTGTGAATTTTAAATATGTACCTTTCACCGCCCAGTGTGAATTTTAAATATGTACCTTTCGCCGCCCCTGTGCGCGTGCTATATACGTACCTATCGCCGCCCCGGTGCGCGTGCTTCATATGAACCGATCGCTGCCTCAGTGCGCATGCTAAATACATACCTATCACTGCCCCGGTGTGCATACTATATACGTACTTATTACCGCCCATGTGCACATGCTATATAAGTACCTATCACCACCGCTGAATGCTAAATAAGTACCTATCGCCGCCCCGGTGTGGAAGCTAAATACGTACATATCGCCGCCCACTAATTTGGGCAGACCCTAAAAAATTTGGCCTGACCCCTAAAATTTTCCCCGTCCCCTAAATCTCTCCAGTCCCTAATTTTTCACTCTCCCCCAACCATGAGAAATATTTTGACTTCAAAACAAAAAAAAACAAAAAAATTTGGCCTGACCCCTAAAAAGTTCGTCCTGACCCCTAAAATTTTCCCCGACCCCTAAATCTCTCCAGCGCCCTAATTTTTCACTCTCCCCCAACCATGAGATATATTTTGACTTCAAAACAAAAAAAAACAAAAAAATTTGGCCTGACCCCTAAAAAGTTCGTCCTGACCCCTAAAATTTCTCCCGACCCCTAAATCTCTCCAGCCCCCTAATTTTTCACTCTCCCCCAACCCTGAGAAATATTTTGACTTCAAAACAAAAAAAAACAAAAAAATTTGGCCTGACCCCTAAAAAGTTCCGCCTGACCCCTAAAATTTTCCTCGACCCCTAAATCTCTCCAGCCCCCTAATTTTTCACTCTCCCCAACCCTGAGAAATATTTTGACTTCAAAAAAAAAAAAAAAAAAAAAAAAAAAACATTTGGCCTGACCCCTAAAAAGTTCGTCCTGACCCCTAAAATTTTCCCCGACCCCTAAATCTCTCCAGCCTTCTAATTTTTCACTCTCCCCCAACCATGAGAAATATTTTGAGTTCAAAACAAAAAAAAACAAAAAAATTTGGCCTGACCCCTAAAAAGTTCGTCCTGACCCCTAAAATTTTCCCCGACCCCTAAATCTCTCCAGCCCCCTAATGTTTCACTCTCCCCCAACCATGAGAAATATTTTGAGTTCAAAACAAAAAAAAACAAAAAAATTTGGCCTGACCCCTAAAAAGTTCGTCCTGACCCCTAAAATTTTCCCCGACCCCTAAATCTCTCCAGCCCCCTACTTTTTCACTCTCCCCCAACCATGAGAAATATTTTGACTTCAAAACAAAAAAAAAACAAAAAAATTTGGCCTGACCCCTAAAAAGTTCCGCCTGACCCCTAAAATTTTCCCCGACCCCTAAATCTCTCCAGCCCCCTAATTTTTCACTCTCCCCCAACTCTGAGAAATATTTTGAGTTCAAAACCAAAAAAAAGAAAAAAATTTTCCCTGACCCCTAAAAAGTTCATCCTGACCCCTAAAATTTTCCCCGACCCCTAAATCTCTCCAGCCCCCTAATGTTTCACTCTCCCCCAACCATGAGAAATATTTTGACTTCAAAACAAAAAAAAACAAAAAAATTTGGCCTGACCCCTAAAAAGTTCCGCCTGACCCCTAAAATTTTCCCCGACCCCTAAATCTCTCCAGCCCCCTAATTTTTCACTCTCCCCCAACCATGAGAAATATTTTGAGTTCAAAACCAAAAAAAAGAAAAAAATTTTCCCTGACCCCTAAAAAGTTCGTCCTGACCCCTAAAATTTTCCCCGACCCCTAAATCTCTCTAGCCCCCTTAGTTTTCACTCTCCCCCAACCATGAGAAATATTTTGACTTCAAAACAAAAAAAAAAAAAAAGATTTGGACTGACCCCTAAAAAGTTCGTCCTGACCCCTAAAATTTTCCACGACCCCTAAATCTCTCCAGCCCCCTAATTTTTCATTCTCCTCCAACCATGAGAAATATTTTGACTTCAAAACAAAAAAAAACAAAAAAGTTTGGCCTGACCCCTAAAAAGTTCCGCCTGACCCCTAAAATTTTACCCGACCCCTAAATCTCTCTAGCCCCCTAATTTTTCACTCTCCCCCAACTATGAGAAATATTTTGAGTTCAAAACAAAAAAAAACAAAAAAATTTGGCCTGACCCCTAAAAAGTTCCGCCTGACCCCTAAAATTTTCCCCGACCCCTAAATCTCTCCAGCCCCCTAATTTTTCACTCTCCCCCAACCCTGAGAAATATTTTGACTTCAAAACAAAAAAAAAAACAAAAAAAAACAAAAAAATTTGGCCTGACCCCTAAAAAGTTCGTCCTGACCCCTAAAATTTTCCCCGACCCCTAAATCTCTCCAGCCTTCTAATTTTTCACTCTCCCCCAACCATGAGAAATATTTTGAGTTCAAAACCCAAAAAAACAAAAAAATTTGGCCTGACCCCTCAAAAGTTCGTCCTGACCCCTAAAATTTTCCCCGACCCCTAAATCTCTCTAGCCCCCTAATTTTTCACTCTCCCCCAACCATGAGAAATATTTTGACTTCAAAACAAAAAATTGGCGTGACCACTAAAAAGTTCGGCCTGACCCCTAAAAAGTGCGGCCTGACCCCTAAATCTCTCCAGCCCCTCATCCCAACTAATTTTTCACTCTCACATAACCCTGAGAAATATTTTGAGTTAAAAACAAAATAAAAAAGAACAAATTTTGCCTGACCCCTAAAAAGTTCGTCCTGACCCCTAAAATTTTCCCCGACCCCTAAATCTCTCCAGCCCCCTACTTTTTCACTCTCCCCCAACCATGAGAAATATTTTGACTTCAAAACAAAAAAAAAACAAAAAAATTTGGCCTGACCCCTAAAAAGTTCCGCCTGACCCCTAAAATTTTCCCCGACCCCTAAATCTCTCCAGCCCCCTAATTTTTCACTCTCCCCCAACTCTGAGAAATATTTTGAGTTCAAAACCAAAAAAAAGAAAAAAATTTTCCCTGACCCCTAAAAAGTTCGTCCTGACCCCTAAAATTTTCCCCGACCCCTAAATCTCTCCAGCCCCCTAATGTTTCACTCTCCCCCAACCATGAGAAATATTTTGACTTCAAAACAAAAAAAAACAAAAAAATTTGGCCTGACCCCTAAAAAGTTCCGCCTGACCCCTAAAATTTTCCCCGACCCCTAAATCTCTCCAGCCCCCTAATTTTTCACTCTCCCCCAACCATGAGAAATATTTTGAGTTCAAAACCAAAAAAAAGAAAAAAATTTTCCCTGACCCCTAAAAAGTTCGTCCTGACCCCTAAAATTTTCCCCGACCCCTAAATCTCTCTAGCCCCCTTAGTTTTCACTCTCCCCCAACCATGAGAAATATTTTGACTTCAAAACAAAAAAAAAAAAAAAGATTTGGACTGACCCCTAAAAAGTTCGTCCTGACCCCTAAAATTTTCCACGACCCCTAAATCTCTCCAGCCCCCTAATTTTTCATTCTCCTCCAACCATGAGAAATATTTTGACTTCAAAACAAAAAAAAACAAAAAAGTTTGGCCTGACCCCTAAAAAGTTCCGCCTGACCCCTAAAATTTTACCCGACCCCTAAATCTCTCTAGCCCCCTAATTTTTCACTCTCCCCCAACTATGAGAAATATTTTGAGTTCAAAACAAAAAAAAACAAAAAAATTTGGCCTGACCCCTAAAAAGTTCCGCCTGACCCCTAAAATTTTCCCCGACCCCTAAATCTCTCCAGCCCCCTAATTTTTCACTCTCCCCCAACCCTGAGAAATATTTTGACTTCAAAACAAAAAAAAAAACAAAAAAAAACAAAAAAATTTGGCCTGACCCCTAAAAAGTTCGTCCTGACCCCTAAAATTTTCCCCGACCCCTAAATCTCTCCAGCCTTCTAATTTTTCACTCTCCCCCAACCATGAGAAATATTTTGAGTTCAAAACCCAAAAAAACAAAAAAATTTGGCCTGACCCCTCAAAAGTTCGTCCTGACCCCTAAAATTTTCCCCGACCCCTAAATCTCTCTAGCCCCCTAATTTTTCACTCTCCCCCAACCATGAGAAATATTTTGACTTCAAAACAAAAAATTGGCGTGACCACTAAAAAGTTCGGCCTGACCCCTAAAAAGTGCGGCCTGACCCCTAAATCTCTCCAGCCCCTCATCCCAACTAATTTTTCACTCTCACATAACCCTGAGAAATATTTTGAGTTAAAAACAAAATAAAAAAGAACAAATTTTGCCTGACCCCTAAAAAGTTCGGATTGACCCCTAAAATTTTCTCCGACCCCTCAATGTCTCCAGCGAAATATTTTGAGTTCAAAAAAAAAATGTTATTTAACATGTATACAAATATTAGTGAAAACAGTGGCGGAGCATAATTATTTCTATTCTTACTTTATTTATTGAGATGTTTTTTAATATGTATACAAATATTAGTGAAAACAATGGCGGAGCATAATTATTTCTCTTCTTACTGTACTTATTGAGACGTTATTTAATATGTATACAAATATTAGTGAAAACAATGGTGGAGCATAATTATTTCTCTTTTTACTTTACTTTTGTCGACGTTATTTAACATGTATACAAATATTAGTGAAAACAATGGCGGAGCATAATTATTTCTCTTCTTACTTTACTTATTGAGACGTTATTTAACATGTATACAAATATAAGTGAAAACAATGGCGGAGCATAATTATTTTTCTTTTTATTTTTCTTATTGAGACGTTATTTAATATGTATACAAATATTAGTGAAAACAGTGGTGGAGCCTAATTATTTCTCTTCTTACTTTACTTATTGAGACGTTATTTAATATGTATACAGATATTAGTGAAAACAATGGCGGATCATAATTATTTCTCTTACTATTCTTATTGAGACGTTATTTAATATGTATACAAATATAAGTGAAAACAATGGCGGAGCATAATTTTTCTCTTCTTACTTTACTTATTTAGACGTTATTTAATATGTATACAAATATTAGTGAAAACAATGGTGGAGCATAATTATTTATTACTTTAATTTTAATGATACTACACTAACTTCACACCTCTCAAAAAGAAGGAGGTAACACCTGGGAGGATGGTATCATGTCAAAAGAAGAAATGCGGTTAGGATTAAGCAACACTTGCTTCACTATAAACTCATATTCAAAAAATACCGTTATGGAATAAGCAACCCTTGCTTCACTATAGACTCATTTTCAAAAAAGTGCCGTTAGGGATTAAGCAACACTTGCTTCAATATAAACTTATGTTTCGTTAGGATTAAGCAACCCTTGCTTCACTATAAACTCAAAAAATGTTCAAAAAAGTGCCGTTAGGGATTTCCTCTGACGTCATTTCCTGTTAAAATCGTGACTTTGCATTATGCCGACAATCTCCCATCTCCAAATTTGGCCTGAGGCGCTCCACCGGCGAATGCCGACACTCCGCCTCACCCTAATTTGACCTGAAGCAGTCACACCGCCGCACTATCTCCACAACTCTCAAAAAGGAGGAGGTAATGCCTAGGAGGGTGGTATCATAACAACAGAATGGGCGTAGGGAGGAAGGGAAGGTAGAAAGGGTGGGAGTCAGGGGGAAAGCAGGGTTGTAGTGTGAGGGATTTTCTTCCCTACACTCTTTTCCTCTGACGTCATTTCCTGTTAAAAGCGTGACTTTGCATATTTCTAAAATATATATATAATGAAAAATAACTGAAAAGCCCCTCCCCCCTCCCCCCTCCCCCCCCCCCGATGAAATATGCCGCATGGACCCCTAAGACGTGGGTTTATAGATTCGGGAATACTCTCATCATCTTACTATGTGAATTTTACATCAGAATACACTTTTATATGTTATGCATAAAAATATGTTTAAGTAAAATAAATTTTGAAGAGAAAAAAAAATTCAAAACCTATAACGATGACGTCATATACCTATTACTGTGACGTCACGTGCACAAGAATATGTTGGTTGAAAACAAAATTATTATTACATAATTACATTGGCTGATTTCCAAATTACTACTGAATAACATTAGAAAAGTTTAAAAAAACCAGACCGGCTGCCGAAGACTGGCCCCGTTGACCCCCAGCAACATGTTCTTTTGTTGTAATTTTGAGATATTATGATCCCAGGTGTTGTACGGTTCTAAAGATATCAACTTTTTGACATGTCGCCGCGTAGTTTTTGAGGAGTATCTGGACATACAGACAAACAGACAGACATACAGACAACTGGCCTTTATAGAGGAGACTAGCGGGGCTACCCGGCGTTGCTCGGGGTCATAAAAACATAATTGAAGAAAAATTGCGTGTGTAACATCTTTATATTAAAACTTCTATTTCTCTCCTTCTCTCTCTATAGCTGTCTCTTTATCTTTCTACTTTTCTCTACCCTGGTCGCTACTTTTAAATTTTGCCTTTTGCGAAAGCTGTTTCTTCCCCACCATTTCATCCTACGTTTCACAGGGCAATAGTATGACTTATTTCTATAAAAAGTACCACCACTGTCTGCGCCTTCTATATAGGTACTTATAACCGCCCCGGTGTTCATACTATATATTTTGAATCCCCTCATGATATCCTTCATCATTTTAACTCCCCTCGTTGTATTCATCATTTTCGATCTGCTACAGCTATTAATCATTTTCAATCCCCTCATAATATTCTTCATCATTTTCAATCCTCTCGTAATATTCCTCATCATTTTCAATCCGCTCATGATATTCTTAATAATTTTCAATCCTCTCATGATATTCTTCATTTTTTCAATCCTCTCATGATATTCTTCATTATTTTCAATCCCCTCATGATATTCTTCATCATTTTCAATCCCCTCATGACATTCTTCATCATTTTCAATCCTCTCATGGTATATTTCATCATTTTCGATCCCCTCATGATAGTCTTCATCATTTTTAATCCTCTCATGAGAGTCTTCATCATTTTTAATCCTCTCATGATAGTCTTCATCATTTTCAAACCTCTCATGATAGTCTTCATCATTTTCAATCCTCTCATGATATTCTTTATCATTTCCAATCCCCTCATGATATTATTCATCATTTAAAATCCCCTCATGGTATTCTTCATCATTTCCAATCCTGTCAGTCTATTCTTCATCATTTTAAATCCTCTCATGACATTCTTCATCATTTTCAATCCTCTCATGACATTCTACATCATTTTCAATCCCCTTATGATAGTCTTCATCATTTTCAATCCCCTCATGATAGTGTACATCATTTTCACTCCCCTCATTATAGTCTTCATCATTTTCAATCCCCTCGTGATAGCCTTCATCATTTTCAATCCTCTCTTGATAGTCTTCATCATTTTCAATCCTCTCATGATAGTCTTTATCATAGCTCTATCTAGGATATTGAGCACTTTTCTCCCGGACAACGCCAAGTACTTTGAAAATCAAAGAGGGCTCATGAGCACTACTGAAAACACTTAGGTATCCTCTATCCTTCTGATCTGCGAAATAGTCCAAAGAGGAACGAAGATGGCGTTAAAATATTTTCCAAACCTATCACTACAGTAGCTCTATCAAGGACATTGAGCACTTTTCTCCCGGACAACGCTGAGTACTTTAATAATAAAGGAGGCCTCCTGAGGACTACTGAAATCACTTAGGTATCGTCTCTCCTACTGATCTGCGAAATAGTCCAAAGAGGAACGAATATGGCGTTAAAATATTATCCAAACCTATCACTACAGTAGCTCTATCTAGGATATTGAGCACTTTTCTCCCGGACAACGCCGAGTATTTCAAAATCAAAGAGGCCTCCTGAGCACTACTGAAATAACTCTTATCGATTCCCCATCCTTTTCAGCGTAGATGCTGTTAAAATATTATCCAAACCTATCACTACAGTAGCTCTATCTAGGACATTGAGCACTTTTTTCCCGGACAACACCGAGTACTTTGAAAATCAAAGAGGCCTCCTGGGGACTACTGAAATCACTTAGGTATCCTCCCTCCTTTTCATCTGCAAAATTGTCCAAAGGGGAACGAAAATGTCGTTAAAATATGTTCTAAACCTATCACTACAGTAGCTCTATCTTGGATATTGAGCACTTTTCTCCCGGACAACGCCGAGTACTTTGAAAATCGAGGAGGCTTCATGAGCACTCCTGAAATCCCTTAGATATCCTCTCTCCTTCTGATCTGCGAAATAGTCAAAAGAAGGAACGAAGATGGCGTTAAAATATTTTCCAAACTTATCACTACAGTAGCTCTATCTAGGACATTGAGCACTTTTCTCCCGGACAATGCACAGTACTTTGATAATCAAGGAGGCCTCCTGGGGACTACTGAAATCACTTAGGTATTCTCTCTCCTTCTGATCTGCGAAATAGTCCAAAGGGGAACGAAGATTGCGTTAAAATATTTTCCAAACCTATCACTACAGTAGCTCTATCTAGGATATTGAGCACTTTTCTCCCGGACAACGCCGAGTATTTCAAAATCAAAGAGGCCTCCTGGGGACTACTGAAATAACTCTTATCCATTCCCCCATCCTTTTCAGCGTAGATGCTGTTAAAATATTTTCCAAACCTATCACTACAGTAGCTCTATCTAGGACATTGAGCACTTTTTTCCCGGACAACGCCGAGTACTTTGAAAATCAAAGAGGCCTCCTGGGGACTACTGAAATCAGTTAGGTATCCTCCCTCCTTTTCAGCTGCAAAATTGTCCAAAGAGGAACGAAGATGGCGTTAAAATATTTTCTAAACCTATCACTACAGTAGCTCTATCTAGGATATTGAGCACTTTTCTCCCGGACAACGCTGAGTACTTTGAAAATCGAGGAGGCTTCATGAGCACTCCTGAAATCCCTTAGGTATCCTCTCTCCTTCTGATCTGCGAAATAGTCCAAAGGGGAACGAAGATGGCGTTAAAATATTATCCAAACCTATCACTACAGTAGCTCTATCTAGGACATTGAGCACTTTTCTCCCGGACAACGCCGATTACTTTGAAAATCGAGGAGGCTTCATGAACCCACATGAAATTCCTTAGGTATCCTCTCTCCTTCTGATCTGCGAAATAGTCCAAAGGGGAACGAAGATGGCGTTAAAATATTTTTCAAACCTATCATACAGTAGCTCTATCTAGGATATTGAGCACTTTTCGCCCGGACAACGCCGAGTATTTTAAAATCAAAGAGGCCTCCTGAGCACTACTGAAATAACTCTTATCGATTACCCCATCCTTTTCAGCGTAGATGCTGTTAAAATATTATCCAAACTTATCACTACAGTAGCTCTATCTAGGACATTGAGCACTTTTCTCCCGGACAACGCCGAGTACTTTGAAAATCGAGGAGGCTTTATGAGCACTCCTGAAATCCCTTAGGTATCCTCTCTCCTTCTGATCTGCGAAATAGTCCAAAGGGGAACGAAGATGGCGTTAAAATATTTTCCAAACCTATCACTACAGTAGCTCTATCTAGGACATTGAGCACTTTTCTCCCGGACAACGCCGAGTACTTTGATAATCAAGGCGGCCTCCTGGGGACTACTGAAATCACTTAGGTATCCTCTCTCCTTCTGATCTGCGAAATAGTCTAAAGGGGAACGAAGATGGCGTTAAAATATTTCCCAAACCTATCACTACAGTAGCTCTATCTAGGATATTGAGCACTTTTCTCCCGGACAACGCCGAGTACTTTGAAAATCAAAGAGGCCTTCTTAGCACTACTGAAATAACACTTATCGATTACCCCATCCTTTTCAGCGTAGATGCTGTTAAAATATTATCCAAACCTATCACTACAGTAGCTCTATCTAGGACATTGAGCACTTTTCTCCCGGACAACGCCGAGTACTTTGAAAATCAAGGAGGCTTCATGAGCACTCCTGAAATCACTTAGGTATCCTCTCTCCTTCTGATCTGCGAAATAATCCAATGGGGAACGAAGATGGCGTTAAAATATTTTCCAAACCTATCACTACAGTAGCTCTATCTAGGACATTGAGCACTTTTCTCCCGGACAACGCCGAGTACTTTGATAATCAAGGAGGCCTCCTGGGGACTACTGAAATCACTGAGGTATCCTCTCTCCTTCTGATCTGCGAAATAGTCCAAAGGGGAACGAAGATGGCGTTAAAATATTTTTTTCTAAACCTATCACTACAGTAGCTCTATCTAGGATATTGAGCACTTTTCTCCCGGACAACGCCGAGTATTTCAAAATCAAAGAGGCCTCCTGGGGACTACTGAAATAACTCTTATCCATTCCCCCATCCTTTTCAGCGTAGATGCTGTTAAAATATTATCCAAACCTATCACTACAGTAGCTCTATCTAGGACATTGAGCACTTTTTTCCCGGACAACGCCGAGTACTTTGAAAATCAAAGAGCCCTCGTGGGGACTACTGAAGTCAGGTATCCTCCTTCCTTTTCATCTGCAAAATTGTCCAAAGGGGAACGAAGATGGCGTTTAAATATTTTCTAAACCTATCACTACAGTAGCTCTATCTAGGATATTGAGCACTTTTCTCCCGGACAACGCCGAGTACTTTGAAAATCGAGGAGGCTTCATGAGCACTCCTGAAATCACTTAGGTATCCTCTCTCCTTCTGATCTGCGAAATAGTCCAAAGGGGAACGAAGATGGCGTTAAAATATTTTCCAAACCTATCACTACAGTAGCTCTATCTAGGACATTGAGCACTTTTCTCCCGGACAACGCCGAGTACTTTGATAATCAGGGAGGCCTCCTGGGGACTACTGAAATCACTGAGGTATCCTCTCTCCTTCTGATCTGCGAAATAGTCCAAAGGGGAACGAAGATGGCGTTAAAATATTTTCCAAACCTATCACTACAGTAGCTCTATCTAGGATATTGAGATCATTTCTCCCGGACAACGCCGAGTATTATAAAATCAAAGAGGCCTCCTGGGGACTACTGAAATAACTCTTATCCATTCCCCCATCCTTTTTAGCGTAGATGCTGTTAAAATATTATCCAAACCTATCACTACAGTAGCTCTATCTAGGACATTGAGCACTTTTTTCCCGGACAACGCCGAGTACTTTGAAAATCAAAGAGGCCTCCTGAGGACTACTG
Organism: Sepiola atlantica; assembly: GCA_963556195.1. Classification (NCBI taxonomy): domain Eukaryota; kingdom Metazoa; phylum Mollusca; class Cephalopoda; order Sepiida; family Sepiolidae; genus Sepiola; species Sepiola atlantica. The sequence goes on along the minus strand of OY744518.1, from coordinate 99,438,397 downwards.
AAATCAGTTAGGTATCCTCCCTCCTTTTCAGCTGCAAAATTGTCCAAAGGGGAACGAAGATGGCGTTAAAATATTTTCTAAACCTATCACTACAGTAGCTCTATCTAGGATATTGAGCACTTTTCTCCCGGACAACGCCGAGTACTTTGAAAATCGAGGATGCTTCATGAGCACTCCTGAAATCACTTAGGTATCCTCTCTCCTTCTGATCTGCGAAATAGTCCAAAGGGGAACGAAGATGGCGTTAAAATATTTTCCAAACCCATCACTACAGTAGCTCTATCTAGGACATTGAGCACTTTTCTCCCGGACAATGCTGAGTACTTGTATAATCAAGGAGGCCTCCTGGGGACTACTGAAATCACTTAGGTATCCTCTCTCCTTCTGATCTGCGAAATAGTCCAAAGGGGAACGAAGATGGCGTTAAAATATTTTTCAAACCTATCACTACAGTAGCTCTATCTAGGATATTGAGCACTTTTCTCCCGGACAACGCCGAGTATTTCAAAATCAAAAAGGCCTCCTGAGCACTACTGAAATAACTCTTATGGATTACCCCATCCTTTTCAGCGTAGATGCTGTTAAAATATTATCCAAACCTATCACTACAGTAGCTCTATCTAGGACATTGAGCACTTTTCTCCCGGACAACGCCGAGTACTTTGAAAATCGATGAGGCTTGATGAGCACTCCTGAAATCCCTTAGGTATCCTCTCTCCTTCTGATCTGCGAAATAGTCCAAAGGGGAACGAAGATGGCGTTAAAATATTATCCAAACCTATCACTACAGTAGCTCTATCTAGGACATTGAGCACTTTTCTCCCGGACAACGCCGATTACTTTGAAAATCGAGGAGGCTTCATGAACCCACATGAAATTCCTTAGGTATCCTCTCTCCTTCTGATCTGCGAAATAGTCCAAAGGGGAACGAAGATGGCGTTAAAATATTTTTCAAACCTATCATACAGTAGCTCTATCTAGGATATTGAGCACTTTTCGCCCAGACAGCGCCGAGTATTTTAAAATCAAAGAGGCCTCCTGAGCACTACTGAAATAACTCTTATCGATTACCCCATCCTTTTCAGCGTAGATGCTGTTAAAATATTATCCAAACCTATCACTACAGTAGCTCTATCTAGGACATTGAGCACTTTTCTCCCGGACAACGCCGAGTACTTTGAAAATCGAGGAGGCTTTATGAGCACTCCTGAAATCCCTTAGGTATCCTCTCTCCTTCTGATCTGCGAAATAGTCCAAAGGGGAACGAAGATGGCGTTAAAATATTTTCCAAACCTATCACTACAGTAGCTCTATCTAGGACATTGAGCACTTTTCTCCCGGACAACGCCGAGTACTTTGATAATCAAGGCGGCCTCCTGGGGACTACTGAAATCACTTAGGTATCCTCTCTCCTTCTGATCTGCGAAATAGTCTAAAGGGGAACGAAGATGGCGTTAAAATATTTTCCAAACTATCACTACAGTAGCTCTATCTAGGATATTGAGCACTTTTCTCCCGGACAACGCCGAGTACTTTGAAAATCAAAGAGGCCTTCTTAGCACTACTGAAACAACACTTATCGATTACCCCATCCTTTTCAGCGTAGATGCTGTTAAAATATTATCCAAACCTATCACTACAGTAGCTCTATCTAGGACATTGAGCACTTTTCTCCCGGACAACGCCGAGTACTTTGAAAATCGAGGAGGCTTCATGAGCACTCCTAAAATCACTTAGGTATCCTCTCTCCTTCTGATCTGCGAAATAATCCAATGGGGAACGAAGATGGCGTTAAAATATTTTCCAAACCTATCACTACAGTAGCTCTATCTAGGACATTGAGCACTTTTCTCCCGGACAACGCCGAGTACTTTGATAATCAAGGAGGCCTCCTGGGGACTACTGAAATCACTGAGGTATCCTCTCTCCTTCTGATCTGCGAAATAGTCCAAAGGGGAACGAAGATGGCGTTAAAATATTTTTTTCTAAACCTATCACTACAGTAGCTCTATCTAGGATATTGAGCACTTTTCTCCCGGACAACGCCGAGTATTTCAAAATCAAAGAGGCCTCCTGGGGACTACTGAAATAACTCTTATCCATTCCCCCATCCTTTTCAGCGTAGATGCTGTTAAAATATTATCCAAACCTATCACTACAGTAGCTCTATCTAGGACATTGAGCACTTTTTTCCCGGACAACGCCGAGTACTTTGAAAATCAAAGAGCCCTCGTGGGGACTACTGAAGTCAGGTATCCTCCTTCCTTTTCATCTGCAAAATTGTCCAAAGGGGAACGAAGATGGCGTTTAAATATTTTCTAAACCTATCACTACAGTAGCTCTATCTAGGATATTGAGCACTTTTCTCCCGGACAACGCCGAGTACTTTGAAAATCGAGGAGGCTTCATGAGCACTCCTGAAATCACTTAGGTATCCTCTCTCCTTCTGATCTGCGAAATAGTCCAAAGGGGAACGAAGATGGCGTTAAAATATTTTCCAAACCTATCACTACAGTAGCTCTATCTAGGACATTGAGCACTTTTCTCCCGGACAACGCCGAGTACTTTGATAATCAGGGAGGCCTCCTGGGGACTACTGAAATCACTGAGGTATCCTCTCTCCTTCTGATCTGCGAAATAGTCCAAAGGGGAACGAAGATGGCGTTAAAATATTTTCCAAACCTATCACTACAGTAGCTCTATCTAGGATATTGAGCACATTTCTCCCGGACAACGCCGAGTATTATAAAATCAAAGAGGCCTCCTGGGGACTACTGAAATAACTCTTATCCATTCCCCCATCCTTTTTAGCGTAGATGCTGTTAAAATATTATCCAAACCTATCACTACAGTAGCTCTATCTAGGACATTGAGCACTTTTTTCCCGGACAACGCCGAGTACTTTGAAAATCAAAGAGGCCTCCTGAGGACTACTGAAATCAGTTAGGTATCCTCCCTCCTTTTCAGCTGCAAAATTGTCCAAAGGGGAACGAAGATGGCGTTAAAATATTTTCTAAACCTATCACTACAGTAGCTCTATCTAGGATATTGAGCACTTTTCTCCGGGACAACGCCGAGTACTTTGAAAATCGAGGATGCTTCATGAGCACTCCTGAAATCACTTAGGTATCCTCTCTCCTTCTGATCTGCGAAATAGTCCAAAGGGGAACGAAGATGGCGTTAAAATATTTTCCAAACCCATCACTACAGTAGCTCTATCTAGGAAATTGAGCACTTTTCTCCCGGACAACGCTGAGTACTTGTATAATCAAGGAGGCCTCCTGGGGACTACTGAAATCACTTAGGTATCCTCTCTCCTTCTGATCTGCGAAATAGTCCAAAGGGGAACGAAGATGGCGTTAAAATATTTTTCAAACCTATCACTACAGTAGCTCTATCTAGGATATTGAGCACTTTTCTCCCGGACAACGCCGAGTATTTCAAAATCAAAGAGGCCTCCTGAGCACTACTGAAATAACTCTTATCGATTACCCCATCCTTTTCAGCGTAGATGCTGTTAAAATATTATCCAAACCTATCACTACAGTAGCTCTATCTAGGACATTGAGCACTTTTCTCCCGGACAACGCCGAGTACTTTGAAAATCGATGAGGCTTGATGAGCACTCCTGAAATCCCTTAGGTATCCTCTCTCCTTCTGATCTGCGAAATAGTCCAAAGGGGAACGAAGATGGCGTTAAAATATTTTCTAAACCTATCACTAGAGTAGCTCTATCTAGGACATTGAGCACTTTTCTCTCGGACAACGCCGAGTACTTTGATAATCAAGGAGATTTTCTGGGGACTTCTGAAATCCCTTAGGTGACCTCTCTCCTTCTGATCTGCGAAATAATCCAAAGGGGAACGAAGATGGCGTTAAAATATTTTCTAAACCTATCACTATAGTAGCTCTATCTAGGATATTGAGCACTTTTCTCCCGGACAACGCCGAGTACTTTGAAAATCGAGGAGGCTTCATGAACACCTATGAAATCCCTTAGGTATCCTCTCTCCTTCTGATCTGCGAAATAGTCCAAAGGGGAACGAAGATGGCGTTAAAATATTTTCCAAAACCTATCACTACAGTAGCTCTATCTAGGACATTGAGCACTTTTCTCCCGGACAACGCTGGGTACTTTGATAACTAAGGAGGCCTCCTAGGGACTACTGAAATCACTTAGGTATCTTCTCTCTTTCTGATCTGCGAAATAGTCCAAAGGGGAACGAAGATGGCGTTAAAATATTTTCCAAACCTATCACTACAGTAGCTCTATCTAGGATATTGAGCACTTTTCTCCCGGACAACGCCGAGTATTTCAAAATCAAGGAGGCCTCCTGAGCACTACTGAAATAACTCTCATCGATTACCCCATCCTTTTCAGCGTAGATACTGTTAAAATATTATCCAAACCTATCAGTACAGTAGCTCTATCTAGGACATTGAGCACTTTTTTCCCGGACAATGCCGAGTACTTTGAAAATCAAAGAGGCCTCCTGGGGACTACTGAAATCAGTTAGGTATCCTCCCTACTTTTCAGCTCCAAAATTGTCCAAAGGGGAACGAAGATGGCGTTAAAATATTTTCTAAACCTATCACTACAGTAGCTCTATCTAGGATATTGAGCACTTTTCTCCCGGACAACGCCGAGTACTTTGAAAATCGAGGAGGCTTTATGAGTACTCCTGAAATCCCTTAGGTATCCTCTCTCCTTCTGATCTGCTAAATAGTCCAAAGGTGAACGAAGATTGCGTTAAAATATTTTCCAAACCTATCACTACAGTAGCTCTATCTAGGATATTGAGCACTTTTCTCCCGGACAACGCCGAGTGCTTTGAAAATCGAGGAGGCTTCATGAGCACTCCTGAAATCACTTAGGTATCCTCTCTCCTTCTGATCTGCGAAATAGTCCAAAGGGGAACGAAGATGGCGTTAAAATATTTTCCAAACCTATCACTACAGTAGCTCTATCTAGGATATTGAGCACTTTTTTCCCGGACAACGCCGAGTACTTTGATAATCAAGGAGGCCTCCTGGGGACTACTGAAATCACTGAGGTATCCTCTCTCCTTCTGATCTGCGAAATAGTCCAAAGGGGAACGAAGATGGCGTTAAAATATTTTCCAAACCTATCACTACAGTAGCTCTATCTAGGACATTGAGCACTTTTCTCCCGGACAACGCCGAGTACTTTGATAATCAAGGAGGGTACCCACACATACCTTTTCCCGGCGCAGGGTACCCACACATTCTTCTTGCGGTCGCAGGGTACCCACACATACTTCGTCCGGTGGCAGGGTACCCACACATACTTCGTCCAGTCGCAGGGTACCCACACATACTTCGTCCAGTCGCAGGGTACCCACACATACTTTTTCCGGTCGAAGGGTACCCACACATACTTCGTCCGGTCGTAGGGTACTCACACATACTTTTTCCGGGCGCAGGGTACCCTCACATACTTCGTCAGGTCGCAGGGTACCCACACATACTTCGTCAGGTCGCATGGTACCCACACATACTTCGTCCGATCGCAGGGTACCTACACATACTTTGTTAGGTCGCAGGGTACCCACACATACTTCGTCCGATCGCAGGGTACCAACACATACCTTTTCCCGGCGCAGGGTACACACACATTCTTCTTGCGGTCGCAGGGTACCCACACATACTTCGTCCGGTGGCAGGGTACCCACACATACTTCGTCCAGTCACAGGGTACCCACACATACTTCGTCCAGTCACAGGGTACCCACACATACTTCGTCAGGTCGAAGGGTACCCACACATACTTCGTCAGGTCGAAGGGTACCCACACATACTTCGTCAGGTCGAAGGGTACCCACACATACTTCGTCAGGTCGAAGAGTACCCACACATACTTCGTCAGGTCGAAGGGTACCCACACATACTTCGTCAGGTTGAAGGGTACCCACCCATACTTTTTCCGGGCGCAGGGTACCCACACATACTTTTTCTGGGCGCAGGGTACCTACACATACTTTTTCCGGGCGCCGGGTACCCACACATACTTTTTCCGGGCGCCGGGTACCCACACATACTTTTTCCGGGCGCAGGGTACCCACACATACTTTTTCCGGGCGCAGGGTACCCACACATACTTTTTCCGGGCTCAGGGTACCCACACATACTTCTTGGGGTTGCAGGGTACACACACATACTTTGTCCTGTCGCAGGGTACCCACACATACTTCGTCAGGTCGAAGGGTACCCACTAATACTTCTCAAAAAAGGAGGAGGTAATGCATGGGATGAGTGCATCATGACAACGGAACCGATACTACCCTACCTCTACACTTCTCAAAAAAGGAGGAGATAATGCATGAGATGAGGTCATCATGACAACGAAACCGATACGACCTTACCTCAACACTTCTCAAAAAAGGAGGAGATAATGCATGGGATGAGGGCATCATGACAACGGAACCGATACGACCCTACCTCAACACTTCTCAAAAAAGGAGGAGGTAATGCATGGGAATAGTACATCATGACAACGGAACCGATACGACCCTACCTCAACACTTCTCAAAAAAGGAGGAGATAATGCATGGGATGAGGCCATCATGACAACGAAACCGATACGACCCTACCTCAACACTTCTCAAAAAAGGAGGAGATAATGCATGGGATGAGGCCATCATGACAACGAAACCGATACGACCCTACCTCAACACTTCTCAAAAAAGGAGGAGATAATGCATGGGATAAGGCCATCATGACAACGAAACCGATACGACCCTACCTCAACACTTCTAAAAAAAGGAGGAGATAATGCATGGGATGAGGGCATCATGACAACGAAACCGATACGACCCTACCTCAACACTTCTCAAAAAAGGAGGAGATAATGCATGGGATGAGGCCATCATGACAACGGAACCGATACGACCCTACCTCAACACTTCTCAAAAAAGGAGGAGATAATGCATGGGAATAGTGCATCATGACAACGAAACCGATACGACCCTACCTCAACACTTCTCAAAAAAGGAGGAGATAATGCATGGGATGAGTGCATCATGACAACGGAACCGATACGACCCTATCTCAACACTTCTAAAAAAAGGAGGAGATAATGCATGGGATGAGGGCATCATGACAACGGAACCGATACGGCCCTACCTCAACACTTCTCAAAAAAGGAGGAGGTAATGCATGGGAATAGTGCATCATCACAACGGAACCGATACTATTCTACATCTACACTTCTCAAAAAAGGAGGAGGTAATGCATGGGATCAGTACATCATGACAACGGAACCGATACTACCCTACCCCTACACTTCTCAAAAAAGGAGGAGGTAATGCTCACACCGGCGAATACCGTAACCCCCCCTCCCTAATTTGGCCTGAAAGGAGGAGGTAATTCCTATCATGATAACAGAACGGCCACAGGGAGAGAGGGGGGGGGGGGAATATTAGCGTCTATTAATAATTAAGAAAGAAAGTGTGAGAGGGAAATATGACAGAAAGGAAAACTGCCACTCTCTGACGTCATGATGACCTGATATAACCGGACACAATTTAGGTCAAGACCGGGTACATCCGGCAAGGGATTATGGGACAGGTGCGGATGTGATTGAGCAACCCTTGTTTCACTACACACTCTTAACGTAGGATTCCTATGTTGTTATTGATGCATCCGGACAGAAGTTATTGGATGATCTGATAGAACCGGACACAATTTAGGGCAAGACCGGGTACATCCGGCAAGGGATTATGGGATGTTTACAATGACTATGCATTTTTATCGGATTAGTACATAAATACATTAGATTATTTCGAATTTAGTACATATTAACGTTGAAAATGTCGTGGAAAATACGAAAAAACTGCTACCTTTTGTCGGAAAGTGGTCCGGTTGACTGTCAGCGAGTGAATCGTTTGTCGCGATTTTTAGATATTATGATTCCGGGATATGTACGGTGCTAAAGATATCAACTTTTTGACATGTCGCCGCGTAGTTTTTGAGGAGAAGCTTCACATACAAACAGACATACATACAGACAAGTGCCCTTTATATAAGAGATGAGTGCTTCCGGTTTAGCCAATCTAGCAAATCTAAACGTCGGATCCTAATCTCAAGTAGGCAGCGGCAACTGCCTTGGATTGGAAAAAGCAGTCTGTTTTATCTTCCTATGACAAATAACGCAATCATCATCCCGATCCAAATTGGATGCCATCGGGTGAATTAGATTCGAAAGTGGAATTTTAAGTCGCGTAGTTCATGCTAATCACGTAGCTGCAACAGGGTTGAAATGATTTAAAATCAAATCATGCTAATGTATTTGAAATTCTATAATAAATTTACCGTGTAGAGTGTGTAAACAACCGTTTCTTTCATTCCCATATTTCTCGAATGTATGTATGATCATGTTTCACTTTTTCTAATATTAAACATAACAATATGTTTGTAATATTAAACAACACAATGTATGCATGATCATGTTGCCCTTTTTCTAATATTAAACATAACACTTTCAGAATACTGGTTTATTTTAATACATACTAAAACAGTCTTAAGAGAAGCTTTTATTATGGCAATAGTATTATTATAAAATTCAACATTATTTAACGCCCCTGTTATACAGAAAATGCCTAATACCAATGTAATCTTACTTAATAGTCTTGAGAGGGTCAGTTAATATTATTATTCCTAGTAGTAGTAGTAGTAGTAGTAGTAGTAATAGTAGTAGTATTAATAGTAGTTGTAGTAATAGTATTAGTAGTAATACGATTATTAGTAGTAGTAACAGTACCAGTACATATGTAAACTTTTTTATCAGTAGTCGTTGGAATAAGGGTAGGTAGGTAGGTAGGTAGTAGTAGTAGTAGTAGTAGTAGTAGTAGTAGCAGCAGTAATAATAGTAGTAGTATATGTTTGATTTCCCATCCTGAAGCCCGAGTGTACTTTATGGATTTTGAACTGAATTTTCAATTTCAAACAACCATTAAAGAAAATAAATATAATTAATCCATTCTCAGTGTGCCAACATTTCTATAAAATAATAAGCTAAGGCAATTCCATGTCTGTACGTACGTAATTACCGTCCACCAATTTCTTCAAAGATAAGATCGCCCAATCACCGATTATGCAATGAAAAAACGTAAGTTTAAAAATGTTATCTCATGTTGCTCTTGTGTCGAAAGTGAAACTCGAACTTTCTCGATCTTCGAGCTATGATCAAAGTGTCATGTCGGTACTTATGCAATTTACGGACCGCGTTATAGTCAGCACATTCAGACAGGTTACGTATACCGTCGGAAGGTGCTGAACGAAAACTTTCTGTTTTTTTAGTTTTTACAGGAAACGCTGGCCAATGTTAGCCATCGGTAATTATTAATATGAAAATATTTAAATCAAACATGATTTTTGTGTTACGAAGAAAATACAATAAAAAATTAATGGAAAAAATGTAATTTTGTAAGATACTACAAAAATTAAAGAAAAAAGAGATCAAATCAAGGAAGAACCAACTCATCATATGATTAGTTTCATGAATAAATATTTAGTTGTAATGAAGAAAATATAGTTCAACAGTTAGTTTTCTTATGATTTCTTTTTGACAAATCTTTTTTCAGCCCTACCGATTAGGTTAGGGTTCAGTTAGGGTTAGATAGTTTTCCTGTAATGGTTAGGGTGTTTTTGTTATTGTTAGGTTGGGTTTAGAGTGTTTTGTTAGCAGATAAGCGCAGACGACAGAAAATAAGAAAAGCTAGAAAGGGGTTGGAGGAAGCTATACACCTCTAAGCAAACTTGTCCTTAAAATCAGTTTTTCTTTTCAATTTGCATGTATGCACTCTCGTTCGGTAACTCTTCTTTTCGCCTAACAGCTTCCATTTTTTAACAATAGTGAATAATTGCATCAGGAGACTGAAGCGTCTGCCCAAACTCGAGAAGATTTATGCTTGCTTTAACCAATTTAAAAAATTATTAAATTTTCCGGAATATTTTTTTGCGAATGCCAATTGTCAGCTGCTTTGATTTCACTGGCTAGGCGTTTCGGTACCTTCCGGCGGTTTACATAACCTGCTGGAATATGCCGATGTATCATCGAGTTTAACGCAGTCCGTAAACTGCATAAGTACTGTAATATCTGTTCTGTCCAAAAGTGATACAAGAATACAGTGTTTTTTTGTGTTCGCGCCGGATGTCCATAGAATGGAAATATGAATGTAAATATGTGACAAACTCTTAGAAAGGCTTTAAAAGTAGACCTCGATGGGCAGATCTAGTCTGAAACTGCATTTGCCAGACTATTTTAATAAGTATGTTTCAGTTTAAATAAATGTGGTGCAGTAATATCGTGTGGTCTTTGTTTGCACCGGATGTCCATAGAATATAAATATTTTTAATACGGCAGCCATATGCAATAGATGAAATATACAACTGTTGAATTTCCACGGGTGTTGCTAGCCCCCACGTAGCCAGGGGGTGCCAGGGGGAGAAAGCCCCCCCCCCCTGCAATTACATTTGCACCCCCTGAAATTTGTGATCCAAGAAATATTATAAATATAAATACTCTTATATTTCCTAGTACACTATACTTCTACATTATGAACCAGTATTTACTTTTGTGTAATATATTTTACAGCAGGGCCGGATTAAGAGGCCAAGGGGCTAGGGCCCTAGGCCACCCACCAAGAGAGGACCTCCCACCAATTTTTAACATAATTTCCGATTTCAAAAATGCTTCTTTGGATTTTATTTTGTTTAAAACTTAATTTTCCATTCCTGGTACTAATGATACCATAATAAATATTTACGGATTTTAAACTACCAGTTAAAATAAATTTATTGATCATAATAATCTAAATATGATTTAAATTTATGTTACCTTGTAAAAAGAAAAAAAAAGAAAATGTACGTGTTCTCAAACTCAAACATAACTTCGCTAGTTTCAGATCAAGTGGTGAGGGAAACAAAGCCTCGATGCTTTTCACCTGTTTCCTGCTTGGTGAAAGATTGTCAGTGTATGTCTTTTTTTGTCAACTTACCAAATATATATTTTTAAATATTGTTAATTCACACTATTTAATATCATAAATTATCAATTTCATAATTATAATTCAAATGATGTAATATAAACACAAAATGAATTCACGTTGTTGTTCTGCCAGCTTCTTTTAAAGATATTTTTTTAATTTATAAAAGAAAGTGTTGTCTTCATTTAAAAGATAGAAATGAATACTAGCAAGCTAAATTATTTTCAAATGAAAGTGGGAATTAGTTTTAAAAATTATTTTTGTATTTTATCACGAATCTCAAATACGTTTTTTTTTCTTTTTGTTGTCAGTTGCAACTATTAATTTAAAAAATTGTGAATGTTACATTCAACACTTTTAGAAAGTAACATAGAAAAAAATCCCAGATTTTACCCGAGATGAAGTTGAAAAAGAAAAACAGCATTGGTAGGGTAGAAACCCCACGTACAAATAGAAGATTATAATAGAATTCTGTAGAGCTAGCAAGTAGCTACCTTATTTTACGAACTTTATGTTATTATTACTGTGTTTACTATGCTTTATGTGCTTTACTATGCTGATGTTGTTATTTACATGTACCTACCGAAATACACAATATATTTAGATTATATAAAAGAAATTGAAATTTGGTATCTACTTATTTATATTTATATATCAGTACACACACACACTGAACCAAAACGTCACCCATATTAGAATATCAATATTAGTTTTGCCCCTCCTAAAAATGCCTTGTCCCCCTTAAAAATGTCTTGCCCCCCCCCTAAGTTAGAAGTCTGGCTACGTGCCTGGTTGCTAGTAAACATAAATACAACAAATACAATATATATCATTGACTTTACCAGATATGGATCAGTTTTTCACTTCTTATATAATTTAATGTAGAATAATAATACGAGATAGTGTGGGCATCCGTTTAAAAAAATGTTTTATCTTATTTACTGGGAATGGGGCATCCTACAAGATGTCAGATATTCACCCGCTATTTCAGAGACTCAAATCGGGAAATAATTTTAGTATTCTAACCGTACTTTTAGTGCAATTGTGTGGATCTCCGTTCCACTTAGTTAAAAGGATATATTCGTCAAGTAGTTTTTATAAGTGGGTCTATTTATTAATTGATGTGATTTCACCAATGATGTGTAGTTCGTATGCACAGCTTTGGCATGCATTTGTAGTTGCTGCCTCATCATGGTTGCAAGAGCATCTGGAAGCTCGTCTTACTGCCATTGCCAATCGTCTATGGAGCAGCTAATTATAGTGATCTTTGTTTTTTAACTTTTTAATCGACCAATTTCTGAATAAATTGTCGCTGTTGACAAGTGCTATAGTTTAGTGTCTTCATGTGTGTTGCTTTCTTCTATCATAGCTGTGTTCGATAACTTCTCCAGAATAATGGCATAAAGTAAGTTTAGTTTATTCATCTTTTATTCATCATCACTAAAAATGATGAAATCAAGTTTCCTAACGAAAATCTATGAATAGGACACGTATTACGCATTCGTTCATACATAAATATATATGGCCACATGACAACAGATTACAATGTATCTATCTAACATACATCACTAGTCATATTGATATATACTTATTTTATTTCCAGTAGAAAAATTAGAGGCATCTATATTTTCTGGAAAGCTTAATTTTAGTGAAATGACAATGAAATTAAACTAAATATATCTCACATTAGGCAACATTATCCATATCAACTCTGTTTCGAAATCTATAATGATCGCTTAGTTGTTTAGGAATGAATCCTATACATAGAAATACATGAACATATACACATACCTATATATATATATATATATATATATATATATATATATATATATATATATATATATATATATGTCAATGTCATGCAAGTACGTAGAAAGATTGGGTTGACATGATGGATTGATGAGAAGAAGTAGTAGCCACTACTGGGAGCGCAAGACCAAGGTCCGGGCTGAGACAAGTCGGTCGCAGAAAGTGAAATGAATGTGGATGGCTGTGAGTGAAAAAAGGGAGGGGTGGGAGTGTTAGTAAATTTGTCTTAGAGTGGGAGAGGGGAGGGTGTTGAGGTTTTTGTGGTGGTGAGGTGTAGCATGGATTTTTAGGGGATGGGTAAAGAGGAGGGAAGGGGGGAAGCTCTGTGTCTTTAATGTGTAGGTAGTATCATACTTTTAGAAAAAGATTTGAAGAAATGAAGATACTTTGAAAGTAGGCGGGGTGGGTGGGTAAGAGTGTGAAAGAAGTGGTCGAAATAGTGAGATGGGTTAGGGGGAGAGGGTAGATTTTGTTGTAGTTAAGTGTGCAATTTTTGGAGGGTAGGAATATTGGCCAGCGGGCTATGTCAGGAGTGTGTGAATATAAGTAAGTTAGAAGGAAATGTTGAAATGTTCTGTGAATATGACAATGAGGAGAAGGAAAAAGAAAAAGAAAGAGAAGGAGAAAAGTGATATTAATTTTGGCGAGAAATAGGTGAAATGTAGGTTTGTGCAGGCAGTGTTGATGGTTTTAAATTAAATTGAGGGCAAAGGGGGTTTAAATATCTAAATATTTGTGAGGATGTCTAGATTGTGTTCATAGGTAAGGCTGTTATTTGTGGTTAAGTGGTTTAGGTTCGTGGTCAATGAACATGTTTGTTAGGTGGTGTTTGTGCGTGAGTGTGTATGCGGGGGTTTGTATATATATATACATATATATATATTTTTTTATATACATATATATACATATATATACATATATATATATACGTATACATATATATATATATATATATATATATATATATATATAAATATATATATATAATAAGTGCATGTTATATAGTTCTAAATAATTAGAAATCAAGACATTGTGGAAATATTTCACAGCAAATATATTTTTTCACAATTCTTGTTTCTCTTGCGCTAGAATGTCTTGAGTTATAGTTTCAAAAACGGAAGGTGTATTATTGCTTTTTCTGCGTTTTTCTATGTTTTCTTTTATTTTCAAGTCGTTTTGTTTACTACCTAAGTAATATGGTTTGCCAGATATATATATATATATATATATATATATATATATATATATATATCTGTAGACGTGGCAGGAAATGGAACCGCGAATACTGATGTTCCATAGTTTCTTACTGTTTGGCCTCTGTAAAAATCGTCTTCCTTTCGCTGTAAACTTTCTTCGCTCTTTGCATTCCATCATTTCGCCATTGTTTCTAATTTCGAGGAAAACCATTCTATTTTATATATTTGGTTCACCAGATCAACTAGTATTATATTTTTCCGTGACAGAAAGCATTGCACAATCGTCTTGTTGGTGTTGTTGACGTTAGAGTTGGTATTAATACTACTACTACTACTACTACTACTACTACTACTAATAATAATAATAATAATAATAATAATAATAATAATAATGACAATGATGATAAAGATGATGACAATAATAATAATAATAATAATAATAATAATAATAATAATAATAATAATAATAATAATCTGGAAATATAAGACGTAATGTTGAATCCAACGTTCACCCTTCTTCGGGAGCCAGACTATTCTCTATTGTCTCCGACACTGCTAGTATGGATGGTTAATCAACATGTAATTGTATAGTGTTATATATATATATATATATATATATATATATATATATATATATATATATATATAGTCTCAAAAATGTAATTGTCTAATTTGATGCTTGAATAAAACCGCAAGGTTGAAATAAATTATTGCATCAACAATCATGTAATTTCGTCTTATTATATTTTACGTTATTCTTGCTCTGTTTACCACATTGAGCTCTCTTACCCGGATTTCTTCCTGGAATTATTCCATTATAACACACATATATATATATATATATATATATATATATATATATATATATATATATATATATATATATATCCAAGCAAGCATTGTTGAACGTCACGGAACTTTCTCGTTTGTAAATCTTCTTCGTGATGTTCTCAAACCGTCGAGCTATCCTTCTGGTGTCGGGTGGCAATCCGTAGAGTATTACTCCGATTGTTCTTAATTCGGCCATTTTTTTCGAGCGCTTTCGACTTTCTCAGTCAGTGCATAGAAATATTGTATTGACATGATGGGTTGATGAGAAAAAGTAGCCACTCACAGCTGTCCACATTCATTTCACTCTCTGCCGACGACTTCTCTCAGCCCGGACTTTGGTTCTGAGCTCCCAGTAGTGGCTACTAGTTCTCATCAACCCATCATGTCAACCCAATATTTCTATGTACTTGCATGACATTTTTCTTAAAATTATCATCTTGAAGAAATCTTACAAATAAAGACGAAACGTTGATGAATACATATAAAAAACATATTTTGGGTTTTCCTTTTTCATTTCCCATCACGTCGGATTACTCTCATCCTTCCTTTCTCATATATATATATATATATATATATATATATATATATATATATATATATATATATATATATATATATATATATATATATATATATATAGGCTGTTTTTTTTTTATTGTTTTACTGGCAATAGTGTCCCGATGTTTTCCCGGTGCGTTTATTATTTGTCGCTACCCTGATCGTTTTAAAAAAAATATTCATTCGTCCTTAATCGGATGTGTCATCAATCTTTGTATATATAGATTTCTAAATTGATTAATTTATGAATTAATTTATGCGTGCCTTTTGTTTCAGTAATAATTTCGAATTTATTCTTTCGCACGTATCAAAAGAAAGCTTTTATTTAACTTATAGTCCAGAAATTAATTTATAAATCAAAAAATTAAATATATATATATATATATATATATATATATATATATATATATATATATATATATATATATATATATATATATGTATATATATATATATATACGTATATGGAAAATCAAACAAAGAAACCCCAAAATATTATTTATGCAATTAGATATTAAAAAGGTGGTTTTGTTATTTGTTCAAAATAAATTATATCTGTTAAAAATTGAAATGCGTAAAATTTTCATGAAGTTAAACGGATGCTTATATTTATTTATTTAATTTATTTATTAATTTATATACTTAAAACCCCTTTTTGTTTTTTGTATATTTTCCAGCGGTAGTCGGCTTATGCAAGTGCTATAATCTGTCATGTTGGATTTAGTTAGTATCCATAAGGATTTAAACTGCCTTTTCTTTGTTTAAAATGACTTGAAGCTTTTTAGCATATATATCGTTCTTTAGAATATATTTTGTTCGGATAAAATACGTTTGCTGATGAAATGAGATAAATTAAAGAAGCCACTATGTTGTTTAATTGTGTTAGAGTTTATAATGAGTGCTGATTCTCCAAATGTTTCACACATAAAATCTACACTAAAATGAATAAATAATCTATATATATATATATATATATATATATATATATATATATATATATATATATATATATATATATATTAATGAAATGAATGAATTAATTAATAAAAACATCCCTTTTATTTTATAAACAGCTTACGAATTTTAATTTCAAACAGCTATGGTTTATTTTTACAAAAAAAAATTATGCGTGCATTTTATTTTTGTAATAATTTGGAAATTATTGGGTATGTTGATCGGTATGGCTAGGTTTCCATCCTTTTATCTATTTGGCTATCTGGTATCAAAGGTGCTTAAGCTTGTTATGCTTTTTATTATCTATTGCTTTATATGGTAACTTTCATGTACCTAAATGTTAATATTATTATTATTGTTATTATTTATACTATTATAATTTGGGATTTACTTACTATTTATTAGTTAAGTAAAAACTAAATTGTTTCTACATTTGCTTATTGGGGAAGTGGTAATTTGGTCAGTACTACTGAAAAGCCATTAATTTGATGACTGTTCTGTGTTTAAATCTCCGAAACAGTTACATGGTAGCTACTGATGATCACCATTTAATATTTCACTATTCAATCCAGGTCCTCTGTTTTTGTTTCACTGGTATGTACTTGAATCCTTATTTGTATTTGTAAATTTTCCTGCGCTAGGTCGGTTAATGCAAGGGCTAAGTCTGCGATATCTTGGATTTTGTTAGTATCTCTGACAATTTAAACTGTAGTTTATTTGTTTAAAATTACTCAAAGCTTCTTTAGACAATTTTTTCTTCATTTTATTGTAGATATTATGTGTGAAGTATTTTGAGAGTGATGTTTGAAGTAGCTAGCCAGAATTTAAATTCAAGTTTTGTTTGGTAAAATATATTTGCTGATTAAATGAGATAAATTGAAGAAGCCATTATATTGTTTAATTGTGTTAGAGTTTATAATGAGTGCTGATTCTCAAAATATTTCAGACATAATATCTACAATAAAATGAATAAATAATATATCCTTCTCTTTTTTTTAATTAATATTTTTTTGTTATTTACTTATTCTTTTACTTATGCATTTCCCAACGAATGTTAAGTCTTCAATATCTTAGATTTAGTTAGTTTCTGCATTTTACTTTCTTTTTTTTTGTTAAAATGACTCAAAGCTTCTTTAGACTATATATATATATATATATATATATATATAAATATATATATATATATATATATATATATATATATATATATATATATATATATATATATATATATATATATATATATAAATAAATTAATTTATTAAAAGATCCGTTTAATTTCATGAATATTTTACGAAATTTAATTTCGAACAGCTATGGTTTCTTTTTACAAAAAAACAAAATCAGCTATTTAATATTTTAACGACTATTTGTTTCAAGTTAATCACCCTGCAGACGTCATGCCAGAAATACCATCATTGTTCCCTTGTACAATTTCCATATATATGTTGTGGGTTCATGTTCATATATATGTGTGTAGTCATATATATGTATATTTAAATGTGTATATATATATGTATGTTTATATATGTATATATATATATATATATATATATATATATATATATATATATATATATTAATACATTACCGACCGCTCCGTAATTTCGTCTTCCGCCTACACCATCCCATTATGCGACCTTTATGCTTGACACTCCTGTTCTCCTGCTTCGATACAAAATGTATAATTTCAATAAACATGACACCTGTTTCCTCCTCCTCCTCCATAGCTGAAATAACTCCAGCCGCTGCCAATTTTTTACCCGTACACCTTCCACAGTAAACCAAATTTCTCCCACTGCTACCATTATTTTAGGTCAATAAATTATCTTTTCATAAGTGACATTTCTCGGCTTACATCATGCACGCTCCCTAGTGGTTTGATAACTCCGACAGCTACCATTTTTCCCCACACTTTCCACAGTTAACTCAACTTCTCTCACTGCTACCGTCTATGTGTAGCTCATAATTTATCTTTTCATAGGCGTTATTTTTAAGCTTTTCTCTTCCTACTACAATTGTTTCAAATAGTTTGTACTCTGTGTGTTATTTTCATCAGACCAATCCTTCTGGGGAAGTATTGAAATAAAGACGAAACGTTGATGAAAACATGAATTATATTTTTTGTTTTACTCTTTACATTTTCCATTACGTTGCAATATTAGTCCCATTTTTTATCACACACACACACACACATATATATATATATATATATATATATATATATATATATATATATATATATTCCTCTCTGTGCGTGTAATATGCAACTCATACCGGTTGTGCATGTTGGTCCTTTTTTTAAGGAATGTGATGATCTTTCTGAAAACTTGGGTAAATAAACAGATTAGTCATTTTCGCGATGACGATATCGTATAAAAACCTTCATAAAAATACTATAATTAATTTCAAAAGTACAATTTCAAGACTGTTATCACGAGAATAATGTATGACAAAACCACAAAAAAAAGTTTTAGAAATTATTTATATAAATTCTACACCATTTTGGTCGATGATCTGACATATTGTAAAGTGAAGAAAGAGATAATGTGTAGTCGTAAAACTTCAAGAATAACGCAAGATGGACTTAAATGACAGAGATATTACGCTGAAATTATTTTTTGTTAAAATAGCTTATGTTATTAGTAGCGATGAACCATTGTGTTACAAGCACTAACACTATCAATTCTACTTAGATTCCATGCGAACATTCATAAATTGTGATATAGCTTTTAAGAAAATATTATTGAATAACTAAAAATTATGAAAATCTTTACTTCTATATCAGTATTTATTATTATTATTATTATTATTATTATTATTATTATTATTATTATTATAAATAGCATTAATATTATTGTTATTATTATAATTATATAAACGTATCATCGTTATTCATTATTATTCTTATAGAAAAGTCAAGAGACGTAAGCGTTGAATAACTATAAGAGATTTGTTGAAATACGTGAGTGAGTTTGAACGAAAGTTATACATAAATAGCCAATATAAAGATGAGTAACTTGCTGAGTTTCTTATAACTTAGTGTCAATTAGAACAATTAAAAAATACATTTTATCATGTATATAGTGTTATTGGATAATATAGAAAAATGCCTTAGGGCAGCAAACGGTTATTAACTGACATTTAGTATCATAATAGCTCTATTCTCTCACACACACACACGTATATATATATATATATATATATATATATATATATATATATATATATAGTGTGAGGTGTTCTATTTTGTGTTTTTATGATTTGGATTTTGTAATAATAACTAAAATTGTAAGAGGTATTTACAGAGCTTTTTTCGGGGAGGGCGGATTGTCCCAATGCACGTTATTATTTTGAATAATTTTGGAGCGATGTACTCTTGGGCCTATGTACGATTATGTATTTTTCATATTTAAATATGATCTATAATGAGGGATTGTACTGGTTTGCATTGGTTATGTATGGCTGAACGCAAACCAACTGTGATTACACACGTTGAAACCTTTCGAAGTTGAAACAAGACGGTTAGTCTAAAATCTCTTATTGCTGACTATTAATGAATGTTATCCAATACGACGCTCGGGTATTATTTTATATATAACCTTTACTTGTTATACTAATTTGAATTAGTTGTTTCGTTGATTTCAACTTGCCCCGCGCCATATATAGGCCACTCTATTCATGTTGAATGATTATGGTTTAATCTTTTTTATCCGTTTAGTGGTAAAAGAAAAAGAACTGGGGAATGCGCTTAAACTTGCAATCAAACTCTTCGAATCAAAACGCATTCCATTCAAACGTAATACAAAAAGAATATCTAAAATTAGAAATGAACATTTTCGATTTTTTACTTTATAATTTCTCTTATTACTCTCGCCGTTTTACAATCAATATAATAACCTTCAACTCAAGAAGAAAATTAGCGTTTCAAGACATTCAGAGAGCATTTTTTTTAAATTTATGTTTTAGAATCTTTGATTAAATTGTATTTGAGTTCATCCGTATTATTAAGAGGATAATGGTATCTGTTCTTTCGTGCACGTAGTCCTCAACCTGTTCCTTCTCTCAGGCACGAATTAGCGTGAAGGAGCACGAGTGTCGGTGCAAATTGGGTGGGGGAATTTAAGCACAGATTGGTGTCACCAGAATTGTAGGCAATTATCCTTCCCTCATCCTAAGCAGTGACTTGAATGAAATGAGTTCGACCTTCTCGAAAGTCGTCCAGAGACTTCGTCGTCGTCATCATCATCATCGGCATCTGAAAACAGAAAGGAGGAAGTGGAGTAAAATAATAATTATTAAAAATAGTCCACATGTCAGGTTATCGGTAATGATGAAAAAAAACAACATGGCTTTACAAAAACTATACCTCTTACTTCATGAGCTATTTTTGCATTTTTATAAATGAACAGGTTTCAAGTCAGTTAAAGAGCGTAAATGGGATTTTATTTTAAAAGACCTAGCAAGCTGGACCGCCATTTCAATTTTCCGCATGTTTGTAAATACTTTTTTATGTTCATTTACCACTTATTCATTGGAAACTTACTCCTGCTGTTATTCAGGATGTCTACTGGCGTATTAATCAAACGGATATTTTTATCGTAATCATCATTAGACTCAGCTGCCTTGTCCTCAACGCACATGGCTTCAATTAAGAAAATATAAGAAATAGTTAATAATTTTATTTATAACAGATTTTTAAACCTATTCTCGATATCGTGTTGCCCCTCTCTCAAATCAGCTTTTCATGTACCTAATAAAGTTTAGTATATATAGTCATTCGTATTATATATATAAGAAAAAATGTAATATAGACCAATTTTAGATTTGAGAAATTCGAATAAAGCCAATAGGAGCATAGATAGGAAAATAACACAATATAATATATCGAAAATATAGAAAACAACAAACTAACAAACAACAAAAACAAACAACAAAAACAAACCGTTAACATTCATATATTTAAAAAACACACGCAAGTATTCTTAAATTCAATCGTTTAAACCAACGGAATAATTTAAACTGATTTCAAACTTTAGCATTCAGTTAGTGATCGGTGAAGGAAAAATGTTTTCCGAAATATATCACTGACCAAATTTTTTTTTTTAAATCAAGAAAAAACACATTTATGCGCGCTTAAAATTGTCCCAAAAATACCGGACGGAATTTACAACATTTTTAAAGTAGTGACTTTCAATTTTTGTGATTATTTTTTATCATCTCAAAAAAAAAATACTTATCTATTTCTATAATTATAATAAAGTTAAACAATCAATGTTAGTAACTTGATTACTGGCCCTTTTTTTAATCGGTATCTATGCATTATCGTATCTG
Organism: Sepiola atlantica; assembly: GCA_963556195.1. Classification (NCBI taxonomy): domain Eukaryota; kingdom Metazoa; phylum Mollusca; class Cephalopoda; order Sepiida; family Sepiolidae; genus Sepiola; species Sepiola atlantica. Next base: position 99,416,706 of record OY744518.1, on the reverse strand, counting down.
TAATGCTTACTCTCTAGAAAGAATAAGATTTACTGAAGTGATCGACTGTTTCTCTCTCAGTTTATATATATATATATATGTATATATAATGAAGGAGAATGGAAAGGAATTAGAGAAAGCAAAAGCCAAATCAACATTCAATTCAAAAGTTCAAAGCAAGGTATATTCCGCAAAAAGGCAATTTATTCAAGTTAAATTTTCCTTAAGCCAGGCTTTTCAAAGATCAAAATCTTATCATCAGAGGAAGTCGCTGGGATAGATAAGTTGGCAATGGCCAATATTTAAAATTTGAAAAAATGAAGTAAAATAAAAGTTGTAGGGAAAGAAACGTAGGGCAAAACTGTGCCAGGGTGCAAGCAAATGTCCGATTGCCAAAAAGTCCGGTGTCGAAGAGTCCAGCGGAGAGAATACGATGTAGGTAGGTAGGTCGTTAGAGGCACGAGAAGTAATGAGAGAAGTTTCAAAGTTAAACTCCAAGAAGCCACAACTTCAGGTACGGCGAAAATAGAAAATCGAAAAAGGGTAAAAAGTCCAATAAGAGGTACATTCGATGATGCAGGCAGGCGTCAGAGGAGATTAAGATGTAAAATATTCGCCATTAAAGAAACTTCCCGGGCAGAGATGACAGAGGAAAGTGTTATAAAGTGGAAAAAAAGGGGCAGTGAGAATATTTAAAGTCTGCCCAGTTGAGAAAGCCGCTTTTTAAAAGTTCGCTTTTAGTACACCTCTTATATATATATATATATATATATATATATATATATATATATATATATATATATATATATATATATATATATATTATGTATACATATAATGTATATAAATTTCTTTCAGTTCATACAAACAGATATGTTGTAGCTCAATAGTGTACGACTGGAGCTCTTAATTTAATATTTAAACCTTAGTTGTTCATAGAAACCTCCCATTTTCCCTTCAAAAACACTTTTATCTACAAACCATTGTGTCTGCCAATTTCAAAAACATATTTTTTCATAATATACAAAATATACCGATATTTATATTGAGCCTTCATAAACGTTTAAAAATTCTACAGTCAGGCTGAAAAATAAAATGGATCTGACATTTATTCAACTAATAAACTCCAGATTGTAAAAGAAAACCTTTTTTTAACTGTCTTGTTTACATATAAAGCGTCATGTTGTATTTTGTTTACGATATCCGTGTTTCCCTCTTGTTTACACCGTTGAAATTAAATCGATAAAACCACACTCCAAAATTAACAGATAAAAATAATTATTTGTCATTAACCACAATAATTTGAATTAAAAATGTTTTCTATGTCTTTTCTTGTTTTCATATTTTTCCTCACTAAAATTCACGACATAGATGTCCGTCAATCTAGTGACGGGCGGCGATATGTTTTTGAAATAAGCAGAACAAATTGTTTGTAACAAAAAGTGTTTTTTAAAGACATATAGAATGTTTTTTTCTAAATAACTAAGGTTAACACACATGATATATATATATATATATATATATATATATATATATATATATATATATATATATATATATACTTGCAAAATCTTCCCAGGAAGCAATTAATTCGGATGAGGGGGGGGGCATTAATTACAAAAAATGTTTTTTTTACTAAAAAATTTCCAGAATTTTAATAAACTTTGGTAAATTTGTAGATTAACATCCTACGCTTAATTACCCCCCCTTAAAATGGGATTCTGTTTAGGGTCGTTCTAGATTGTTAGGACAGTTAATATGTTTATATCACTAACACTAAGTTTTGATGGCAAGGCCGTAAAACCACACGCAATCGCCACTAAAAGGTTCCCCCTCCCTACCAAAAAAACAACGCCCAGAATTCATCTTCAACTAAAACAAATGGTAAACTGCCATGAAGCCTTAAAATGGCATTAAAATAGCATATAATTTTACGTTAAATGTATATGCTAAACTGATCCCTCATTCTAAATTCTAACCTATTATTTTTTTTACTTTCGGCCAGGTTTTTCAGGGTATTCAAACGTAATCGACATAAAAAGTAGAATCTCATTTTATCGAGAGTGGGTTGATGTGGGGGTATTAATCTACAACAATATCAACACTTTAAATATGTTTATTTATACCATAAAAATAAGATATTTAATTAGTTAGATCATTTTAAAGTTATTTATTTAATTGTCACCGGAAAGGTAAATCCAACTAAAATCAAGTGCTTGCAATTAAAATAAAATAGGGACGTATAGTAAAACAAGCACAAATTAAAAAAAGTAAATGCGAGTAAATTTGCAGCGGGTGTCTCCATTAATACCCCACCACCCCGAAAAATACATTCTGCTTTTTAGGGGGTTACGTGTTAACGCATTGGAAAACAGAAAGAAAGAAAAACAAATATTTTAGAATGTACAGTGAGGGATCAGTTGTATATATATATTTAACAGAAAGTGTCCTCACATTTCCGGGGCATTGTATTTTTTAAGGAACGTAACACACATTTGGTACTACTAACCCTAAGTCCGAGTGGCATGGTCATAAAACCACACGTAATCTTCTAAAAAAGTAGCGCTCCCTTCATAAAAAAATGTAGCGAATTTAACTCCCATAACAAAAAACAATGTGGTTAATGCCCTAAAACTGGTCCGAATAATTGAATTTATATAGGAATAGTTTCCCCACTTTCAATTATAAAATAATTGCTTTTTTTCTTTTCCTCTTTCCGTCAAGTTAAAAAAGGTAGAAACATTTTTGGGAGAGATGCGGAGGCTGTTAATCTACAATCATACCAAAATATGAATTTTTCTATTTTTATTATGCAATCTGGACAGATTCGAATGCTACTAAACACTAATAAAACAATGCAAAATTGACACCAAACAAATATAAATGGCGTGGGGCTCAAAAGAAAGCTCTGAACGTCATGATTTCATAGGCTTCTTTAATGTTTAACATGGATGGCTCAGTCTGCATCCAGCGAATGTTAGCTTTTCTTATTTAAAATAACAGAATCCAACGGATAAAACACAGATACATAAATATGATCCACACAAACCAAAAACCACACAAAGAGAACGTAGACCACACAAGAAATCAAACAAGTAATTGAGTGGTAGTACAAAACGAAAACCCACACAAAGATTCCCCTTTATACATATAAAACATTTTACCGATATTATTATATCGAATTTGCACACGTCGTGAAAATGATTAAAATATTCATCAACAAATAACTCAAGTAAACTCCAAAAATGTTAATCATTTCGAATGCGAGAAGATCATGGCCAAACCAAAAATAGACAATTGTTATATGGCCGTCCTGGCCACAATGTTCCTTACCGAAGCTGTTTAATCCCATAACAAATATAAATAACTAAGATGGAATTGTAATAGAACCTTAAGATGTAACTGAAACGAAAAGCAAATACTGACAAATAATTTCGTTTCAAAAACATCAGAAATGAAAAACGAACTTACGTGAATACCAAAGATGCCTTCAATCCTGCCGGCAAAAAATATAAGGAATAGAAAAGGATTACAAAAGATCAGATGAGAGCATGTCGGAATGCAGACGTCATCGACGGAAAAAAGAGTTCGAGCAATAAATACACGTTGACATGTTTGTCGAGCAAGCAGTGACACACATGATTAAATTTGTTCGGTTTTAAGTTCTGGCCGAGACAAAATTCCGTTCAGTCAGAAATATTTGCAGAAGAATACTTCTTGTAAAAAAACATTCTTATTTAAATGCAAATCCATTGAGAAGTTCGTCTCGTTTCGCATTAGCAATTGAACATACAAGCAGTAAGCGTGAGGACGGAGGGGCCATGTACATGATTAAAAAAACGAAAATTAATCATTATTGATTGTTTATTTAGTTGACCATCTTATTATAGAAAGTACAATAGTCTTCTTGCTCTCTATATATAAGTAAACGTCATTATTTTATGGCAAATAGCTACAAAAGTTAAAAGTTACACAAATTTGAATTTTACTTTTTAATGTGTTCAGATGAATGGAAAGTGTATCGCAATAGATAAATCATAGTTAGATACACACACGTGCAAACACACACACTATATATATATATATATACATATATATATATATATGTATATATTGATCTAATTAATTTCGAATGAAGAAAAAGAAATACAATTAAGTTAATGAAAACAAATTAAAAAATATTTTGAGAATCTTAACGGTATCATTTCTGCTGATAACCGCAACGGATGATGAGAATTTCGCTGGTAAAAGGAATTTCAAAAATATTTTTATACATTATATGATCAGTAATATTTTGTCTATAATTTTTGTGGAACTGTTTTCATAGAATTTCTTATGAGAATTTCAGATTATTTTCTTTGTTGTTCAGAAGAAATGGTAAAATAGACTTTTATTTGTTTAAATATTAATTCTGCATGTTAATTTACTTTGAAACAATCGTAAGAACTTATGTATTTATTTCATATTTGCTCAAAAGGATTATTCACGAGCAGCGTTTTGTCTTTTAAAGACATATATATATATATATATATATATATATACATATGTATGTATATATATACATATATATACATAGACATATATACATATATATACATAGACATATATATACATAGATATATATACATATATATACATATATATATATATATATTTATATATATATATATATATTTATATATACATATATATATACATACATACATATACATATATGTATATATATATACATAGACATATATATACATAGATATATACATATATATACATATATATATGTGATTTCATGAAGGCTTACCAAAGCATTCCTTTCAGGACACCAATGATCACCATTAAAGATATTTTTTCTTATAAATACTATTTATTCAAATTAAATGTTTTTTCCTACACGTGTTTCACTACTAAGCAGTTACTTGTTTGGCAGATCATCAGGGAAATTAAATGTCTGGAATACTGGTTTCAACTGCCGACAATACACAATGTGGCGTTGCAATAGTTGAGGTTACTTAAGAAGAGAAGAGGAAAAAAATAAAAATAAAAGTCAAAATAAAAAAGCAAGGAAGAACAACGTGAAAGTGTATTATCGCACATTGTTCCGGTTTTATGGTTTTATTGAATGTATTTGGGACCGATTATTTGCTTGTTGGCTTGGTGGAAGAAATAATGCACGAGCTACTTTTCTAAGACTTTTCTAGGACTTTCTTTTTTTATCGTTGTTCTTCCTTGCTTTTTAATTTTGACTTTGAAACACGTGTAGGAAAAAACATTTAATTTGAATAAATAGTATTTGTAAGAAAAAATATCTTTAATGGTGATCATTGGTGTCCTGAAAAGAATGCTTTGGTAAGCCTTCATGAAATCACATATAAATGCTCTGTACTCTGTAATCGAGTATCATCGAGCTTGTTTTTTATTGGAACAACCCCGGTCTTCACTGAATGATCTATTTTATAAGTGAAAAATCTAAATCTATATATATATATATTTATATATACATATATATATATATATATATATATATATATATATATATATATATATATATATATATATATACATGTAGAATAATCGTCCAAAGACGGGTAAAATTAATTTCCAGAACAAAACAGTTTTGCACCAATTTTCTGTCCCTTAATGAAGATTCAATACACATATAATTATAAAAAAACATCCTGTTAAAAATCATTATTACAATTTTAATCAAAATCCATTATTGATTTCATTCAAGAAAATGTCTCAAATTTCAGGCTTACGGTTAAGACGTATTAAGAAGAAATTATCATTCAGGAAATGTTGCTAAATTGGTGTCTAATCATTATGGATTAAATTTAAATGAATATCTAAGATATTTGAATTTTCAAATTGGAAATTGTGTCAATAATATGTACCCTAAAAACTCTTTAAATGTTCCAAAGAAACTGACATTGAGGGAATATTTATTAATTGATGACTGATAACTATTGCGAAAATGTGATTAAGGCCTTCTGTTACCTCTTTCCTTCCTTTGCAGGGGGCAACATGTAGCTCATATTACCCATACTTCCGACTTGTTGCTCTGTTCAAAAGTTTATAATGATCAGCTAATTAGTTTAGAAGGGAATTATGTGCATACAAATAGATAAGCATAAACACATACCTATCTTTATCTATAGGTACATATATAAAGTTTTAGATAGTTTAGCCATATCAAGATTTGGATAGATTAGCCGTATCAAGATTTGGATAGTTTAGCTATATCAATATTTGAATAGTTTAAGTATATATAGATTTTAATAGTTAAACAATATCAAGATATGGATAATTATACCATATCAATATTTGAATAGTTTAACTATATCAATATTTGAATAGTTTAACCATATCACGATTTGAATAGTTTAGCCATATCAAGATTTGGATAGGTTAACCATATCAAGATGTAAATAGGTTAACCATATCAAGTCTCTGGTTTAAATCCGAAGTATGTCGGCACCAGCAACTGGCGGTTATTCTTAGTTGGCTTGGCAGTAGCCTCTACCTTCTTAAACTATCCGGTATGTTTGATCTGTAAAAAAGGCTAAACTATATATTTCTGATACTTGGTGGATTTGATAACGTCTAAGAATTGAGGAGCTGTGTTCATTGTGTGTACATAGATGAAGTAGTGGAACCCACTGGCAGTGCCACAATTTCATTCTTTATTATTAATTTATTCATGCAAATTTCTCTTGTCGATTTTACTCACTGTATGCCTGCTGGATATGAACGGAGGTAAATGACTGGAGATAAATATAAATGGAAGAAAATAAATTGCCCTCGTAATAAATGTCATCGTTGTAAAAGCAGCGTATTGGATTACAATAAAAACGGGCTGAAAGATAAATGAGAGCAACTATGAAGGTAGAAAAAAAAGTATCTGATGCTGAGAATCTCAGCTTTCTCAAGAACAGCCATGTTTCCATTGAGAAGTTTAGAATTATTACAAGGGAGAATAATACATTACACTGTTTTCAAAAGAGAGAAAGTCAAGACAAGGTTAAGGACAAAAAAGAAAGTATCTGTCGCGTACGTGATTGCGGAAACTCACGCAGCTCCATTTAAACAGTCAATCAAACTTTAAACACGGTTTTATGATTATAAGATCTATTATTTAATATATGTGAAAATATGTAGCTATATTAATAATCTTAGGCACGCGTATTTAATCGTTAGGGAAATATATAGATATATGTACAGTATGCGCTCTCTGATTAAGCACATATGACATATATATATATATATATATATATATATATATATATATATATAGCTATGTTGAATATAGATTAATTCAAATGTAAGGGGTATGAGATCAAATAGCAATATCAATACGTAATTAATACATTTAACAATAGATAAATACAGTAATAACATAAGCACATGCAGATAATACATAGTTATATATACAGTATGTGTTCTCTGAAACATCAAATAATATAGCTATATTTAAAATCGATGAAGTATTTTGTAGTTTGTATGAGGTGTATAACTATATTTATAACTAGTAATTCATTTTACAGTAGATATGCATATCAATAACATAGCTATATTTATCACTCATAATTCATACATATAAAAGTATATTAATGTATTCAGCAATAAAATACGGTAAAACACATGAAAATATAAAGATATATTTCGAACATATGTCTTTTTATGAAATACATGCAGTATATAGCTGTAAGTAGATTCCATTTATTAGTATGCTATACACATAATTTTACATGGCTATATATAAAGCTAATCCACTCTTATTGAATAAACATCATATCTGCAAATAAATACAAAGACATAAGGGGAAATGTAGTGTTCATACTTTTTATATACTTACATGCAATGTTATGCCTAACAACCTAATACTAAGTAGCATTTATTTTTTCTTTTATTAGTTGATGTCTGTTATATTATTCTATACATTTATTGATATATGTCAATGTTATTTATGTCATAGAGGAGAGGTCAATTCGCATCATGTCAAAAGGTTCTGTCATAGATATTTACAGTTGACCTCCATTGAGTATTTTAATTCTCAACGCATTAATTTGAAAGAAAGCGAATAGATAAATACAAATTCTCGTATCGATCAGCAACTTTCTCTTTACTTACTTGATTCGGATGTTAGGATTAGTTTTTTTTTTCGAGTCATTTTTATTATGTACTTACAGTTCGTGTCACAAGAAGGTTGATACCCTCTTCAGTAAATTAGAAACAATAATTTGTATTATTTGTACGTAAATTCAAGAAACTAATTCAGCACAGGTCCAGTGAATATGAACGTTTTTTAAGGTATATTATTATAGTGAATTCTACTTAAGAACACTGATATAATATTTATAAAATCAATCGACCAGTACATTTTACCCCATCGTTATGTACAAATGAAATGTTTTGGCAGCATGCATCCCTTAAGAGATCCCCCGTCTGTTGCATTGTGCTCTGTGACTGGAACGGTTTGTGTCACAGCATTGTCTAATTTTGTTTGAACATGATTTCTGAGAGATTCTGCAAGCTGCGGTTTGTCCGCTTGACTTAAGTTGTTTGTTTTATTTCAAACAAAGACATCGGGTAAAGACATAGGTCATAGGAAATGAAATCATCCAGCCTTAGATCACCCATATGGGAGACTACAAGTAAACTCTGAAATAAAAGTGCTTGGTAAATGCTACGATCTGCAGAATCTTTGACGTTGTTGCTCGATGCTAAAGTCTTTCCTTTTAAACTCCGTTTGTGAGAGTAGAAGAAAACCGATTGTCCATCCATCTTCTGTACAATATCTTTTTCGATTTCGAAAAGGTGCGGAACATTGACATCCTCGTTAGCAGTAATCTCTCTAAAAATATCACGTAACGATTCATCGCCTGAAAACGGCTTAAAGCTGTCTAGTTGCTCTGCAACTTTTCCGAGGTCTGTCTCATTTTTTTTCAGCCGCTAGACAAACAACTCCTTATGTTGTTCGCTTGTTGTGTAACTTCGTGCGGTAAGTTATTGCATGCCAAGGGTTTAAGCGGATGATATAGTGGACGACATCACCCAAACTGTTCTCTGGCGGTCGGACATCACCACTGTTACCCATATAAAAATATTCACCCATATTCCTGTCTCTGAACCTGGGTGAGTGTAATAAGACGTTTAGGGGTACGGGTACCATGTGGATGTAATAAATGCTTTATAGGAAAGTACCCCTAGATACGGTATAAGGAATAATTGGTAACCCTTTCATGTCAACGATTTACCTTGATACCTAAGTAAAAATCTAAGATGTATTGATTTATCATTAAAACCGACCGAGTTAGTGCTTAACATGTAAATTGAAAATGACTTGTAAACCAAAACAAGTCATATTCGGAATTTGACACTTTACTAAACTCCGATCTTGTCCAACATTTAGTATGTTGTAGACTAGACGTAACCTAACACAAAACCACCTAAAAACAAAATGTTGCGACATTTGTGTAATAAGGGTATTCTGGCAGTATATTGATCCGTCTAGTACATCTTTCTTGTGGTCTTACCGGATTCAAGGACAAGAATTCATTTAGTCTGGTGGAGTATCCAGCTAAGTGATGTAACTTGGAAAAGATGCACCATTACCTGTATCAGCCAGTGTATAGTCGTGTCGAGGTGATCGTATTTGGGCTTCGAATACTATGTTATTTTGAATATTTGGTCAGGGTTTACTTGTAGGGGAAGTATCCTTATGTCAGGTTATACTGACAAAACCTTTGTACAAAGAAACTGAAGACACTCAAGGATGGTGTCTAGTTGATAATTCAAACCACCCAGTTTATGTCAGTGTATGAATTTCAAGAAAGTAATATTTTCCGTGAGAAAACTTTTAATCAAAACTGTTCTTCATAATAATACAACATATCAATGCACATCTTAAGAATTTGAAAACATAGAAACAATCTGATTTGTAATTATAATTACAACTTATTAATTAGAAGAGCTACAGCAAATATAGTCGTGTGAATATGAGCGTCTGTTAAAGTATATTAATATAGTAAATTATTGCTAGAGACTTAAGCACATTGATATAATATTTATAAAATCAGTTGATCAGGACATTTTACCCCATAGTTATGTACTGAGGAAGACGAGGGGGTAAACATATCGAAACGATCGAATATAATAATGCAAACAACTAATATCCGAAACGCCTTCACTATCTTCAATCTTGACTAATGTGCATACCTCAGAGAGTTTCGCCACCTGATTCGGCAACCTAACCCTATACACTAGGGGGGGGTGCCACATGCTTCGGAACCCTAACTCTAACCATCACCCTATACCCTAGGGAGCTTCGCTACATGCTTCGGAACCCTAACCATAACCCTTCATCTTAACCCAGGGAGCTTCGCCACATGCTTCGGAACCCTAACCCCAACTCTATAACTCAGGGAAGTTCGCTACATTCTTCGGAAGAAATTTCCGTCATGTATCACGATCATGGGGCAGTCATTCAGCTGTCAAGTGCGGCATAACATTATAAACACACTTCTCAAATGAGCACATCATTTTGATGGTCATCTTCTTGAATTCTATTTATTGAACTCTTATTTATATTATGTATTTACATAGCTGAAGTCTGATAGCCAGGAAACATGTCCAAACGAGATTATTCACTTATTTTTCGAACAACGTCGTAGTTGGTTCTGGTAATACTAAGCTTCTTTATGAAATCTGTTTTTTGTCAATCTCGCAGATGAACAGTTCTTAAGCATTTTATTTCAAAGATAGTAAGCTTCATCGCATTCTCTGTCGGTATAGTCAACGATTCACTTGCATATATAGCAAGATGAATTATCAAGGCATTGTAATGCCTTAACTTCCGCGATGTTGAGATGTATTTTCTGCTACGTCGTCAAAAGTTAGATTTACAACTTCATCACCCGAGCAACACCGCGTTATCCTGCTAGCAATTAATAATAAATAAAATAAGAAGAAATAACAATATCTAAATATAGATACGTTAAACAACAGAAACAATCAATGACAAACAAAAGGGCACACGAAAGCGCGCATGATTGGAAACAGGAGAGAAAGGTTTGTAGAAACGAGCAACAACCGAATGAAAAAGGGAAATGTGTGTAAGTAGAACGAGATAAGACGAATAAATGATAACGGGATGAGAAAACCGGAATTAGAAACAATGGCGCGGGATTAGATGTAAAGATAAATCGAACAAGAATGAAACAATAAAAAAAAACAGGATATAATAAGAATATAAGAAAAGAACATAGAATAATTACTGGTGTAGATAAAATAAATAAATACCCGCAGAATAGGATAATAAAAAAAGTTATCAGAATATAAAGATTCACATATCTAAAGTATCGGATGATTAATGAATAAACGAATATATCATAAGAATAGCAGAATATAAGGATATATATTGAAAAGGGTATATGAACATAATTACGAACAAAGGTACAAGAATATAATAAAATAGAGTAACACATCAAGGAAAAGACAATTCAAGAATGGAGACATAAGAAGGATAGAAAGAAGAAAGGCAGAATATATGGATATTTTTATAGAATAAATCCAGTCTCCAAACCAGGCTGCAAACAGGATTTTTCTCACGTGTTCTGAGCTGATAAAAACAGATATGTTATTCAAATTACATTTTAAATTACGACCTTTTAAGACTTAGGGTTATTGAGTAGGTAAAATGGGGCTTACTTTTAGAAACGGGAGTGATTCTATAAAATCACTAATATACGTAGGTGTGTTCTGAGTAATAAAAGAATGTCATATCGAACATGGATGTGAGAATAATATTAACAAGAATGGAATTATTAAGATGTTGAAAATACCTGACGCGAAAATATTGCAAAGCAAGCGAAAATATTTTCATGGTGAAGATTGTGTGAAAATAGAGAATAAACAACTAAAGTTATAAACGTTTTAATTTTTAGGTTTTTGATGAGTTTCAATTTTTGTGCATGGGAATCAGTTTCCTGATTCTTAGATCCAGGTTTATGAATTCTAAGCTTGTTCTGTTTATGAAGACTCCTGGTGAATTTAACAGGATTATTTCCAAGGTGTGTTTCTGTACTTTCATTAGGTTTCTGCTTTAGCTGAAAGACACTTGCTACTTTTTCTGCTGTATTTCTGTTGTAGCTGTTTCCTCTATGTTTCTTTGATAGTGTTCACTTGTAACATACACAGGTAGTTATAATTAAGCATCGCTGTTTCGAGTTTTTTTTTTCATCTCAAGTTATCTATATTCTTCTATTCGGAATTCGATTCATATATCTTGGCTAAAGATTCTTGCTGTGATTGTGAGAATTTAGCCTTTTTTTGGTTTTTGTTAGCTATTTCTGGTCATTCATATACATGCGGTGAGTCTTTCTTCCTTTGTTTCTGTAAATGTGTACGCTACATGGTTCCTCCTCGATATGTATGTTGGTTAGTTGAATCGTAGCTATGAAAAACACGAGTTGATATAGAGAGAATATTATTATTATTATTTCTGAGTAATTCTCACACGAGTCATTACCACTGATTGCACTATGAAACGGTCAACAGGTAGTGTTCCCTATAATGAGTAAGAAGTAGCCTCCCAGGATTTCTAGTATTCTTTGTTTTATTCGATCACTGTACCAATAGTTTTGGTATCACAACTGCCGTTAACTATTGAATTCATGCGGATACTATATATGGCTTTTCTCTGGAATTTGCGTGACATAAGCCTCTATAGGATTATTGTGCTCTCCTTACCCTTCCAGTGGAGATCTAGAAAGTTATTTTTACCGCCATTGTCTTGTTATCCTTCCAGCCTCTTCACGACCATTTTCTGTTGTATCAACCGATGTTTGTGCCACCGATATTTTTTTCTTTGTCTGGAGAAGAGATTTCAGATTATGGGATTGTTTACATATTTACAGTGCAGTTTTATTTCCCTCGGATTTATGTAATGTTTAATTTATTTGTCTAGTTTTGGTTAGTCTATTTCTACTTAATTACGGTTAGTTTGTGTCACCCGACATAGTGGATCAGCTTGTGCTATTCTATGATTTTTTATAATATTTCAGCTATTTTCATCAACGGCTTGGTTTATATAATCTCATTCCTCCTTTTGATTTCAATTTCTCTTAGTCTTTCTCCAGGTTTTCAGAAATCATTATATTATTTAAATTTCAGTAGTTTTGTTTGTCTTCTATATTCCGTCTAGGCTCCATGAATTTACTTAGTTTTGCTGTCTCCGTTAGTTCTATCTGTGAACTGCGGAGACGGTAAAATCCACTACTTTACAGAATTGTCTTTCTTGTTGACTTTTATCCCGTTCGGTTTCTTGCTTGATTATGCCTGTCAGTTTGTATTGCCATGTCTCAAGGGATTTCATTTCCTCTATTTTCTAGGTGTATGCTTGCAACATGTGTTTGCATGTTCAAAGTGCAACCGTTTGCACAGTTTACAACTAACTCAGGCCTGTTTTTTATCTTTCATTTTGGGTTAGCTTGTGTATGTATATATGACTAATAGGACCCCGTGTACCCGCGTATCATAGGTTAAGTATAAATAATAATATATTTGGCGTTAATCTGATAAAATATAAAATAATATTTTAATTTAAAAAAAAATATTAGAGGATAAAATTATAAACACTAAACACAATAGATATATCCATCGTTTCATGTAGGGGGTTATTACTCAAAATTAAAATCACTGCACCGAAAATATAAAAGGTAAATGTAACCCGTTGTCAAGGAAGGAAAATACTTCGAGATAGAGGAACCTGTTATTGAATGTACATCTATTGTGAGTGCAGAAATCCTTAATTCGCTATTGTCTGTTCGTTTTATTTTATTTTTATTTTTAACTGTATCTGTTCTGTCTGTGGTCAGTGAAGTAGAAATCCTTGTAGATTAAGACAATTGTTATTTTTTCCAATCCAGTAGACCTCTCTTTATGGGCACAGTTATTCGAATTTTCCTTCATAAAATTGCAGTAAATAGTAAATTCAAAGACTCTTCCGAAGAGTAACGTGTGATCAATTTGCGTTAATAATATTTAATCGGCAGCACATTTTATTGCCGCAACTGCTAACCTCTATAATCTTTATTTTATTTACGTATATTTTTAACCATATTTAATTATGTTTACTATTTCAAATAAATATCTCTTTTAATCCCGGTAACATGGGTCTTTTGGGAAAATAAGTTATTATATATATATATATATATATATATATATATATATATATATATATCATGTATTCTCCTCGCCTCTGTTTTAATCAAGCCGTTTCGATGAATAACTGGAAAAAATTCGTGTCCGTTCAATCTAAGGCGAATTAAAACAGACGTTATTTTTTCTTTCTCTTTGTATTTTCTTTCTTTTATTTTATTTATGCATTTTGTGTGTATTAATCTTTTTAACCGTATTTAATTTTTTTGAAAAGAAATGAATAAATAAAACAAAGCGTTCAACGCTTACAAATTAACCCTCTTTCTACCTTTTATGAGAAGAGACCCCATCTTTAATTTTGTTTGGGGGGGGAGCAAGACTTATTTTCCTATATATATATATATATATATATATATATATATATATATACATGGACGGCGGCACCGGGGGGACAGGGGGGGGGGGGGGGGCCAAGCCCCCCCACTTTTTGACTTAGCCCTCCCCCACTTTACGGTCATCAATAATGAAGTTATATGTGCATGTGTTTAACCGGGCCCCCCACTTTTAGGAGAGCCCCTCCCACTTTTATAAATGTGCCGCCGGTCCTGATATATACATATTTTCCGTGCGAGGCTCTGAAATACCTGACTAGTATTCGGCCGCAGGATTATACCTCTCGATGTCTTTGACCAGTAGTCCTTGTCAGGTCATTTATCTAGGAGAAGGTAAAATCTGATATAAAAACTGTTCTACTGGCTACTGATGTCTTGGCAGCAAACCGTTATGGGACGAAGGCCTCCTGAGTCCTGATCGGCAACCTTTTTTAGAGCTAGAATCTCGAACAAAATATCCAATTTGAAAACCTTAAAATTGCTGAAGAAGTGGATGGGCTCTGCCTATCACCCGGCTTTTTAGCTCCTTCTGTGTCTATTAGTCAGGAGCAGAGGTACTAGGTATAGGCAACCCCATAGACACCCAGTGCTTGGCCTTATTCCTTGAATATGACAATGAACGCTGTCGTTCTAAGTCTCTATCTGGGCAACTTGGAGACATGTTTTGGTTACTAAGTCTCATATGACTAGCCTGGGGCGCTCGTGCGCCGATAGGTTGGTGGTACAAATTTAACAGCCTGTCGGCTGCTGATTCCGACTGGTAGTGCAGGAGGCCTAACACTTAGGTAGCGCTAAGAACAGCTGCTCCATCAACAGATGTATAATATCGTGGGTAAATGTACGTGCCATATCGCGCATGGTAGGGGAATCTTACAGTTATCCCTGATAGGCTTTCCCGAGGCCACACACACCATGGATCAAGTTTAACTAATGGTCTTGTTGTGTGAGCTTATTGGCACCAAACACACTCACTTTGCCCTCCCCATCTATCTAAAACCAAAATGACAAGACAAACTAAAAGAAACAAACCTAAACCAAATATCCACCAAGAACATATTCACTTTCGCCCTAGAGGCTATCATACACAAATATCTGGGGGCTTAGCAGGAACATCAATAACGTAGTAAACTCCTGAATATCCTAGCACTAAGTGAAACAAACTTACAATCCTCAATGTGCTTTCGGTTAGCCTTACAGCAAAGCGTTATTTACTTATATTTCTTATACCGTTCTTGTTCAACCCATGACTGTACCCTTCTTAACTTTGTCTCTGAAATCATAGATACAGCACCCTCAGTTACCTCGAGTACCAAAATTTATGTATTTTGAGATTTGACTGTACATCACTGTGACTGGCTTGAATTCTGCAGCTATACAGACGCAGCAGGTAACTGCACGTATAGTTTCTCTATAGTGCATTCCTTCTAACAAACTGTCACTTTTTCGACCCGCCTCCCTGATGGTGTGGAACAGCAAGCCTCACTTCTCGAACTGTTCTGAACCTCACTCAACGAGGCTTGTGTAACGAATGCCCATAGGCTGTTCGGGAACGCCGATCAGCTTGTGGTAATGAGTTATATCACCCTAAAATCTCGTCCCGAAGTTGATAAGCTGTTCCTCAAAACGACGAGATACTACAAGCAAGCTGATTGGGAAACAATTAAAGAGCTCATCAGTGACGCCCAATGGACTGAAACTTTTACTCTCCCTGCTGATCAGTTCTGCAAATAAGATAATCGAATAAGTCAATACAGGCATTGAAACATATGGCCCCTATGCGTAAATTCTACAGCAATTTTCACTCTTCAAAATGGTTCACCTAAATCTGCTATTTCACGGAGTCAGCAAGCATTCTGACAATTCAGCACCATAAGTCAACAACGAATAGACATAAATTTATAGCGCCAAGAAAAAAATGTAAGAATGTGATAGATGAAACAAAGAGAAGGTATACAGAGATGACAAAAAAACGCATTCAGTTGCAGAAACTAGGTACTCGTGATTATTGGAAAATATTCAATAGTCTAGTTAATAATAGGCAATCAACAATTCCCCCGATATCCAACCACAATGGTGTGGTTTGCACGGCTACTGATGAAACTGAACTACTTTCTCTGATAACCACTCTCTCCCAAATTTTTAATTGCAAACTGAAGTTATTCGTGATAGTCGGACACATCAGCCCATTGCCTGTCCGGGACATCATGAAAAAAAAAAGACGCCTCCAAAGCACGCGGGCCTTATTTTATGCCAGCAATAATAATAAAGGAATGCTCTGTTGAACTGGTCCCTGTTCTCTCATAACTCCACAACAAACACCTTGCCGAATCTTGCTTCCTTGATAGTTGGAATATTGCCTCTCTGGTACCAATCTTTAAGAATTTTGGAGATAGAACTGACCCTTAGAATTATCACCCCATCAGTATACTCCCGGTCTTTGCTAAAATCTTTGAATCATTAATCAATCTAGCGATAATCCGTCACCTCGTTAATGTTCAACTTCTTTCTGACCATCAGTACGGATTTAGGCAAGCACGACTTACTGCGGATATCCTAACGGTTATCTCTGAACGCATATACAATACACTGGACAAGGCATGTGAAGCTAGGACGGTATATCCAAGATTTTAGAAAAGGTCTGGCATAAAGGTCTTCTGATAAAAGTTAATTCATAAGGTATTATTGGACGAATATTTAATATAATTAGATCCTTCCAATACAAAAGAAAGATCCAGGTTGTATTCGATTGTCGTTAGTCATGACAACACGACATAAATGCACGTGTACCCTAGGGATCGATATTTGGAGTTTTATTGTTCCTGATATCCATAAGCGACCTCCCTGGTGACATTGTGTCATGAGATGTGTACATGTGTTTACGAGCCCACGCTCTACTTTCGTATTGTGGGTAAAACAGACGACCACATATCCGAAGAACTGGTTGAAGTTTTTTAAAATGACCTCCAGTCCGTAGTAGACTGGGGTCACAAATGGATGGTAACATTTTATGCTGCTTATACTAAGCTCTTTCCTTTAAATAACGACGAGAAACTCTTCGACCACCCACTGCAATGGCAAATAACACCCTAGCTGGAAGTCCAACGTTCAAACTCTTCTTCCTAACATTCACAGGTAACATGAATTGGAACAAATACATAGAAGACATTGCCAAGGCTGCTGACAAGAAAGTGGGCTCGTTCTACCGTGCTAGAAAACTTCTCACACATGAGAGTATCCTATATGTCTACTAGGCCACTTTCCGCTATTTTATGGAGTATTGTTGTCACATGTGGTTGGTGCACCATCCACCAGCCTCTCTCTCTCTCTCTCTCTCTCTTTCTCTCTCTCAGACAAAGTTCTAAAAAGAGTATATAATCTAATAGGTCCTTCCAATAGCTTATTTCCTCGAGCTGTCGGCTTTTGGATCTCCCTCCCTTCTCGCTGTTTCCCCGACTGTACCGACATGCAGGAATTTAAAACTAATGTGAACAAGTATCTCGCTGCAATTATGAATGCTTCCTAAACTTTCACCCAAATTATCAGTAGCCCTTACGTGTATAGTGGCAACTTTCTTTGTTTGCGGCGAATTAAGTTAAAAAAAGGATTTGCTCCCGTCACTCAAATAAACCAATCAATCTCAACCAGTTAAACAAAATCGTCTGCTTTGAATATTTAAAAATATATAAGAATGTGCTTATGTTTACTCCCCCTCCCCCCCCATTTTAGAATATTGGCTGATTGTGCAATAATTTTTATATGTTTGGTGTATTGATCCCCCGATTTATAAAATCGGAGAACCTATGTTTTGAGGCATTTCCGTCCGTCCGGAGTTTTCTCCGCAACCATCCATTGGATTTCTCTGAAAGTTTGCATGAAGTTGTAACTTTTCTCAGGTTAGAAAGTGACATTCTCCAATTTTTGAAAAAAAATCTGGTTAGCCCCCCCCCCCCACGGGGTCAAAAGGCCCCGAAATGGCAAAAAATTTTATTTTTTGCCCCATAACTTTTCATCCATCAATTCAATTTCTCTGAAACTTGGCCAAAATATAGAGACAATTGTTCCTAATAGAAAATAAGTATCGCTGACCTAGGAAAAAATCTGGTTCGCGCCCCCAGGGGGTCAAAAGCCCCCAGAAGGGCAAAAACTACCCTTTTCTTAAATAACGTTTGATCCATCCATTCAATTTTTCTGAAACTCGGCCAAAATGTAGAGGCAATTGTTCCGGATATAAAATGAGCATCCTTGACCTCAGAAAAATTCTGGTTCGCGCCCCCAGGGGGTACAATGAGGGTCAAAAATGCCCCAAATTGCCCAAATTTATTGCATTTTACACTCGCCACATCGAGTCACATACAGAGGTGGGCCACGCATGCGCGGTTTGTTTTAATTTTACTTTTTTTAAATAGAATTCACGTTAAAGTGTAGTATCTGTTCTGATATTATACTTTATATTTTCTCTCTACGGTGAGTTAATTAGAAATTATTCTTTTTTGCAGCAATTTTTATTTTTGTCTTAATCTGGAGTGCCCATTTTTAGGGACATAGAATTTCCCAACATTTAGAACCGACATTGTGTTTTACTCTGTCCTCGCGGAGAGGCAAGTAAATGGAACAACATAGTAAATGGTAAAAGTGCAGAAAAGGCAACAGGCGGAAAATTCGAAATAAGAATAAAAAACAAATATTTTATATTAATCGGCATATTAAACGTTAATTCTATGTTAAAAACTAAATAAAAAAACAATAAAAAAGGCGGATGGTTTTTAGCGAGTAGTATTTATATGCTTACCATCGCTCAGCAGATCTGGCCTAAAGTGTTGACGTAAGGAATAGCATACAGAACGGCCCGTGTATTAGAGAAATCTTTCTAGAATGCGCAATTTTTATTTTAATCGCAGTGCCCCATTTTGGAGGGCATGCATATTTCACACATCAAAGCCGACATTGTGTCTAACACTGCCCTAAAAAATAGGCAAGTATATGGAATAATATATTAAAATTTAAAAGTGCAGAAAACTAACAGACCAAAAATCGTAAACAGAAAAAACAACAAATACCTTATATCAATTGGCAAATGAAACGTTAATTCTATTGTGATAAGTAAAAAAGTAAATAAATAAAAAAAACGGATGATGTTTAGCGAGAAGTATTCATAGCTTACCAGCGCTCGGCAGATTCTTACGAAGGTTTTAACGTAAGTAACAGCATACAGAACGGCCCGTGTATGCGACTTCCAATTCGTATTCCTTTATTCCTAGAATATAGTCATAACGACAAGAAGAACAAAAGTGAAGTTGATGGAGCGTTTGTTCTGTATGTAAAGGTTTAAACATGTATTATACATATGAAGATTTTAAAGCAATTTTTGAAGCAATCTCTGCTGATGGAAGCGTTGTATGTATATACATTTTGAGCTTGTAATAATTGCTATTACTGAATGAAGAAGTAGGAGACGCCATTTTAAAATTTTACATTGTGTTTGTTTAGTGTTCGTCAATCATATTCGATTATTTCAGAATAGGATTGTAGATAGCCAATCAAAACTCAGTAAAAGCATAAAGCGTAGTTTCGGCAAAGTGACACATATTCAGTTAGCAGATGTATAATAGTATAACAAACAGGAATGATATAGGGAAAAACAATGGCAGACGTGGCACGGAAAAAGTACCCTATGAAGAATATGTTCCGGTGGAATGTGCTGGTGGTGGTGGTAGTAATTGTTTAGGTGTGTGTAAAAGATAATCCAGCTACCTATATGTATGACTATTTTTTAAATAGTAACACAAGTCGAGATTAATGTAGGAAAGTATGTAATTGAATGTAAGAGACAAATCATTTCCGAAAATACGCATCAATTATTGGCAAAACGCGTTACCATAGAATAATTCTATATATCGCTTGTGTTTACTGAGCTATGATGCCTGGATGTGAGGGGGATAAACGAGTTAACTTTATTATAGAGATATTAGATATCGTTTCGTCTCGTTGTACATAGAGTCTACATTTAATGTTTCCCGGATCTTGTCTCTACTGGCTTTTATATAGTTCGCTCTGGTTGCGTTTTTATCGCAGCTATTTGATGTATTTCTTTTTCCTATGCGCGTTTTTTTTTAAATTTTATCATCCTTATAAATTGTTAAATTTTGCGGTACTTTTGGTCGTGATAATCAGCCTCTATTTTATGGTATGAATTGTTTTAGTCTTTTTATCACATCGTCCAGTAAATCTTCAATACTTACAATCTATCTACATCTATATAATTCTTATGGATAATATCTAATTCACTATCTAATTCACATATTTGTACGGTGTGTCCAAACACACTATGTGAATTAGCTGAAGCAAACACAAAATCACTCTTTCTCTACGTGCTGACAGAGACATTTAATCTTTTGAAGAGTGGTTTAATCAACACACGGTGAACAGGGGCATATGAATACATAGATAACTAAATGAAAGAATGACACATTGGTCAGTTAATTTTTAATTACGGCTAAGAGTAGAATAAAAATGGATGTTTCTCAAAACGAAGTAGTATTAACCACATATCGTTCAGCATTATTAGACTTGACTATTCTCTAAAAAGATGCGGAGGTATGATAAGTTATTTAAACCATTCGTGCATATCAAAGTCTGGTTGTCAAAGATGAATGCCTCTAGTGTAACTTGTGACAATCTTTTTCTAATGAATCCATTGTTCTCTCAAGAATTGGATGTTCGATTCATAATATCTGAATCGCATTTTATTCATTTGTTATTTATTTGCTTTGTTTGGTTTCACCGAGATAGAAAGAAAACAGGAATTCTTTTCAATGTATTTCTATGAGGAATAACTAGCTGTGAATTTCCGTTAAAAGAAGAACGTGTCGTTGAAAAAACAAATTAAATTAACGTTTCTTTATGGTCATTCATTTTCAATGTATGTGCAGAAGAAATGTATATTCTTTCGAAAACTTCCTGCGTTTTTCTACGGGCATTTTTCCTGTCTTTGGAGTACATTTCAGTTCGCCAATTTGTTTATTATTGTTATCCTATTGATGAAACTGTTTTTCTCTGGTTTATAAAAGGAAAAAGAAGAAAAAATCCAAAAGAATGCCTGTATAGAGACGATTCATAATTGACACGTATAATATTATATGAGACCCTAACCCTAACCTTAGGTACCCGTCACCTGTTGGGTCACAGCAACTACGACTGTTTATTCTACGATTTAATTCGGAAATTTACAAACTGTGATATTTTGTTAAAACATTCGTCTTGCATAACTAAAAATTAGTCTTCGCTTCAATATTGGCCTTCTTTATCAACTTTATCCTTGTCTTTCTCATCTTCTTCTTTGTCTTCTTCGTTTTGTTATCATTATATAGGCATATTATTATTCTTTATTACCAGCATATCGATAAAAGTAATAGACTGATTATTTTACGAACTAATAGTGGTTGTTGAATGTACATGTTAGATGCCATGACTGAACAAAAGAGAGTCCCTCTTTCTGTAAATGCTTACAGAGACATTAAGAAATATTAGAGCGTGGTTGAATTAACATAGATTGAAATGGGAAGATAGAAATATATAGATGGTACAGAAAGATGGTGCTTAGTGCTTTTTATTACAATTAAAACAGATTTATTTTCGAATATATCTGAATGTAAGTAGTATTATCAAAATATATAAGAAAAATAGTATAATACTGAATCGATGTACAGTGAGACTGAAATTGATATAACAAATCGCATAATTTAATTTAAGCTTTGATTTAAGTAAAGGAATATTTTGCTTATTTATTCAACAAGAAAAAAAATGAATTAAAGGGAATATCAAACCAACATAAATAAGAACGTGATAATAATTTTTAAAAGTAAAAATTTTAACGAAGCAAACGAATTTGTATTATTTGGATTATTCGGTACTTTGTTGGATGTTATTATCACAACGTTTTGGCTGAGGTAACCATCCAGCCTTTTTCACCTGCGACTTGTCGAACTCGTTCGAGAATCTGTACTGAATTTCTACCTGATTCCTTTATATGATCAATGGGGGGAGGGTAGATTGTTCTCGTTTCGTCGGCTATTAAGTCTTCAGTAATTTATATTTAATTATTATTTACTATTGCTGAGTTCGACAAGATACACATGAGAAAAATCGGAAAGCACAACGACTGAATGTTGTGTGAATCCCATTAAAGATGAGAACAATAATCTGAATATTCAAATTAAACGACTCTTCACTCCTCGTTTCAAAAATGCTAAAACACAAGAAACAAGCAGTGTAAAAATACTAACAGAAATAAAAACCACGTATGGACAATATGTGGAAAAGAAAGTAAGAATAACAGAAAGGTAAAGACAAATAAAGCGAAGGAAAATACTGGGTGAAGAAAAAAAGAAGGAAAGAAAAATAACGAGTAGTTTAAAACGAAACATACAAAAAGATGAGAAAATTAAAATCATACTAGGAAGAAAAAGAAAAGAAAAACAAGAATAAAAGCAACAACACTTCTTAAAAGAAAAAAAACGAATTCAGAAAAAAATCAAAAAGTAAATTTGCGAAGTAAAAAAACGAAATCTGAAAATCTAAATATCAAATAGCTAAAATTGATTTAATAAAATGTTAAAAGTATAAGCCTATTCAAAATGGCATGACCTGATTAAAAAAGAAATCCGTGCCGTTTGGCGTGCGCCTGTCTCTTGTCGATCCGGAAGCGAAGTTATCTGTAGCTGGCTGTTCGGAAAGCAACCTCAGTCTATCTAATTTCACATAGATCGAACAAAACTAGTCGAAACGCTGGAGAGATGCATCCCAATACAGTTAGTCCCTTGTTGAGAACAGAACATGAGTATTTGATATTAGTCTGCGTGAAGAGGATGCTTTGTACGCCGTCTCTTCGTTTAGATTTTCTGCCAACTAGTGTTTATAATACGCATCATAAATAAAAATAACACTTTGTTTTAACTCGACTTTACATATATATATATATATATATATATATATATATATATATATATATATATATATATATATATATATATATATAAGCAACAAATTGTTATGGTGCGAGAGTTCTATTTTCGGTCATCTCAAACGCTTTTTACCTTCGCCATTGTCTTCAGGGTGGTTCTAAGGTGTAATTGAATTTGCGTTTATTTATGTATTTGTATAGTACAACTCTCGGATCCATACTTAATGAATTATTATCGGAGACCCGGAAACTGGCTTGCCGAGTCGAGACAACGATAAAGAATATAACGTAAAGATAAAATTTTGTCTTGTTTAATCAGACTTATATATATATATATATATATATATATGATAGTTTTATTTACACAGACATGTACAAAATCTGCGACACTGGCATGTCGATGTTATCGATCAACAGTTACTATAAACTGAGATCTCATCAGGCAGAGTTAGAATTTGCACGCACGCATACTACAGTTCACTTGGAAAAAGACATTTATAAACTCGACGGTTTTTTGACACCTAATTCGTGCATGTCTACTACCCCCCTCCTTCCCTCCCGACCTAAATCAACAGACGCCCTCTCTCTCTCTCCTTCTTCTTCTTCTTTTTCTTTTTTCCTCTATGTGTCTCTCCCCTCATCATTATTTGTTCCTCTTTCCACCATATATTCTTATTTTTTTATTTATTTATTTATTTATTTATTTATTTTTTTTTTTATTTATTTGCCCTGTCTGTTTCAGATTCTAGACCTTAGATTTTTAGATTTTTTAATTTTTAATTTTTAATTTTTAATTTTAATTTTAATTTTTTAACGGCTTTAATTTTTGAAATGTTAAATTTCTTTCCTTCTTCTTCTCTGTCTCTACCCCTCCACTTCATTCTCTCCAAATATGATCTGAGGTTAAGATCGGATTCTAACTCTGCCTGATGAGATCTCAGTTTATAGTAACTGTTGATCGATAACATCGACATGCCAGTGTCGCAGATTTTGTACATGTCTGTGTAAATAAAACTATCATATATAAAGCTCTATTTTGATATTGAGCACTTTTTATAAACCCGGTAAAAATTCTCTGGATTACCACCCTGTGGATATTTTTCACCTGGATTATTACCATTATTATATATATATATATATATATATATATATATATATATATATATATATATATATATATATATATATCAATCAAACACACACACACACACAAACATACACACAAACAAACACAGAACGTAATCAATAAACTACGCACACAGTTACCCCTAAAAATTAACAGACTTTGAAAGTGGTAAAATAGGTAACATCCATAATCAATAATTAATTTTTTTCAAATAAAACTTAATTACGATTAAGACACATATACTAATATATAACCCTGACCGCGGTGCTTCCTTCAAAATGGACGCTTCAGCAATGGGCAGTTTAAAGGTGAATTCAAACGCCATTTCCTTTAGTTTTCGTTTCGAAACGCTGAAGATTTCTCCTGGAATATAGACGAATTTTAAAATACAACCTTTTAAAACACAACTCTTTAAAAAAATACAAAACTATAAATACATAAACAAATCAACTTAAATACAATAAACCACCTTATAAAATAAAATAAAACATTTTTAAAAAATACTAAACTATAAATAAATAAACAAATAAAAATAAATACAATAAAAAAACCTTATAAATTAAAACACCTTTAAAAAAAATAAACTATACATAAATAAACAAATAAAAATATATACAATAAAATGCAAGATAAAAAACTTAATTAATTCCACCCAACAAATATATAAATCTGACCCCGATATTTTTTTTCAAAAAAGACATTTCAGCAATGCACCGTTTAACGGTGCCTCCAAACGCTATTCCCTCCGTTGTTTTAGTTTTAGTCCAGTCCAAATGTGGCTGAACCTCAAACAAATTGCTAACGAAGGTTGTTAACTTGGATATTGGGCAGGAATAACTTCTCTTTATGATAAAAAAAAGTTTACCAAAATTAGCCTTGCGGGAAGGGGTCAACAGGCGCCATCTTTAAAATCCAACTGAACATTATTAAAATTTCCAGACATAAAATTCCTGACATATCCTGACAAGTATGTTCATTATTCCTGACAATTACTGACAAAAATAAACGTTTTTCCTGACAAAAAGCCTTTATTAAATTAGAAAAAAAGATATTGCATGTAAACACAAACAGGGCCAACCCCAAGCCATCTTGACATTTTCTTGGTGGTTTAAATTGTAATGATAGGTAGTTATAGTCTCAATAATAAACTAACACCAGAAAATTACAAGCCCCTGCCATTTTTTATGTTTGTTTATTTATTATACAAATATGACTATAAAAAGTACAAACACAGACTAAGTAGGCTTTTTTAAGGCAACAATTGTCACATTAATTCCTGACATTTCATAAAAATAGGTACAAAATAAGTACAATTTACAATAAAGGAATGCTGAGTTGGACAAATGTTGGGGCAAAGCTCTTGCATAACCACCATAGAACAAGTTCAGGAACTGGCCAAAGAATATTTTATGTCAATAACTAGTCAAAGGTAACTTCATCATCATCAAAATCTGACTGTGGTGAGTTGCTGCGGTGGAGGCCTTTGCAATTACCACACAAGTTTGAACAGTCAATGTCATGTTTCCTGCAACTGCATCTTGCTGTAGTACACCCTGAAGTACAGTTATACCTAATTATAACCAAGAAATTTACAAGACCAGCTGACAAGTCAGACTTATTGGTTGTAATTTACCATCTGAAAGTTTCCATTCCCACTCGTGAGGTTTTAGCTGGTTTCTACATTTCCATTCCTGAATTTGGAAGTAAACTCGAAGGCTGTGAAATTTCGTAGCTGCTCTTGTTGGTGGCAATGATTTAGCCTCAACATACTTTGAGCTTTTTTAAACCTTTTACTTAAAGCGTCTCAGTCGGAGATGATTGATGGCTTCCCTATCATTACCATTGTACAGGCACACTGAAGCTTTCTCCCCAGTTTCAATAACCTCTTCTGCACTGATATCCTTGTCAAACACTTCTGCCAGTTTGAGGAAGTTTCTATTGTTCATCACCTTTCGAAAGGAAACTGCCTTTCCAATTCCATAAACACTGGATGAAAAATCACAACCCTGTAGTGCATGGATGAAAAGAATGTTGGAACAGACCACATCTCCCAAAGATTTCCTCATCTCTTTGATGATCCAGACTTTCACAATTTTTGCACTATCTTTTGGTTGTGGCGTGAAGAAGATGTTGTAACCAGCATCTCTATTGGCATGATAACATAGAATGGGACAATAGGTCAGTGTCATCTGCTATAAAAATCGTTTATCCTATAAGTGCCAGTTCTAGAGCAGTCTTCACAATCAATACGTCAGCGTGTCCAGATGCATGGACTAGTTTACAACCTGCTTCCTCCAAACTCTTATCCAGCAAGTTGATGAACAATTATTTGTTTTCTTGATTAGCAAGGAAAACATCATTTTTTAATTTGAACACCATTAAAAGGGAGGGCACATCAAAACCGACAGAGCCCCCTGCCCGGCGTCGCTGCGTCGCATCTTTAATGGATGGACCACTTTCATAACTATCAAAGACAATGCATGCTTTTCCATATCTAGTTGTGACAGATCTCATCAAATGTGTGACCTTTTTGCCATGGGAGGCGTTAAAGTAGTGCTCCACCATCTAAGAGATAATGTGGATTTCTAGACTGTGGACCTGATTGTACAGGGGAAGTCAGTTCCCATATTGTGTCTGCCAAAGCCGGTGCTTTGCCTCTCGCGGTAGTCTAAAAGAATCTCACAGTGCAGGTGGGTCACCAGAAAGCTCATACTGGAAATATTCTTGCTGCTGCTGAGTTGAAGGTTCATTGGTAGATAGCACACACAGTCTCTGGAATAAGTATTGTGGATCAGTCTCAATGCTTAATCTTTGCTGAGCGAAACTTTTGACTCAAGTGTAATTACCTGATCCTTTCGTTTAAAAGTGTACTCTTGGACATTTTCTCTAACCATTGAAGCTATGATTGCCTCTCGTAGGCAGTTTGCTCTGTCCACATTCACCTTTTTGTCTCCAGTTACTTCACTTGAAATTCTGTGAATGGACGGATCTTCCGTGAAAAGCCCATGTCTGGGGAAACGCAAGGAGATTCCACGTATCCCAGACATCTCTCTCTTTTCTTGCTGAAGAAGCCTCCTGCTGCTGGTCACTAGTGCCATATCGAATGCCTGCTGGTTCTTGCATTGTAAATTTTATTTCAGCGCACGCTGACAGTGATAGCGTCCAAACCAATCGTTGATTCCTTTGCCAGTAGTAAGACCTCCAGACGTCTTCATGCTTCTCATTAACACCTGCTGAATAACCAGATATGTCGACCAGCCAGCCCAGTAGCGATTACTCCGTCTAATCACATGAAATCGTTCAGAAAATTCTGGTACACTTCAGGACGGCTTTTCGGCAGCCCCTCCATTAGCTGCAAGTACAAGTAGGTCGACTGGGCATATAGGATGTGTCCTGTTGCAGCAAATATTTGCAGCATTTTTCTTACAGCGTCAAAGTGCAATTCCCAGTTTCCGGTGCGCTCTGCCTTGATAAACAATTGCAGGATCTTAACCATATCAAGGTATTGAATTCACAATTGTGCTGTTCGCTTCTGAACCATCGCATCCTGCACATGATTTATTCTCTGGTTAATCCTGGTCATATACTCTGATAACAGAACATCATTCAATGTCTCAGTCCCATAAAGGAGACCTTTCAATAGCCCCTGTGCTTCCTCCAAATGATTATTTTGCGGAAATAACTCTTCGCATCAGTGTTGGGTCGATCATCTACAGTGACATGTGAAACTGGCAAATCATAGGCTTTCGCTAACAAAATAGCATTCAGAGCAGTATCAACTAAGAAGTGAGCACGAATGGCTCTTGCAATTGCTTTGCCACTTAGCAATTGCTTGACTGTGTTTTCAGCATACACAAGTTAAAACATTCTAGCAATCCAGAACCTGCCATCAAATAGTCAATTTCTATGTATTTGTGGTTGATCTAACGCTATCTGCATTTTTTGTGAAGACGTTGACCAATCTGAATTATGATCTTCTCACCACGTTGTTCAGAAGCTTTGTTAATGGAATCGACGCCCTTTTGGCTGACGATGAATGTTTATTCATTACTGGGCAGTTCATTGTTGCAAACTTATCAGCATCTATAATTATCGATACTTCACTTTGACCAACCTGAAATTAGAATATGACAGAATATTAAGCTTCTGCAGTAATACACCAAAAGAGACAAAATAAGGCATAAGAAGTTATAATTATATTTAACTTTATGAAAACTGTTGGTTTTATCTAATTTCACATTGCTACATTAGTTTTTTTTTAAATAGATTTACAGAAATTGAGTTGAGAAAGGGGGGGGTTAGAATCGGCAGTAATCTTTAAAGATGGCGAACGTTAACCATTTTCCGCAAGGTTTATTTGGGTAAACTTTCTTTTATCTGAAAAAGAGGGTATTCATGCCGAGTATCCAATTTAAAAAGCTTTGTTAGCAATTTGTTTGAGGTTCAGCCAAAAAATAAACTACATTGACTGGACTATTTCGAGAGGCTGAAGATTCTTCATAGGGCTATAGACGATGTTTTAATTTTTAAAAGTCAGTCCATCTGGATGAAATTGAGATACCACTCTTAAATGTGTAACGTATCGTTTTTAAATAAATTACTTGTACTCAATTTTTAGCGATCGAGCACTTTATTGATTTCTTTTCAACATAACGTGACACACACACTATATACACACACACACACACACACACACACACACACAGAGACACACACACACACATATATATATATATATATATATATATATATATATATATATATTGCATCATAAATTTATTGAAAAGAACAATGAAGTGCTCTATTGTAGGTTCTACAAAAGCTATATTAAATTTTAAAACTATATAAGACATGTTGAGTGTAAGAGGGTTTTCCCGATCGATCCATTTCGGATCTGGGGTAGAAATCGGCTTATAGTGACAGACAGACTCTTCTGCACTGTTCAGTAGACGTCAATTAGTGACAAAACAGAGAAAACCACAAATCATCGGTTCAAGGCAAGTAATGCCCATTTTCTGTATATATATGTATATATATATATATATATATATATATATATATATATATATATATATATATATAAGCTGTAGTCCTCGGCTATGTCAGCTTTCTTAATTTTTCTTAAATGTAATAACTAATATTAGAAACTAAGGACATCTATTAAATATTAATCACCCAATTTTATTGCAAAAAGAAATCTCCAAGTTTATGATGATGATTGTCGATATCTGCTAGGAAATAACTAGAACGTTATAGCAACAAAAACATTAGTGAAGATTCGAACGCACGGTGGCATTAAATATTGTAACTGAAGGCGAACGCTTATCCATCTGGCCACTGATCAAAGTAAATGAGTTCGGCGTAGAGATACAAAAGTAAAAATCTGCTTCACCCATCCGCATAAATCTAAAATAGTCCGATTGTTTAATATAAAAATATTAGTAAACATTTATTAAATATCCTTTATCCATTTCTAATTTAAAAAATATACGTTAAACGTGTATGATGATTTTACGCGAAAAGTACCACCGCTTATTATAAGTACTAGCGAAATAGCCTCCCTCGGACGTCTATTTTTGTAAGGTTGCCGCGTCAGAAATGAACGGTCACCCGTAAACCGATGGCGCCCCAGTCATATTTCTTAAGTTGTTAAACATTGATTTTTTTTGTTTCGGACCAAAAACTTTTTTTGCCCCCCGCCTAATTTTTTTTACCATTTCCCACTCAAAGAAATATATTTTTAGTAAAAAAAAAAAAATTCCGACCCACACCCCATTAAAAGATTTCCGCTCACCCCACAATTTGTGTTACCCTCCCCCACCGAAAGGAATAAATATTTGTAGTTGAAAAAAAAATTTTGGGACCCCTCCTCCAAAATAAATTTCCGGTAGCATTTTCATGCTAGCATTGGAGAATGGTATCATGGTGAACGAACATATACTGTAGTGACCCCCAATAGGAGGAGGTAATAACTGAGGAAATGGTATCATGACGAACGAACATACACTATCCCCTACCACAAAGTAGGACTTAATGACCGGGAGGATGATATCATGTGTAAAAGACAGATACTACATTAGCCCCAGCAAAACAGGAGAAGGTAATTCTGGGAGGATGGTATCATAAGGAACAGCGACATCGGACGTTTTACTAACGCAGTAAGTTTTAACCGGAAGTTTTTATGTAAATTATGTCTCTTGAAAATAAAATTTTCGAAAGTTTTTTAAACGCTTTCTTTTTTATTTAATCGCATTAATTAATTATATTAATATTTATAATAATGTTACTATCGAGAAAACTATTTCGCGTATATACGAAAATCTTGCAATACAAATTAAACATGTATATTACTAAATACGTATTTATTATAACACTTTATGACATCAATATGCAGATGATGGATACCTATATATGTTTGTGAGTGTTTGGTGATCATTATATATACGGTATTTCAAAATACTATATTGTTTCATAGAATTAAATAAGTATTAGCCCTTTTAATAGTAATATAGTTCGGATATGTGTAAAAACTTTTGTATTTATTCATTAAGATAAGAAGAAGAATGCATCTGTATGCGAATAGTACGACCTAAATGAGGATAATATAAATATAAATGACTCATCATGTGTGATAATGTAAGAAAAATATATTTAAATATTTTGCACAGGTCCTTAATTTCCTTATGAAATCCGAGTAAAATATATAGTAATAGTGGTTGTGCCCCAACGGGTCATGAGTACGTCCAATACTTTCTCCTCTTTTTACAACCTTTCGGCCGTTGACAACTTCTTTCTTGTGCAGTTGTTGATTTTTTTAATTCAATGTGCTAGCCTATTAAGATCAAGCTTAGGTGAAAAAAATTAATTGAAATTAACTAATATAAGATATAAATGAATTTGTACAGGGTGGGCCAAAATAAGGGTCCTATCTTTAAATTTGAATAACTTGAATTTGAATAACTTCCACAAAATAAAAGTTAAACGCACCAAACTTTATGTGTGTGTAGACTGACCCTTCCGAGATTTTTTGAAATAAACAAAACAAATTTTAGCCGAAAAACACTTCTTAAAACTTACAAAAACTAAAGTATTGTTTTTTACACTGTTTTGAGTTTTTTAAGCAAAAATAATGTTTTGTAAATGAGGGTACGTTCCTTAGGGCTAATACGGCTCATGCTTGCTTCGGAAGGGGTCCTTTACTTATTCTAAAAAAAAATAAAAAAAACAATAAATAAAAAAGTTATGAATTTTTAAAAATAGGACCCTTATTTTTGCCCACCCTGTAGAACACGGAATTAGAATATTCTACCGATGTGGATTAAATAAATATTTCGCTTTACGATTTCACTATAAGATGGACGATCTGACTATAGGTACCTGAAAACAAATCGAACATCACGTTGACTCGCCGGTTCCCATCAGATCACCAATGTTAAGCAACGCCGAACGTAGAGAGTAGTTAGATGGGTAACCATTTGAAAATACCGTGTGTGGTCTGTAATAACTCAACCCAGGTTTGCTGAGAATATTACCGGCGACAGACAAGGGTCATGTCACGGGGATTGTTCAGTTCATCCGTTCCTATAAACTTTACCGAATGTTCAAGTTGTGAAAAAGGAATTTTACTACGAATATTACCATAAATAACCCAAAAACTGTGACCAATTATAAAAATGCAGTCAAATGTCCGAAACATTGAAATACTTTAAGTAATAATTTCATTTTGTCTTCTATATTTATTTTTCGTTTACGTTTGCTGTTGTTACGTAATAACATTGAATCATAATCGTGAAAATTAGTTTATGACTGTAAGTCGACTCATCAATTTGTCAGTTATTACATTATGTAGGAATACATATCGATACTTAAAAGCTCACGTCATATACTAGGCAACCGATTACCCACCACTTATATTGTGATAATGTACTGGGGGCACTATGAAGAAATTGGAGTGATTAAATATACTATTTTGCAGTAATGTACTCCAGAAATAAATAAAAAATAATATCAATTCACAATTCACATGGGTTGGAAAAGTGTTCGGTGAAATATAACATTATGATGTTAGCTACGAATATGCAAAAATGTTGAAAGTGTTAAACTACAGCTGCCGAGGTCCGCTGGCGGCAGGTATTACATGAGTGTCAAATATATCTAGTCGAAGTACTCAGTCCATTGATACGTTCGAATGAAATTCAAGCTGTGGCTTGAGATAGCCGACAACCAATCAGAATGCGTATTTGCCATGACGAAACGATTTATCAAGGGTTTTGCTAGGTAACCCTCTTGTTTATAAAAGCGAATACTCAGAGCAAATTTTGAAGAGATTAATTTCTATATGAGATATATAAATATCCGAGTGTTCAGTGAAGATTCTCTTCTACCTCTAAAACATCCCGTTAGAAATGAGGTGAAGAACATTAAATTGTTTCTCCGAAATTAACCGGTAAACTCGGTTATCGTATATCTATATTTTGGTGTCTTAGCCTTATCGGATTTAAGGACAAACGTTAATCTATTCTAGTGGAGTATACAGCTTAACGTTGTTACTTTAGATAACATCACTAGGAGAAGGCGCATCGTTCATTGTATGAGACAGTGTATAGACGTGTCGAGGGGATCTTATTTGGGCTTCGAATACTATGTTGTTTTGAATATTTGGTCAGCGTTTACTTGTAGGATGGGGTCTAGTAAGTAATTCGGTTCTTATGCAATTTACGAGCCGCGTTAAAACCGACAATGCATTGGAATATTCCGGCAGGTTTTCATGAACCGTTGGAAGGTGCGGAAACGTTAAGCAAGTGGAATCGAAACAGCCGACAATTGGCAAACGCGATGAGAATATTACGGAACATTCAACAATGTTTGTAAAATTGGTTAAAGTCGGCGTAGAATCTAATCGAGTTGGGACAAACGCTTCCGTCTCTCGAAGCAATTATTCACTTTTGTCAAAAAAGAAAGGTGAAAAGAAGAGTCACCGAACGTGTGTACATACATGCAAATTAAAAAGAAAATTTATTTAAAGGACAAATATTCTTGAAAGTACACAGCTTGCTTCCACTCCGTCTACTCTTTCATCGTTTCTGCCAAACAAAACACCTTAATCCTAAAAGAAAAACACCTTAACCCTAAGCTAATCATAACAGAATAACACCCTTACGCGAACAGGAAAACTACATTACCATCAACTAACCTAATCGGTAAGATTAACTAACTTTAACCTAATCGGTAAGATTAACTAACTATAACCTAATCGGTAAGATTAACTAATTTTAATCTAATCGGTAAGATTGGACAAGAAATAAATCATAAGAAATCAAACTGTTTGCTAGCAGTTGTTGCACTATATTTTCTTCGCGAAAATAAATATTGATTCATGAACCTTACCATTTGATGAATGTTTCACTTTAATTAGAACTCTTTTCACTTAAGTTTTAAAGTTTCTTATAGAATTACATATCGTTCCATTAACTTTTCATTGTATTTTCGTCGTAACAAAGACAATACATGTTTTATTTAAATATGTTCCCTTAATTATAATTGATTGATAGCATTTTAATATTGGCCAGTGTTTTCGTCCAAAAACTACGAAGTTTTCGTTCAGCAAATTCCGGCGATGTACGTAACCTGTCGACTATAAACGCGGTCCATAAACTGTATGAGTACCGGTATGTGTGTGTGTCAAAATTAGTTCTCCATTGCAATGCAAGGTAGATATGCTCT
This sequence comes from Sepiola atlantica, assembly GCA_963556195.1. Classification (NCBI taxonomy): domain Eukaryota; kingdom Metazoa; phylum Mollusca; class Cephalopoda; order Sepiida; family Sepiolidae; genus Sepiola; species Sepiola atlantica. Next base: position 99,382,373 of record OY744518.1, on the reverse strand, counting down.
TTTACATGATCGTATATACTTTACAAAATAAGTCAAAACGTTGGAAAGGGAGTTAGAAAAGTACGATAACTTAACGATGAAAAGAAAGTAAAAATTCCAAATAAATTTGATGTACAAAGCAAAGGAAAAACAGAAAATGTTTTTAAAATTAATAGATTAGAAAAGAAATGTTTTTTTTTTAATTCACGCATAATAGATTAGAAAAGAAATTTTTTTTTTTTAATTAACGCATAATCTGTTAGCTTCGGTCGGTTCTGGTTCTGGTTTATTTTGCGGCATATCAATTGCAATATGTTATATAATTATGACTAAAAGTAAAAAATAAAATAATCATTCTTTGTGACAATTGTGTGCATGGCGAAATTTCTGGCTTTATTAACATTTTTTGTAGAAGAATAGTTGTATTAATCATTTATATTTTGTACAAGATAGTATGTTCTTGCTGGATCCAAAAAGTGTCACAAGAATTGCCCTTTTCTAAACGGTTATTCAGGTCACTTGCCCGATAATTTCTACAGTGGATTAGATTACAATCAATACCAATGTATTTACCGCTGTAAAAGTCTCACGACAACCAGCGTAGAATGGATGATATTCTTTAAGCAGAAATTAATACAGTTCGTATGTGTGGCTGATATGAATCGGAAAAGATGAACTTTGTTCTTTCTCATTCTTCTATAATGTTTATACTTGTCTTTGTTTGTCGCAGATATTTCTTTGAAGGTTTATTATTCTAGCAGATATTTATGACTTTTAGTTTTATCAGTAATGTGTAGTGATATCTGACATCTTCCCCAAATATTTTTTGACGAATGGCGGTATGACTCACAGATGATGATTGGTTTCATGCTGCAGATGTTATTGCTAAGTTCAATAATAAGTGCATTGTTCATATTTTTATTTTAAGTGCGTTTTAGTATGACTTTTAGTTTTATCAGTAATGTGTAGTTATATCTGACATCTTCCCCAAATATTTTTTGACGAATGGCGGTATGACTCACAGATGATGATTGGTTTCATGCTGCAGATGTTATTGCTAAGTTCAATAATAAGTGCATTGTTCATATTTTTATTTTAAGTGCCTTTTAGTATGTGTGCAGAACAAATTTTTACTTGATGTACTATTTTGATTATGTTCAATGCTAAATTAATAATATTTCGGAATCTTTTATAAAAGAATTGATAACCTGTATTATTTGGATTATTCGGACTACTGTTCTCATCTTGGATGCGATTCTTCTAAGGTTTCGACTGATGTAATCTCCTACTTTCTTCGTGTGCGTCATGTCGAACCGGGAATATTCATGTCGAACTCGGGAATCTGTACGGAATTTCGAACAGAACCATTTATGTAATACATGAGAGTAGCTTGCTCTCATTCCGTCAGCCATAACATGGTTAGAAATTCCTAATAATATTCGCTGTATCGTCCGGACTGAGCATTGAAGAAAACAATCACTTGGAACTGATTATTAATTAGCACTTTTATTCATTGCGCCACGAGTTAATAACCTTTGTATTATCAATAAGAATGAAGGAAGTTTTGAGCATTTTTTTTGTTTATTCTTTTTTATTAGAACTGTAAACAGTTCCAAGTGCGTCTTCTATCGTATATTCATCTGTGTAGACATATTTATTGTCGGAATGATGAACTTTTCAGTTGGGAAATATATAAAAATAGTTCTTTTTATTTATTTCTTTGAGAATTTTGCCAAATCTGATAGGGTGGAATATTTTGGAGTTGATGGGTTCACATGGAAAAAGTCAATTTCGATTTCAATTACGAAATTGTGCGATTTTCCATTTATTTCGTTGAAGGTTCGTTTGAATCACTCAATAGAATTTTTCAGGTTAACATTTTATTTACAAAAAACGTGAATAGAGAGAAATAATTGAATAACTGTCGGTGCTTTCTTAAAATAAAAAAGCAAATCAACGAGAATTGTAAAATAATATCACAAGATCGGCTGATTTGAAGCGAGTGAAAGCGAAGAAAGAGACAAAAGACACGGAAAACCATTTAAGATGTAAGATTGCGATTCATGCCAAATTGTAGTGTAACTTGTAAAAGGAAAGATGAAACGGGATGTGGAATAGTCGAAGTCCACGTTTACGATTTCTTTTCGAGTTCGACTGCCAAGTCGAAAGATGTACAGTTGACTATATATATATATATATATATATATATATATATATATATATATATAAGTGCGTTCCATCTCCGATTGAACTAAACATATTTCTATTAGAGTTACTTCATTTTGAACATATTCAACGCTGCCTTCACGAAACTCGTTTTTTCCATCATTAAATCTCTATTCACCGGACACCTTATCAACGGACATTCACAAGCTGGACAGACTCCATATTTTTTTAACACGCGTACTCTTACTCTCCATTACTTTATATTTTTTCAAATTTTGAATTTTGGCTTTTCCACTGCCAACGTATCCATCTATGTAATTCCTTTGATGATAAAATTTTAATCTTTGAAAAGTCTTGCCTTAAGGAAAAAAATAAACATGTTTTTACAGAGTACACCTTGCATTGAACAATCGAAGTTAAAATAGATTTGTCATTTCTACATATTTAACTCTCTTCTTTCATTTATCTTATATATATATATATATATATATATATATATATATATATATATATATATATATATATATATATATATATATATTAAGTTACTTATTCCTACATACGCTTGCGTTTCAAGCTTATAGCTCTAATCAGTGCAGGAAAGTAACAATTTCAGACGTCGGGATGCGCGAACCCGGTTCACAGAGTCAACCTACCATCTGCAAACAGTCGCCCTATCTTATAGGCCATCGGAAAAAAGTCACGTGATTAAGGGAAATTAAAATCCATATGTGCCTAAGAAGCGGAAAGCAGACAAAAGACTAATCAAGAGTGTTCGACGAATGTATTTGAAACTTTTCTTTAGTGATTTGACAGACAACATGGGGGACCTGGTCGGTATCCTGCGCTTTTTATTTTCAGTAACAAAAGACAACATATAAATATAGTTAAATAAATATGATTGGCACAGACCTAAATATCACGCGGAGGAAAAAATAGATTACAAAATAAAATTAGACCAATAATGGAGTGTTATTAAAAATGTAACACCAACACTTAGAATCTGATCTCGAAGTTATGTGATTGATTTTCAAACATCCTGTCGATATAGAATCGTACTTAGGGTATCAATTTATACGCTTTAATATTGATTCAGAAACTGTTTACTGGTCAGTACAGCTGCTACGGTTATGGACTGATTCTAATGCTTCTCTAACATTCGGATTAATTTTTTGTAAAACTATTTGTCTTTGGCCTCAAAATAAGCCACAGTGTCCGATATCACCTCTACATTGGAGCCAAATCTCTTTCCCTGGAGCTTTCTCTTAAAGTCTCCAAACTGACAGTATTCGCTTGAGGCAAGATCTGAAGAACATGGTTGGAACGGAAACAATTCGAAGTGAAGTGCATGCATCTTTGACATGCCAAATAACATTTATCAATCCATGGTGTTTGCTTTTACAGTATTTTCCCCATCAGAAAGCAATGCTTTGTCCTTTAGTCCTCACATTCATGAGCAATGTTTCTGACAAAGGGGGGGAGTTGCTGTTTTCTGGGTTGGATCTATCCCTCTAACACTTATCGTTTATACCTTGGAGTAGTATTCTTTTAGCTCCTTACATCAAGTGGCTTAATGCCTTGTCTGGGGCGATTTTCATTTAAAATAATACACGAAATTCAGATGTTTCTATTGTTTGGAAAATGTGTAACAGTAGCTTGACTATTACTGTAATCTGTAAACAGATAATCTGATTACACCCAACTTATGACCCTTTATTATATTCCCTATGAAGGTTATAAAAATAACATGTATTTTTTATAAATTGACAGCGCCATCCATATATCAGGCATGAGGCTTATTTAGTGATGTTTTTAATATACATAAGTGGACACCTTTATTGATAGAGAAACAAACAGCTACATAGATATCCACGTAAATATACATATAGATATATAAAAACGTATACAAGCGGATCATGGGACTGTCGAGGGTCAGACGAACAGGTCAATTGATTGACGGACAATATCACTTCTTGCGTCTAGCAAATTGATTTCAAAGCAAACAAATAATGTCAGCTTATTTCGTACAAGGTTCCTGTCTTCTACTTCATCCGGTCTAATGACTGCACCCATTGTAGCGCTGATCATTTAAAAATACCATTAAAAGGCAATTATAACCTTACAGTCGTACAAATGGATTATCTTCTTTAGAAGGCGTGGACAATGGTTTTAATGTCACGCTTACAAACTACTTTCCCCCCTCTCTCTCTCTCTCTCTCTCTCTCTCTCTATCTCTCTCTCTCTATCTATCTATCTATCTAACACCTCTTCTATCTATCTGTCTCTCTCACTCTTCCTCACACAAACACGCACATAGCTTATCACTTACTGACAAACTCCATTTAAATAAATATATTCCCTTCTCTCAAGTTAAATTTTATATATATATATATATATATATATATATATATATATATATATATATATATATATATATATATGTGTGTGTGGGGGGGGGTAGACACGTGGTTAGATTCGTCGACTATCAACTGCCAATTGTCGTAGGTTAGGTCCTAGTTTGGGACGAAATACTAATATTGCCTCGCTGTTGAGATACAGCGAAACAGTCCGTCTGTGGATGACTATATAAGCCGCTCATCTCGGCTTGACCACTTTTGCAAGTTATATCATCCAATTAGCGGCAATGCAAAGCACTTTGTGAAAATATATAGAGCACTCCCTAGAAGTTATCACTTTTTATATAAAAAATTGAGATGTCACTCGCTAATAGCGCTGTCCCCATTGATAAGTGGTTAGGGTTACTTACTATTAATTAGATTGTCGTAGATTCGATTCCGGCTTGGGGCGAGTGTTAGTCTTGTCGCAATTAAGAGCTGTGATACAACGAAACAGTCTGTCTGTGGATGAGCACACACACACACACACACACATATATATATATATATATATATATATATATATATATATATATATAATACAGATATATATATGTATAATTATATACATATATATATATAAATATATACATATATATATATATATATATATATATATATAAATATGTACATATATATATATATACATAAATATATGTATATGTATATATATATATATATATATATATATATATATATATATATATATATATATATATATAGACAAGCAGAAAAATCTGGCGGAGACCTGGTTTCATAAGGAAGGCCATATCAATAAATAATTCCATCCTTTTTGCTTTCACGTTTTCATGGAATTCCAGCGCGAACGCAGATCACAACATGTTATTATTATTTCCCATGAGAGAAAAATGAAATAAAAGTATACGAGTACTCATCAGAGTAGTGCATATGAATACATATGATTCTATGGATATACCTTCTTTCCCAGTTATACATGAATGAAATGGTATTCGGCACGACGAAGATCAAGCAATATTATTCTGCGCAATTTTATCAAAATCGAAATGCTTATCCAAATAAATGCCCAGAGAGACATTAAGGAATATTAGGGATTGATGGAATCAAAAGAGTGAGAAGGACCGATGGACATATATGGATAGTAGAGTGAGACTTGCTATGTTAATTAAAATTAACAACTAGTTTGAGCAATTAAACATAATTGTTTTCAAGCATAACTCAATCCCAAAACTAAAGAATATTTTAGCATATATTTTCTGTTATCAAAGTATAATTTTAAAAAATCTGCCTTAGGTAAACGTTAACTCTTATTTAGTATAAAAGTAGATGCATCACTGAATGAGGTCGGCCTAGTTAGTTTGTTTTTTGTTGTTGTTCAGTATTTGTTCGCTTATTTCTATTACTCATGTTTTATAGAGATGCATTTATATCAATGGTGGTAATGATATCGGTCAGCTTTAAATAAATATTGTGATCGTCTACATAATGAAGTCGCCCCCTCTGCGTAGTTTCTGGATATCTCAGAAAAAATGTAAAAAAGTTTAGGAAAGGGTGGGGGCGTTAAAAATAGACAAAGCCAATAAGTGTAAGTTATTAAAGTTTTTGTATTGCATAAAGATTTCAGACGAGATCTATATTTAATAATAACGTTTTATGGTCATCATTGTATCATAATATATGATACTTATATTTTGTCCGCATATATATATATATGAAAAAAATAAATAAATAAAATAAAATAAAAATAAATCAAAACACATGAAAAAGGATACCCCTTACGACCTATAATCTCCCAAATACATACACTAGTATATCACATATCAAAAACTATCAATAAAATTATCGAACCATATATACCACATAAATATAATATAAAATTTACAACCGACTTCATACACCTACTCAAATCACACTCCCCCGAAAACCTCATAACCGCCTCCTTAGACGCAGAAAACTTATTTACCAACGTCCCAATAAAAGATAGCATTAAAATAATTATAAAAAAGTCTACAAACACAGCACAATATCCCCTCCAGCAATAAAACCGAAAACCCTCGAAAAACTCCTACTTACATGCACCACACAAGTCCCTTTCACAGACCCCAACGGCAAAATATATATACAAATAGACGGCATTTCCATGGGATCCCCCCTAGGCCCCACCTTTGCCGAATATTACATGACAAATATAGAAAATACAATCTTCTCCGACCCAACATCTAAACCTAATATATACACTCGCTACGTAGATGATATCTTCATAGGAATAAATAATAATACATAAATAAATAATAGCAAAAATAAGAATTAATAAAATAAATAAATAAACAATAAAACCAAACACACAAACGATAGAATAAAATTAACTCAACCACACACCCTCTTCTCTCTTTCATTCGCCCGTAACGATAACTATAAAACACTAACTCCAGTCTTCACATTTAATTTTTTTAAAAACAAAACACAAACCAAACCCTAATCCTGAAGACGACTACGAAAGTCGAAAGCGCTCGAAAAAATGGCCGAATTAAGAACTATCGGAGAAGTACTATACGGATTGTCACCTGAAACCAGAAAGATGGCTCGACGGTTTGAGAACCTCACGAGGAAGATATACAAACGTGAAAGTTCCGTGATGTTCAACAACGCTTGCTTAGATAATGGCTTGCTTCCTTATATATGTATGTATATAGAGAGAGAGTAAAAGAGACAGATACGCGTATGTTATGAAATCATTCATTTATATTTAAGATTTTCAACTTTAAAATAACACATATATACATACATGAGACACACCACACATTCACTATATATATATATATATATATATATATATATA
>OY744518.1:99365014-99367514 GCA_963556195.1 Sepiola atlantica | reverse complement strand
AAGTATGTCTGATTCATATGAACGGGAATTTCTTATATGATTTTTTTTTTAAAGCTTAATAATTGAATTCATTGACTTACGGTTAAGATTAACATAAGTAACCTTCTCACAAGTTACACAATCTTTAAATGTTTGCTTTTTTGCCATTTGTTGCCTCAGTAACCAATATTCATCGCAAATTATGTTTTAATTTTTGTCTTCTTTTTCTATATTTACTCACAGACTTGACGGCAGCAGATTGGCTATTTCTATCTTACCAGCTTAACCAATGAAAATGGAAAAATGAAGAAAAAGTTGATGAACGCGTTTGCATACATGTTTAAAAGAAATCAGGACACGGAAGGAGTGTAAACGAATACCAACACATACACATCGATCTGTTTTTGACTTATTGTTTTCATGAAAGAAATACACACAATCTTTTGAAATTGACTTTCTTGTTATCCCGGCTTTCGTGACCAAATTTAAAATAAATTACTGCATAACTATTTGAGAACTAAAACAAACTTGGCATTGCTTCGAGAGTAGATTAAAGATGTCAGTGGCATATTACATAGCTGTGGTCAATAAAATAAGGGGATTTCCTCTAAATAGATAAATAAAAACAGTAAATTGAAATAACTACTCTGGATATGAAAAAAAGGTGATACTTATTGTTTAAATAAAAATAGTTCGATAAACATATATTTAAGTTTAAATCACAGTCTTATAATACCGCATTATTTTTTTAAAATGGAAATCAAAATATGACAGCATTAAATACCCAGTTGTGGCTATCAAAGGTACAAACATAAAACAAATTCATAACAAAAATAAATGTCTTTCTTTATTTACTGTATGCATATTTATACTGATAAAGTTTGTTTATGATAAAAAACTTTGTAATCAAATGTCTTCAAATGCAGGCCAAACGACGGAGTTAAGGGAAAGAAAGTCACATGCTTTTATTTGCTAGTGTGTTAATCACACTTAAATTCGCGCACAAGGGACTTATTGTGTTTTATCTTGCGAGCTTTAATTCCATTTATTTTATGGGCAAGGCACGTCTGAATCAAGTGTGATACACTTATCTCTTGATGTGTGGATTATCAGATGTTCGTTACTAAACTCGGCGGAGTTGATTTATAATTGTATCTGATTTACAACATCTAAAACAATAGAAAACCCATTTTTTAACTATTGACAACTGTAACATTTTAATGGTGAATTTAATATGACTGAGGGTTTGGCAGAATAAACCAACTCAAAGATTAACAAATATTTAACCATTTAAAATGAAAATAATCAATTAATTTTGATTAATTAAAATTTCGAAATAACAAATTGCAGTTAATTCAAGCGAACTGGTAATAACATAATTGGATTAAATTCTTTTAAAACGTGAAATTGCGTCTTTTTGAGATTTAAACGAGTCGAAAGAGATGCAATTGGGCATTAGCGTTAAATGAATATTTAATGTAATTTCTTGTTTAGCGAATATTGTATAATTGTGTGGTTACTTCGTGCAAGGATAACAATCAAAGATAATACACATATAGATAGATTGATTCATTATTAGATTGATTGTTTAGATGATTAAACAGGATATACATAGATAGATAGTAATATATACATACATATAGATATATAGATAAACATACAATTCGATTAAAGGCTAAATTGATGTATTGATTACTCAGTAGATAGATAGACATAGATAAATGTAGATATATAGTAAACACAAGTAAATAAGCATACAGACAGATACTCAAAATAAATTAAAACAAATCTATATATTTATATCACTTTATTGCGTGACTGAGTGAGTGAGTGAGCAATATATAGTAAGATAGACGAATGGATGAATGAATGAATGAATTAATTGATTAATAAATAAGTAGGTTGATATATATATATATATATATATATATATATATATATATATATATATATATATATGTATGTGTGTGTGTTTGTGCAGAGAGAAAGATAGATAGATAAACTAGCATGCAGAACGATATATATAGAGAGAGATACATAGATAGAAAACGAAAATAAACAGATAAAATTCATGAAATAGCAAACGTAAACAGACGGAGAGATTGACAGATCAATCGATTGCATCATTAATTGGTTGATTGATTAATCGGTAAGTTGATATATATATATATATATATATATATATATATAGAGAGAGAGAGAGAGAGAGAGAGAGAGGGGGAGAGAGAGAGAGAGAGGCAGGCGACAGAAAAAAAACAAATACATATTTAGAAACAAAGGGAAACATAAATAGATACATTGATAGATTACTTGATTGACTGCTTAAATTGGGTATATATATAGTTATAGAGACAGCCAAACATAAAGATATATATTTTCATATCCATATATATATATATATCTTAAGATAGATAGATAGATAGATAGATAGATAGATAGATAGATAGATAGATAGATAGATAGATAGATAAATAGATAGATCGACAAACAGACAAATGACAATAATTATAAACGAAGTGTT
>OY744518.1:99355014-99360014 GCA_963556195.1 Sepiola atlantica | reverse complement strand
TATAAATATATATAAATATATATATATATATATATATATATATATATATAGAGAGAGAGAGAGAGAGAGAGAGGGAGAGAGAGAGAGAGTAAGAGAGAGATAGGGAGAGATTTATATAGAGAGAAAGAAATAGAGAGTTACGCTACATTTACGATTATATTTTAAATCTATCTCTCCATCTTTTCCAATCATATGATTATATCTACGTGACTGTCTATATGTAAATATATATCTGTCTATCTATATTTTTCCATATACATATGTAGGATGTACACAGTTTTTCAAAAGAAAATCTGACTAGAGTGCTCAATTATCGGAGTAAGAATCCAATAAAGTTACATATCTATCTATCTATCTATCTATCTATCTATCTATCTATCTATATCACCCTTTACAGACTTGTATTATACATATAGATAATATATAATAGATATTTCGTAGATAGTAATATATATATATATATGTTGATATATCAATATATATATCAAATATATATGTATATATATATATATATATATACATATATATATTGTGTGTACTGTGTGTGTACTTTCGATTTGATTCGTCAAATTATCTTAAGGCGGTGTAAATTTTGGTTTCTTAAAAAATTAAGCCATTATACGTGTTAATCTTTAACGCGCTCAGAACGTAATCAAATTCTTAACGGTTAAGCAATCACACTTTTGAATCTTGCACCCTCCCATGTAACATCTCAATATTATAGACGCTCATTTTAAGCTGTAAATCACTGACCGTTATAATAATAAAAAAACTCAACAGTAAAGACATATTAAAAAAAAAAAATTAACACCGCCTGAAGATGATTAGACGAATTAAATCGAAAGCACTCGCAAAAAACGAAAAGTAAATTGAACAAGAAACAAATGGAACTTACATACAGCAATTTGACCAGAACACGAAATGGACCATTCGGAAAATTGCAAAAATAAAAAAAAAAGTATTATCAAGCAAAAATATTTCGTGTTATTTAATAATGTTAGCATATATATATATATATATATATATTGATAGGTTTATAAATATAGTTGTTGATGGACAGGAGTCTTAAGCACATAGTATCAACGCTAAAGATCCATTCTGGGCCCAAACCTCTGCCTGATCTTAACCAATGATCTCCCTTATTATATTCTAAGACTATTCGTCGACATTTATGCAGATGACAAAACGATCTATGGCAACACTTTGAGGAGCATTAATGATCAAGATCTTTCTGGTTGTCTCTTTTCCGACCTTGAGCATGTGGTACAATGGGGAAAGAGGTGTCTGATTACTTTTAATGCGTCTAAAACCAAGCTGATCTCCTGTAACCGCAAACGCTCCGATCCCTACTTTGCCTTAATTGCAATGAATGGCTCATTTTTTCGAGAAGTTCCCTGCTTCTGGAGCTGACTTTCACTTCAGACTTGAAATAGAAGACTAAGATCAAAGCTGTTGCTAAGTTCGCTGGAATAGGGTTGGATCATTCTATCGCTCCAGAAAGTTTCTCACGCCTTACGCAATCCTCTACTTATATATAAGTCAAATATGTCCTAAGGTGGAGTATTGTAGCCACTGTCTTGGAAGGTACTTCTCAGAGCATCCTTTCCTGTCTTGACTAACAACAAAATCGACTTCAAAATCAAGTGAGGGATGTCCTATTCTCTTCTCTACAACAACTCACTTACATAAGAGATGTTGCTAGTCATTGTCTGCTCTGTCGTAATTTTCACGGTCGGTGCTCGACTGAGTTCCATTCTGTATTGTTTCGAATAGTCATGAAGTGACGGTCGAGATTTAGCAATAGCTTACACACTATATAAAAGAGACTTCCCACACTGACACCCTTACAGGGGATGTGTATTGTTTCTCGTGACTAAAAGAACGTTTGTTAATCTCTTTCTCTCTCCCCCTCTCTCCCTCTCTCTCTATATATATATATATATTATATATATATATATATATATATATATATATATAGAGAGAGAGAGAGAGAGAGAGAGAAAGAGAGAGAGAGAGCGGGAGACAAATGAAAGAAGAGAGATATATATGTACGAATGACAAATCTATTTCAACTTCGATTGTTTGTTCAATGTGTATGTTTCTTTCCTTAAGCCAGGGCTTTTAAAAGATTAAAATCTTATCATCAGAGGAATTACATAGATAGAAATTTTTTTTCCATTTTTAAATCTCCTTTCATCGGACACCTTATCTACGGACATTCACGAACTGGACAGACTACATATTTTTACACGCACACTCTTAAGCTCCATTACTTTATATATCTTTTTAAAATTTTGAATTTCGGCTTTTCCACTGCCAACTAATCCATCTATGTAATTCCTCTGATGATAAGATTTTAATATTTGAAAAGCCTTGGCTTAAGGAAAGAAAAATAAACATGGTTTTACCGAGTACACCTTGCATTGAACAATCGAAGTTGAAATAAATTTTGTCATTCATACATATTTATCTCTCTTCTTTCATTTGTCTTCATAATTGTTCTATCTCGTATATTGAGCTTAAACTATTTCACTATAGATTCTATTCTCTAAAAGTATACTTTTAGTTTCATATTTTATTATATATATATATACATATATATATATATATATATATACATAGAATCTTTTATACTAACATTTGTTTCGCCAAAGGTTTTTTCGTTTAACCACACAAAATACATGCTTAATATACTTTAATGCTTCGTTTTAATTATTTTTACAAAAAAGTGTTCATAGTTCTAATTATTAGTAATTTGTAATTAACCGAGCAAGTCAATAATCTCTACTTGCAGCTATCTATACATTTCTTTCTCCTCTCTAACTCTAGATTGATTCAACCACTCTCTAATATCTAATATAATAATCTTAATGTAAACATACAGAGAAAGATATACTCTCTTCATTCAGGATTACCATCTAATTGACATCTGTCTCTCTGAAAACAGCGTAAACACGTATGTTATTTAGTTGTCAATACATCATGTATTTTTATTTTTACATTAAAAATAATGGTTTATATACTAGAAAAATAAGAATATTATTTTTAGTTTTGTAAGAAGTATGTCTTGAAATGTATGTCACGGTGTATGAATTTTCTCTGTAAGTCAAAGTAGAATAAATAGAATCTGTTTTTGTGGCGCAATATATATATATATATATATATATATATATATATATATATATATATATATATATATATATATATATATATATATGTTATTCAATAATATATTTGATTCATGTATACATGGGGAAACACGTAACACATATATGTATTCAATATTAAAAACATAATTAAAGCAAAATAATTCTAAAATGCCATCAGCAGAAGCAGGCTCTACTGCTAAAATACAGAAGCATTCGCTCTTCTGTATTGATAATGACAGTGGTTTATATATATATATATATATATATATATATATATATATATATATATATATATATATATATGTATATTTATAAATAAATATTTATTAAATATTTTAATACCTACAGACATCGATGTTTCATGCTGACGCAATCTTCAGTGTAGGAACTAATTCTCAACGGTCGGTGGGCGCGAACCCCGATCACAAATCGCCACTGATTCGTATTTGAGAGTATATATATATATATATATACTAATGTAAATGACTGAATTCATCTCTCTCCTCAATCTCATTGTCGCTCTCTCTTGATATATCTATATATATATATATATATATGTATATATATATATATATATATATATGTATATATATATATATATGTATATATATATATACATAAATATATGCGTTGTTGCTATGTGTATGTGCCAATATATTTAGCATAAAGATAAACATGATATACATTTAGACGTATATATAACAATGTATATATTCGTATTGATATTTATATATATATATATATATATATATATACATGTATATATATACATAAATGTATATATATACATATGTATGCAATAGATAGATTATTAACCATATAATTGAAGTTATTAATTTAAAAAGAGCCCTTCCGGCAAAATTGAGAAATATATCATCATCTCCATTAGGGGTGCTTCTAAATAAGGATCCTTTAATTAAAGACAAATAATCCCTCGATCCATTTAGAAATAACCATTTATAATTAATGGATGTTCCATTATTCAATTAGTCAATGTGAAAAAGATGTTATTCGGTACAAAGACATTTTGATCGAAGTAAACAAGCCTTGGTGTTAAAGGAACCAATTCGTAAGTAGTAAAACGCGATCGTTTAGCATCATAACGTTGGCTTCAGTAACGATCGACTGACTGTTTTCAGAAAGAATCGGGGAAATATCAATTAAGAAACTGATTACTAGGTACATATTGTATCGAGATTTGTATAAAACTGAAATCATATATCTATCTTACTCTCTCTCTCTCTTTCTCTCTCTCTCTCCTTCTCTTTATATATATATATATATATATATATATATATATATATATATATATATATATATATAGAGAGAGAGAGAGAGAGAGAGAGAGAGAGAGAGAGAGAGAAAGAGAGAGAGAGTACCGACCGGTCTACTTTACTCTTAGATTATTATTATTATTATTATTATTATTATTATTATTATTATTATTATTATTATTATTATTATTATTATTATTATAAAGAATTATTAGTATACTTTATTATTCTTAATAATGCTTAAATAGTGTAAACAGAGATTTGATATTTTGCCATCTATTTTATATAATGTTAGTAGTATGTACAGACACCCGTATTTAAAAATAGATGACAACGCTGAATAGAGTTACACTTGCCTCGATGCTTACAGAGACATTAAGACATAGTATGATTGAATCAACATCGATGTAAAGGTGGCGAGCGAAATACCAAGATACAAAGATAGCTAATAAAGAGATTGGTGATATGTTAAATAAATTATAACCTAATTTTCCCCACATACAAAATCGAGCTTGTGGCTCTGTCTGTCCTCTTGGGAACGCAAATATATAGTGGCATATTAAATACAAAAGGACGC
>OY744518.1:99322514-99350014 GCA_963556195.1 Sepiola atlantica | reverse complement strand
GCACAACGACGCATTTACAACTTGATTATTTGCAGTTTTCATTAAATTTGATCTATATTCATTAGACAGTTATTACTAGTCGAACTCATGCGAACTACAACGACTATTTATTAATAATTTCTTTCGAAAATTCTTAAACAGTGGCATGTGTTTTAAGATAAATGGTTGTATACCTGAAATATAAAACGTCATTTTACTTTCCATTATTATTATTATTATCATTATTATCATTATTATTATTATTATTATTATTATTATTATTATTATTATTATTATTATTATTATTATTATTATTATTATTATTATTACTACTATTATTATTATTGTTATTATTATTATTATTATTATTATTATTATTATTATTATTATTATTATTATTATTATTATTATTAACTCACTTTGAGTTCTTACACGGGTCATCATAATTGATTTCTCACTGATAATAACCGGTGGTTTTACCTGTAGTCTGTGTGACAACAAGTCTCTTTTGAGTTCCACTACTCTCCATCTCTTTTGCTTACTCTATAGAAAGTGAGTTAGCGTTATCGAAACAGCCGCTTACTATTGATTTTTCTTACCGGTAGTAGCTATTGGTCTTCTTTGTGAGTTAGGTGGCAATAAGTCTCCACTAATGTCATAGCATTGTCCACTCTTCCAATGGAGATCTAGTTAGACATACTCGGTCCGTCCATCCTGCTTGACCCATCATAATAAGCTAGTGCCATCACTTTATATTAATATTAATATAATTATTAGTATTAATAAAAGTAATAATAATAATAATAATAATAATAATAATAATAATAATAATAATAATAATAATAATAATAATAATAATAATAATAATAATAATAATAATAATAATAATAATAATAATAATAATATACACAAGTAAGAGACATATTATTTTTTAATCTAATTCTCATACGAGTTTTTTTAATTAGATTTCCACTCTAAACTAACGTATACTTGGGAATGTGTTTCGTTTTATTTTATAATTTTGATGAACTCATATTTAATATAAATATATATATATATATATATATATATATATATATATATATATATATATATATCTCACTCTATAATAAAACAAATATAAGAATTACGCATGTGTTTACTTGATAACTTTTGTATGACGGACGGGATAGAAATACACACAGACACACACATATATATATATATATATATATATATATATATATATATATATATATATATATATATATATATATATATATCACTCTATAATAAAACAAATATATATATATATATATATATATGTATATATATATATATATATAATATATGTGTGTGTGTATTTCTATCCCGTCCGTCATACAAAAGTTATCAAGTAAACACATGCGTAATTCTTGGCCAGACGAAACTATTTCATATGGTGAGGAAAAGCTTTGTCATAATCAGTCAACGTTGGTTTCTCTTTTTTCTCTTTAGGTTATTACAAACGTTTGGGAATTGTCTTAGATGAGGATCGTCAATTTGTATTTGTATTATTCGGACTAC
Source organism: Sepiola atlantica (assembly GCA_963556195.1). NCBI lineage: Eukaryota > Metazoa > Mollusca > Cephalopoda > Sepiida > Sepiolidae > Sepiola > Sepiola atlantica. The sequence continues at coordinate 99,348,490 of OY744518.1, read as the reverse complement.
TTTTCTCATCTTAGATGTTATTGTTATAATGTGTCAGTCGATGTAACCTCTGACCTTCTTCAAGTTCATCTTATCGAATTCGCGAATCTTTTTGTCGAACTTAGGAATCTATACGGAATTTAGAACAGAACCCTATATTTAATCCACGGCTGTAGCTTTCTCTCATTCTGTCAACCATGATCATACTAATGCATATATGAACGATTAAATTACGAACGTAATTCTATGATTCGATATAAATATTTAAGGAATATATAGAGAGAGATAAAAAAAAAGCGAGTGTGTACATTTGTGAGGCATATTTTCCGTATTTTTACGAAAGTGCACACTAGTATATATATATATATATATATATATATATATATATATATATATATATATATATATAGTATACATTTTTAGTCAAATAAACATTTCTGACTCCATATTTTCATATATTTTTCAGCTGCGAATTTACTCAAATCAAATTCTGCTTGTAGAACGAAGAAAGCATTGGCATGCTCGAAGTTTAGAAAGATGGGTCGTTTATTTAAAAGCATTGGTGGATTATTAAAATTGTACAACCAGAATTTGAATTCATGACCGCCAAGAACATCTCCGCGGATAACACCCATTAACAAGGACATTAAATAAAAAATAAAAGTTTGTTTATTTTTTTTTTAAATAATACTAGTCAACTCTAATGATAGAATATTATTCCGAAATTAATAAGATTAAAGTAAAACAAATAATAAATTAATATTGCATTGATAAAGGCTTCTATTTTCAATTTTAATAACGGTCACAGGGCGCGAACCCGGTAAACAGAGTCAGCATTTTCCCCATGGCTATCAGAAATTATCAAATAATACAAGATAAATTGAATTCTATTTATGCCTAAATACAGTAGGCAGTAAACAGCAAACAGTCTAGAGGGGTCGACGAACGTTATCAAGCCCTTGGTTATAGCTAAGTGGCAGTCTTTTTTTAATATATCCGAACAGTGCTCAACTTTTACTTCTTAAAGGGCTTTATAATCTTAATATTTATAAATAAATGTTAAATTATTTATACATATATACACCTATATATATATATATATATATATGTATAGCATTCACTCTTAAACTCATTAGATAAACATTATGACTAATTCAGTATATATTCTAGGTAACATGGTGAGTTACGTGGGCGCATGATTTTTGTAAACTTTCTATTTGGGGGGGGGGGATTCGCCTCTCAAATATTTGTTTTGAAATAAGCTAGATATAAAAATGGAATAAAGAAGAGAATTGATCGACATAAAATTTTTAGTTATATTACGTGATCAAATTTTCGCGTGACCGGTACACGCACGTGTAAGCCTCATAATATGTATGTGAGAACTAAACTGTTGAACTATGAACCTATCATTATGAATTATTGGATACGTATTCTAGGCAACAAAGTTATAAACGTTCGCAACATTATTTTTATCTATAAATTTACTGATTATGGAATATTACCCCAAAACCGTACTCTACCGTTAAAAAAATGTTAATGAGCGAGATACACTTTCATATGAAATAAATAACATTTAGTTACTTAAGCTATCAAAAATGAATTACGTGTCGTCATTTACTGGCTTGATAGAGTACACATATATATCTCTTATATATTTATCTATGAAAGTATGTAGCTCAAACGCTATACACATATCGTCTATCTGTCTTAGGACGGGTAGTCTCATATATATATATATATATATATATATATATATATATATATATATATATATATATATATATATATATATATATATATATGTATGTATAATAGTTAATTATTTTCATCTTAACACTTAAATATAATTTCATTACTTCATAAAATCATCACAAACATAACTCAATCCCAAAACTGACAAATATTTTCACATGTATATTGTCTGATTTACATACATATAAAAGAAACCTCACGGAAACAAACAGTTGGTATAATAAGAGACAGATATCGATAATAAATGTTAATAATTCGTAGTTAGATTAACGACTTGACTTTCTTGTCATATATGAAGCGTTTACAGACAAAACGCTATTTTCAAAATCATAAGTTATATATGTTCCATTTGTTTAAAAAGTAACGTATTAAAATCAATACCACTACTAATAGAAATCGCAGTAATAGTAATAAATGTATATTATAACACACCACCCATATATAAGATAAATAAATACCAATAATGTAAGCAATCTTGGCAATAGTGATAAAATGAGTTGATGATTAAACAATACAGATATATGAAAACAGATTTAAAAGATGCGTATTAAACACATTTCTTTTCATATAGTGATATTACATCACATCATAATACGTGAAACGTCTTGAACAGAAGAGTTTGCATCACTTTTATGCCATCTTACGTTGATTCAAGTCAATATATAATGATATTAAACTTTATGTCGAAATTACTTATTATAATTTTGATCAAAACCCATTACATGATATTAATTCTAGAAAATGTAAAGCCTTAAGCTTAAGGAGTCTCATAAAAAATTGAAACTTAGGAAATCTTGCTCCATTGTCTTCTAATGACTATGTATCAAATTCAATGCCAATTTTATATATTTGAATTTTCAAAAGAAAATGAAATTTTGGGAATATTTATTAATTGATTGATTAACAATCGGTATTACGATTGTTAAAATTTCACAAAAAGTGTAGGTTGCTTAATTTTCACGAACCGCTAAAACAAGTATAGCCACATTGGTATCCCTTATGAATAGAGCCTGTGTTCCACAATCTATTCGGATCGGTTAGTTTAGGAGTGAATCTTGTAATACAGATATATCAACATAACAAATTCATAAAGATAAGATAATAGATTTCATACTACAATGAGTAATTGTAAACTCAATTTTGTAGATTCGCCGAAGTCGGTTATTAGTGATGAACAGTTTTTAATTCAGGTTTCTGGTTTTAAATCATCGGATCCACTTCACCAGCAACCGAAGCATTGATCAAAAGTAAAATAGCACTTTCTTGTATGCGATGTCATGCTACGCACCATATACACATTGCCAACTAAATGGCCTGACTGATAACTATATCTGTGCCATGGACGCTTCTTATTTCTAGAAATAAATTTCATTTTTATTTACAGTAAAATAAACTTGTACTAATTATTTTACGTTTATTTCATTTCAAAATCATTATTTTTAGTTTAAAATACGTTATTTAAGTAAAAATTTAAAAAATTGTTTAAACCATTTTTTCACTTTAAGATTTCAACAGAGTGGTAAAAAAATAAAATAAAACTGTGAATTTATTGACCGCCCCTGAATTAGCGTTGCCAGTTTCGCATTTTTATGCTTCATCAGAATTTGAAAATGGTGAACATCTGTTATGAATTCGACGTTAAAATCCTCTTGAATGTGTATCAGTTACCTGAATCTAAAAATATTGAACTACTAAACAAGTACATACTACAAAGAAATAAACCTATTTAACTGCCCTTTTCTAATTATCGCAAACTATTGATAATGAAGGAATGATAACCTGCAGGAACCCGTTGTACAATCACAACTACAAATAACTTTCCATTCTTCCTCCGTGTACCTAGCATGAAACGGAATTTAAACAAAAAACATAATTTAATTTCAAGAACTTCTCATTTATGGAACACATTACTCCGGGACTGTTTCACAGCAGCCTACAGCATTGTCGTTTTCAAATCTAATGTAAACAAAATATACTTGCCATAACCGTTCTCATAAAAATGACATAAAACACACACACACACACACACACACATATATATATATATATATATATATATATATATATATATATATATATATATATAATGTTTATCAAGAGATACTTCTGTTGTAAGATGTTATTGTAGGAAATATATAACAAAGCAAGTCACTTACAGATAGATGCAACTCATCAGTTTGTTTTATTGCATTTTTTTAAAGTATGATAAATATATATTGTTTAATATATAGTTTTATTTTTTATTTATTTCCTATATCGGGATTGGAAATTTTCGCCAACGTTTGTCGGCTTTTTAAACCAAATATGAGATGGCCTTACTTTAAAAACACGTACAACAATGACGCTGGATTGTGTAAAAATTGGTCTGAACTGTTCCATGGTATGTTCTATTCTTTTCTTGCATAATTATTTTCTTTCATCCATCCATCCATCCATACACACACACACACACACACACATACACACACACACACATATATATATATATATATATATATATATATATATATATAACAACATATGTATGAGTTTTTCGCGAGCTAGCTCTTTGCATTGCCTCTCTTTGTCCATTCATGATAATCATCTTTTTTAGAATTGTTTTTCTAGCGACGTACCTTTTTAAAAATTGCGATGTTAAATCTGCTTTCTGCATCATCCGTAGAATAACAGCAATCTGTACGCATACAAAAAAGTACACAAAAAAACACATGCATAAAGACAGATAGACACGGACACACACACATTAACGTTCTTGATGCTTTCCATATGTTCTGATTTCAAAAAAGAAACTTATCATAAAACAATTTAACATTGCAAAGATTTTGAAGCAAAAATAAAACATTTATTTTTTCTAATCCAATTTAAATCAAATCGATAAAACATTTTTTTAATGTTGATTTATAGTTAGACAATAAAAACTTGGAACATGTTCTCTCTTCTACTCACCCTTTATATATATATATATACATATATATATATATATACATATATATACATATATATATATATATATATATATATATATATATATATATATATATATATATATATATATATATATATATATATCATGCTCTTTGTAAATACATACATATATATATACATATATTAATATATGTATATATATATATATGCATATGTAGGAGGCTGAGAATATTTACACCACATTCTCTAATGCAGACCCATATATACGGTTCAATGTTGAACACCTTGATGCTTCTGGATCCCTATCACTTCTAGATGTAAACCATAATATTTCTGACGAGGGAGCTCTCATAACAAAATTCTACAGAAAGGCAGCTAGCAGAAACATCTTTGTGCATTACAAGTGGGGCCTCCATCTAAGACCCAAAATAGGATATACGATGAATGAAATAACACGCATCCGGGACAAGTGTAGTTCATTATTAGAGAAAATCGCATGAACTAGCCAATTCCATCAGGTTCTGGACTTGAATGGGTACCCCAACACAACTATCAGGCAGCTAGAGAATCCTAAAAAAACGGATGAGACGCTTTACAGCCAACGCCTGGTTCTTTAAACTGCCTCATCTTAGTGATTAAATCACAACAGCAATCCGCACGGCCATTAGAAGAGAGGGCTTGACCATACAGCTTGCCCATTCGGGTCCACCACTAAGGAAGCAGCTAGCTACACGCAAACACCAATATAACCCAACACAGTGCACCCTAGCTAACTGTCCAATGAATACCACGGACATTTGTCACCGCATATATACGGTGTACAGATTAGAATGCACCATCTGCAACAAATTTTACATAGGTAGTACCATGAGACCCCTACATATCAAGATTAAAAAACATACACAGACACAAGCATCATCATTCTTCAAACATCTTAACACATGCAAAAGCACTAACAGACTTATCAAAGTTAACATCTTGGCTATGGAGAGAGACATTGGAAATCTTCGAATTAAAGAAGCTCTATTCATCTCTAGGTTACAACCTGAACGTAATAGTAGGGTAAACTGAATTCCTCATTTATAATATAATATAATATAATATAATATAATATATAGCATAGTATATCTCGTATTTAACCTCAGCCCACACACATCGCATTAACACAATTCTAAGTAAACTTGCATCAGTTTAAAATATATGTATTAAAGAATCATCAGTAAAACAACACACTTGGTGTATGGATTTACAATTACTCCCTGTATATTTGACTCCGCTGATGAGGTGTTATATATTTATATTGTATGCCACATTCACTGTTATATGCAATATTACAGCATTGCTGTTAAGATAGATAGATTATGTTATAAGTATATAAATAAAATAAAATAAATAAAAATTAATATTCTTATATTAATAGACTAACACACATAGTGTGTAGATACACATTTCATTTTCTTCCTTTACAAAATATTAAAAGTACCCCAAATAAACTCTATAAATAACAAAGAGAAAATGATTTATAAAAAGTAAATAAATAAATAAATAAATAAAAATATTTTCAAAATATATATATATATTTATATATTCATAAAAATAATAATAATAATAATAATAATAAAATAAATGAAGAAACAAATATATTAATAAATATATAAGTTATAAAAAAAATAAAAAATAAAAAATGTAATAATAGAAAAATACAAAAGAATAACAAATTTTACTATATAGATTCACTTTTACCCTTCTACAATTGAATGATATATATCCAAAAGTAAATTAAAAGTTCTAAAAGTTTCAAATAAGTGTTGAAAATCCTTTAAAATAAATGATATATTGGAGATTAAATATTTAGTCTTACATTTGTATGTATAAGTGAGATAAGTCATTACTATTTTGCAAGAGTTGTTCCACTTTCTCGGAAGAAAAAAAAATTAATTAAATTTAAATAAAAAAAATCGTTAGTGAATTAAACTCTGAATTTTATAACATTTTACTAAAATCATAACAGTATTAAATAGTTTCAGATTAAGTGAATATGATAATATTAAACATAGATTAAACAAGAATTGAAGAATTAGTTCCGTCTATTACATTTACTGCGTGCTACACACAATTTGGCCAGGGTATAAATAAAAATATATTTAGCCGTTAATCATAAAATAAATTGGAATTTTTTTTTAAATATATTAAAAAAAAATTTCTTCAGAAAATCAAAGAACTAAATATTGTTAGAATAAAATAAGATAACAATAGTATATATCTTATTGCCACTCAAATTCCGACGAAAATCACCGATCGTTATCAAGAAGATTTCATAGAGATTAAAAGAAGCAGAGATCACGGGGCATCTGGGGAGACTTGTTGTGAGATTTATGTGAGAACTCCTATGAGTAAACAGTAATAATGATATTCTCGAGTGCGGAAACCAATTCGATAAGTATATTACCGCTAGACAAGTATATTATGTGTTTCATTGTTGTAATGCTAGCTTTAAAAGAAGCCGAGTTTATGTAGATTTAGGTGAACCGTGTTTGTATACACAGTAAATTTGAAAATATGTAAATCTGGTTTTCGAGAATAACAGACCGAAGTCTAACGATTTTACTGAAGTAATTATTTTATTTCGTTTGAGGTTAAAAATTCTAATTTATATTTGTTAAAGTAATATATGGGTGTTTAAGATAAAATAATTGTAATTCCACTTGAATAGGTTACTGTATAATTGTGCTTGGCCAAAGAAGACAAACATTATATTATTTGTTGATAGATCTGTAATTCGGGAATGAGGCTAAGAGAGATAAATAAATGACGCGATTGGAGCAATGTATCAAACATTATGTTTGTATCAAATGAAACCATGTTTCACGAAAAGACATCTAGAGAGAGAACGTACAATGTTTTGTATGGCAATGCAGAGTATGTAACATATAATAGACAGATTGACACACACAAATAATAATAACGATGTTAAAAAAAGTAAGTATCTTACAAAATGTCTTACTGGCGTATGTGGCTGGCAGTTGTTGTAGATTTGAGTGTGAAAATGAAAATTCATCCGACTTCCTTTATGTACAGGATGGGGCAGAGAGGGCGGACGATTTTCAAATAATCAGAAAATCGTTAATTTTTAATTGAAAAGAAATTTCTTTACAGATTTGATTTCGTATTGAAGGCTAGCTTTCACAAATATTCGGGGGCTTCGAACGAACATCAATAACGCAGAAATATTTCTCTTAGTAAACTCCCGTATATCCTAGCACTAAGGGAAACAAACCTACAGTCCCAATCTCTTCACATCATGTTTAACCTTCACAGGTAACATGAATTGGAACAAATACATAGAAGACATTGCTAAGGCTGCTGCAAAGAATGTGGGCTCCATCTACCGTGCTAGAAAACTCCTCACACCTGACAGTATTATATATATCTACAAAACCATCATCCGCCAATGCATGGAGTAGTGTTGTCATATCTAGGCTGGTGCACCATCCACTAGTCTCTCCCTCTTTGACCAAAAATAGTCGCTAATCTAGTAGGTCTCTCACTATTCACCAAGTTCCAGCCTCTACCCCATCACTGCAATGTTGCCTACTTGTGCTTCAATGGAATATGCTTGTATTAAAAGTTCCATTGCTCCGGTGCCACCTCGACGTAAATACACTCGACCAACCAGATAATCAGCTAATTCCCATCTATTCACTGTAGAGGTCCCCAGATGCCGCAGATCTATCTACTCCAATAGCTTATCTCCTAGAGATGCCGGTCTTTGGAACTCCCTCCCTGCTTCCTCTTTCCCTACTGTACCGAGATGCAAAAATTTAGAACTAATGTGAACAATCCTCTCGCAGCCCAGCTCCCAATTTAGGATGTCACCCAAAACTCTCACCCTAATTTTCAGTAGCCCCTTACGTATACAGTGGTGGCCTGCCTTGTTTGGGTTGAATATGCTAAAAAATATGAGGAAAAAATACACGATATATCATCATAAAATGTACACACAAAACACACACACATATATATAGATAGATATATATATATATATATATGTATATATACATATATATGTATATATATACATATATATATATATATATATATATATGTGTGTGTGTGTGTGTGTGTGTGTGTGTGTGTGTGGGTGTGCGTGTGCCTTAGCGGAATAGTGTTTACGTATTTTGAAAGACATGTGTGGCTTCCAACAAAACGATTTAAGGCAGCTTTTCCACGAATTGTGGGAGTGTTTATCATCAATCAACACCCGTTGACATTTCTGAATGTTCTATCAATCCAAGTCTATATTTAGCAGTTTTGTTGTTTTGTAAAAATAGACGGAAAGTTTTTGTACCCTTGATACATATACATGAAGAATTCTCTAACGACATTTGATTGTTTCTGATAAATTTGTATTAAACATAATTTTATTTATTCTTTATTATTTTTGATGGAAATTATTTATGATAATGATGACCCTTTCTTCATATGTAGAGGAATATAGAATTATATTAGCAATTATATGTCCAAACATGCGCGTGTGTGTGTGCATGCATCTACAGACTCACCTTATATGTTCCAATTACTTTACAGAATAACGTTACAATGATACGATTTAATTGGGTTTTAGATTTCTACTGTTCTTGACTTGTTTGGTTAAGTTTTTTCTTTTTCTGTTTTTTTCTTTTTTTTCGGACGCGTTGTGTACAATTTGAATTTTTGTTCATTAAAGTTTTGATTTCCAACCGAGGATGGTGGCTTACTAGTACTTGGTAGAGCTTTTATATGTGTTTGAGTTTATATTTTTTGTAAGTTTGTGTATTCGCTTATCCTGAATTCCATTTTTTTATTTTGGATCTCTCTCTCTCTCTCTCTCTCTCTTTCTCTCTCTCTCTATATATATACAATTTGCATATCTATTTCACGGAAATTTTTCTTTTCATTCAATACGTTTTTTTATCAAAAATTATTTTAATAATTTTTAATAATAATTTTCATATTTTTCAAATATTTGAAGTTTGTTTTTTTCGAAAGCCAACTTATCAATCTGTATTTCTCCTCTGATGATAAGATTTCGATCTTTGAAAAGCCTTGGCTTAAGGAAAGAATAATAAACACTAGTTTATTACTGAATGCACCTTGCATTGAACAATTGAAATTTGAAATAAATTTGGACAATCGTCGCATATTTATCACTCTTTTTTCTTCTATCTCTCTCTCTATATATATATATCTGTGTTTGTATATGTATATGTAATCTATATATATATATATATATATATATATATATATATATATATATATAAATATGTCCGTGTATGTATCTGTAATAATTATTCCTAGAAAAAGGTCTGTTTTCATTATTCCACAGCAACGTTATCATCTCAATCCAATCATATTGTTCATTTTGTTTTTACAATCGATCACGCTGATTCTTTTAACAGTTGTAAAATATCGATTAGTCAGCCAAATATTTGCTTTGCTAAAAATCCATTTTAAGTCAATATGATGAAGTCTTTTTTCATTATTCGTTTACTGGTAATTACCAGAACGGACAAAATACGAAATAATATTTGAGTTATTTTCTTATTTTTACTTTTTTTACTGTTCTGATGTCTTGAGACTCATATTTGTTCAAGATTAAATGGATAAAAAACTGCGAACGTAATAAGGAAATGAACAAAGAACGAAATGTATGGAACATAGGGAGACGTACAACGGAAATAAAAAAGCACGAAAACAAGAAAACGTAAAGCAGAAAAATCTAGATAGAAGAAAGAGAAAGAAAGGAATACAATAATAAAGGGAAAGGGGAGAAAGAAAGTAGAAATACATTAATAGTTAAATAAAGCAAGCAAGATAGCATTTTAAACGCTTACTTGCTGTCTTTATTAAACTATTAGCAAAAATGAAATAACTGAATTGAACAATACAAAAATAACTTGTCAGAAATAAAAACAAAACAAAAAAAAAGAGAAAAGGTGTTACCGTCTGGAGAGGTTTAAAGAATGAAACTATATAATAAAAACGTAGAGTAAATGTCTTATTTATCAGACATTCATTATTTAAACTCTAAATAATATTTGTCGGGTAAATAAGTTGAAATAAAAGTTCTGCAAAGAGTGTGTGCGTACGTTCGAGAGAGAAAAAAATACTAAATAAATAGAAAGTAAGAATGTGTATCTCCGTTTTTCTTTTTTGCATGAGATTCGAGAAAGAAAGTACATTATCATTTAGCTAATGACTTATATTTGACTGAGAAAAAAGTCCGCTCTGTGAGCTGGATACAGAAAGAAACAAAGAAAGTATGAATGAAAGAACAAAAAAAAATACAAACAACGTAGATTAGAAAGACACTAAAAAGATAATGAATATAAGAAAGAAAAAAATAGTAGAAATAAATAATTAACATGGAAAGAGAAAAAGACAGAAAAGAAGAGTATATATGATAGATAGAAGGTGGGAAGATTACATAAGGCGATAAATGAAAGTGGAGAATACATAATTAGTTTCTGAGTTGTACGGCATGTCAGCTTGTTACATCTCTTAACTCTGTGTGTGTAGTTGTTAGCATTAATTGTGTCACATCATATCGTCAACTCAGCTTAGTTATAAATACAACACAACAATTACGTATATTGCTTAGTTATAAATACAACACAACAATTACTTATATTGCTTAGTTATAAAAACAAAACAACAATTACTTATATTGCTTAGTTATAAATACAACACAACAATTACTTATATTGCTTAGTTATAAATACAACACAACAATTACTTATATTGCTTAGTTATAAATACAACACAACAACTACTTATATTGCTTAGTTATAAATACAACACAACAATTAGTTATATTGCTTAGTCATACATACAGCACTACAATTACTTATATTGCTTAGTTATAAATACAACACAACAACTACTTATATTGCTTAGTCATAAATACAACACAACAATTACTTATATGGCTTAGTTATAAAAACAACACAACAATTACGTATATTGCTTAGTTATAAATACAACACAACAATTACTTATATTGCTTAGTTATAAATACAACACAACAATTACTTATATTGCTTAGTTATAAATACAACAAAACAATTACTTATATTGCTTAGTTATAAATACGACACTACAATTACTTATATTGCTTAGTTATAAATACAACACAACAATTACTTATATTGCTTAGTTATAAATACAAAACAACAATTACTTATATTGCTTGGTTATAAATACAACACAACAATTACGTATATTGCTTAGTTATAAATACAACACGACAATTACGTATATTGATAAGTTATAAATACAAAACAACACTTACTTATATTGCTTAGTTATAAATACAACACAACAATTACTTATATTGCTTAGTTATAAATACAACACAACAATTACTTATATTGCTTAGTTATAAATACAACACAACAATTACTTATATTGCTTAGTTATAAATACAACACAACAATTACTTATATTGCTTAGTTATAAATACAACACAACAATTACTTATATTGCTTAGTTATAAATACAACACAACAATTAATTATATTGCTTAGTTATAAATACAACACAACAGTTACTTATATTGCTTAGTTATAAATACAACACAACAATTACTTATATTGCTTAGTTATAAATACAACACAACAATTACTTATATTGCTTAGTCATAAATACAACACAACAATTACTTATATTGCTTAGTTATAAATACAACACAACAATTACTTATATTGCTTAGTCATAAATACAACACAACAAGAATTATCATTCAGATGTTTTGAAACCTTGCTCATGGTTGTCTATGGCGCGTGCTGAAATTACAGTCTGCTGTTTTTGTATTTGTTCACACTGTTGGGGTACGGTAATCCGTAGTAGATCTCGATACACGGCTTTGTCAGTCGCTGTACGCTGATTAAAGAGGGTGAACGTTGCCACTCATCTCTTGCCGTGATATCGTTAGACGATCTGGTCTTCCACTCTCTCTCTCTCTCTCTCTCTCTCTCTCTCTCTCTTTCTTTCTCTCTCTCTCCCTTATTACATAACGTACATTACCTACAACGTTTACACTTTATATAACAAACCATCAGAATCAGAATATTCCCAAGGAAGTCGCACGCCAATAAATCAAATATCAAGACAACATGAAAAATACAAACTGCATGATTCACAAGGTGACAGCCGCTTCCAACACAAAATAAGGAAAACTGAATATCCATCCGATATTTCATTAAAACCTTTTGGTTTGTGTTTCTCTCTTCTCGCAAACACACCCTGATCTCTCCGGCGACAAGAACTTCTATATAACCGTGGCTTTTGTCGCCAACTTCTACGTGAAAATTATATGCGAAATACTTCTTAGAACTTTCCGTTTTAAAAGAATAACCCAATCGCTTCATACGGCACATTTTAATAGAAGCGGATGTCCTTGGCGAAATAATTCAACACAACATAAATACGAAAGCACAAAAGAAAGAAAAGACACAGTCAAACACTTTCATAACTTTACAATGTCCGCTTGTCAATGAATCAATTAAAGCAGCTAACATAATGGCAGTCACCCCATACATACAATTTTCAAATCGATGACAATTTTCAAATCGATAATAATTTTCAAATGGATAACAATTTTTCTTTGTAAAATTAAATAATAAAGTTCTTGTAAAAAGAAAAAAAAGTAATGCTGCACATGATATAGCTAATGTATGTTTTACCAGCTAAATATTTTTTCGATAGTAAAATGTGTAGTAATTCCTTCTCTAAACTAGTGATATGTGGTTTTTCATTCATAAACAGTTAATGTACTCGCAAGCAGCAACACACGTTCTGCTCAATGATAATTCTCTTTCTTTTTTCGATCTCACTTATTTTTGCCTATTTATGCGTCCGTGTGGTTTTTTTCTATTCAGTTTTTGAAACACCTAAGCTTTTATATATATATATATATATATATATATATATATATATATATATATATATATATATACATATTTTTCTGTTTCTCTCTCTATATATATATACATATATATATATATATATATATATATATATATATATATATATATATATGTATACATATATATATATATATATATATATATGTATACATATATATATATATATATATATATATATATATATATATATATATGTATGAAAAAAAATGGAACTGACATTCCAACGAAATGGTAAATTAAAAAAAGAAAACCAAAAGTACTATTTATGTATTCATCAACGTTTCGTCTTTATTTCAAGACTTACTAAGGATTATTAGTCTGAAGAAATAACACACAAGTGCCAAAATTTGAAATAGTGCCAGTAGGAAGAGAAAAGCTCAAAAGGCCGCTTATGAATAGAATAATAATGAGCTACAAATAAATAGAAATTGAGTACTTTTGGAAATGTGGGGGAATAGTAGCTGTTGGAGTTATTAAAACCATTAAGAGGAGGAGAGGGCGTGATGTAACACAAAAGGGTCGTTTATGAACAGATAAATTATTGGCTCAAAAGATGGAAGCTGTAAAGAAATAATTAAACTTTGGAAAGCGTGGGGGGAGGGAAATTGGTAGCGGTCGGAGTGATTTAAACCATGAGGGGGGAGCATGAAAACGTGCGCCATGTTTATTGAGAGCAGATAGTTTGTATTTGAAGCAGGATAAATTGAAGGTTTAACTATCAAGGTCACATAAAATGATTGCGTAGGCAGGAGAGAGGAGGAAAATAAGATATAGCGAGAGAAATGTAATGTATTAATATTTAATATGTATATGTAAATATATATGATATTTAACCCTCCCTTTTCCTGCATCGATAACCAGCTATCTGACCTCAATATATATGACGCACGCTTCCTCGTCCTTAATGACTGAAATAACTTCGACCGCGACCAATTTTACCCCACACCTTCCACAGTGTACTTATTTTCTTTCACTTCTACTATGTTTTCAGCCCATGATGTATCTCTTAATAAACGACTATTTTAGGGTTACATCATACACCCTCCCTCTGTGACCCTAATGGATTTCATAACTCCGACCGCTACAATGACTCCCTCCACACACACTTTCCACGGTAAACTTAAAATAAAGAGGAAACATTTATGAATACATAAATAATACTTTTGGTTTTACTTTTTTCATGCTTTCATATATATATATATATATATATATATATATATATATATATATATATATATATATGTGTGTGTGTGTATATATATATATATATATATATATATATATATATATATATATATATAGTAATCCAGGTAAGTTGTAAAGAAATAATTTGTGAACGATAATTTCAGTTTAGCTCATAAATGGGGCGCTGATAGGTACTGCCACTCTGGGTCAGATTGAACCTGAGAGTAGTCGTAATTAAATGGTGACTCTATACTGCTGATAGCCCCTGAAAGTTGGACCCGTTTTATGTCATACTCGGAGATTTTACAGGTCTAAAAAGTGTGAGTAGTTGATACGGTGCGGAAATAGTGTAGTTAGAAAAAGGTTTTAAGGATTGATAAAGATGGGCTTTGATGTGATGAGGTAGAAGGAACAGAAGTTGGCCTGAATGAAAAAAAAAACGAACTATTAAACAATTGAAAAACGAAGGAAAAAACAGGGAAAATGTGTTACCTAAGGAAAGAAAACAAGCCGCAAAAAGAGGACATCTAACATATAAACTTATATTGTACGATTTGTAATGTTCTACCCAAATAACATATACGCTGGCAAATGAAAATCTGCTCTTAGTAGTCTATTTTCATTTGTTATTTTTGTATCGTGTTATTGACCATATAATGAGATATTTAGCTACAATTATTTAGAAATGATTTAGTCGGTGCCCGGACGAATTGTAATAAAATAGTTTTAAATATTCATGTAAAAATACAATCAGCAAGGGGATAACTCATATTAAATGAAATAATAAAATAAGAGTGTTCTACCGTAAGTTTGAAAATGTGCAAACAAAAAAAATATTTAAAAAATATAAACTAAAATGATGTCCTTGCATCCCGGGCAACTCTGAGTAAGTACAACGAGATATTACTAAAGAAAGCAAAGGAAAAGTTGAAATAAAATGGCAGAAAAACAAAAGATATAAAAAAGAGAAATATATGCAGTGTGAAAAAAATATGAATAAATAAAGGAAAAAATGAAGTTCAAAAAAGAAAACGAAAAAAGAAAATGAAATAAGTGAAATAAATAAGAAAAGGCATGAAGAAAGAAAATTCAACAAGGCAATTGGGTGTGCTGTGTGGAAATTATTTACTGAGTTTGTATATATGCGTCTGTATGTGTGTGTATTATTGGGGATAAAAAAGTAGACAAGTCTAAAAATTAAGATTCCTTTCTGTGACCGATGGCGTTTACCCATACATATAGAAACTAAAAAAAGAAAAGAATATATAGAATAGACAATGTGCGTGAACAATAATCGAATGACTGTAAAAACGAACAAAAAAGGTTTCTTTAGCCGATAACGTTTATCCAGATGAAGGTCACTTCCGGTACGTATCGCTAATTAGGTTACAAATCTCACAGATTCAAATCAAATCAAGTAGATTTTAGTTTGTCTACGATAAAACACAAAAAAACAAGAAGGATAATAATTAGGCGTAATGTGTGTACGTTCAGAGCCTACAAGACTTGCAAAACACCAGATACTTCCGGTTAGCTTCACACATGATTGTAACATACGTGAAGTAACCGGGTATTTTGTAAAACGTAACATTAACACCACTGCTATGTTTTTTATTAGAAATACTACAATATACAGGTTTTACAAGACTTACAAGCTTGTATTGTGGCAGGAACGACTTATTGTCTGTGCGCAGTTGTTATGCTTAGTTGAAATTGCCAAGTGTGTGCCAATCAGGTAATGCAACAATGTAGTCGTCGACGTAGACTTTGGCCCAGAGAAGCTTTGTAAATCTATATATATATATATATGAAAAATTCTATGTAGAATAGACTTTTCGAGTTCCGTTATTGACTTTTATTTTAAAGACATCAACATTGAGCAATACATGCTCTTACAAAAAGTATTATTTAATTGCAAAGCTAAACAACCCATTTTTGCAAACTAATTAAATATTCTTGCTTTTTCTCGTCAACTTCTTCACGTAGAAAAGCTTACGTATTCTCTGTAGTTTTCAAGTTTAAGCAGAACGTTATATAGCAATAACTAACTATTTCCTGTACGCGAAGTTGTTATGCTCAATTGCGGAACTATCAAGAAACATTAGCAAGCTTACAACTTGCTTCTCTCACTACTTGCCTTTATACTAGGTGCGTCTTTTTTATAAGTCGAAAAGATCATAAGATCCCGTCAACTAGCAGGGCTCGAACACACAGTTTCTCACAGAATAACTAACCTTTTTCCTTCCCAGCAAAAGGACAATGTAAAATCGGTACCTTTGTGTATTCTAAAAACAATCAAAACATGCATTAATATACATATAAATCTTTACAAATGTGTGTGTGCTTATTTCTTTTCTACACATTTTAATTATCAGAGGAGTCTTGTAACTAATATCAAGATTCGTTCCTAAAACCTGCAAAATTTCTCGAGTATTCTGACACTAACTATCTAGACATCTAGTGATCTGTGCGTAGTTTTTACGGTTTCATATCGTTTCTTCGAATTGTGATAACTACGGATATGTTTCGTCGAATAAAGTAAACAAATACCGTGCGGTACTCGATAAGGTGTACCCATATATTAATTAATCAATAGATTCTTAGAATACATGCTATACACTTGTTTACCTTTTCCATGAAAATATGTGGATGTTGATACAAAATATGTGAATATTTCTTCAAATTTTATTGCCTATTAAATAAGTCAGAATCTCTAACTTTTGTGGTTCTCTCCTCGACATAGTTAAACCCTACTTTGATTATACGGAATTTTTCTGACAATTATTGTTACTATTTATGTAATGTAGCAAACTTAATTGTAAACAGTTAAGAGAGCAATACTTATGGACTTTGCCTCTATTTATAGACCCCGACACTTCCCAGTTTAAATTCGACATGATCACATTTAAAACCTTGACACCTCCAAAGCTTGTGGGCCTGATCTTATACCTGTAATAGTAATAAAGAAATGCTCTGCTGAACTGGCCCCTGTCCTCTCCAAACTCTACAATAAATGTCTAGCTGAATCTTGCTTCCGCGATAGCTGGAAAATTGCCTCTGTGGTACCAGTCTACAAGAGTTCTGGGAATAGAACCGATCCTCAGAACTATCGCCCAATCAGTCTGCTGCCGACCTTTGCTAAAATCTTTGAATCCTTAATCAATCTGGCGATAGTACGGCACCTAGTTAATGCTAAACTTCTTTCTGACTGCCAGTATGGATTTAGACAAGCACGATCTAACGGTCATCTCGGAACGTGTGTATCATACACTCGACAAGGCAGGTGAAGCTAGGACAGTAGCGCTTGATATATCCAAGGCCTTCGACAAGGTATGGCATAAAGGGCTTCTCCTGAAAATACGCTCATACGGTATTACTGGGCAATTACTAAATATAATTAGATCCTTCCTAGACAAAAGAAAAATCCAGGTTGTCCTCTATGGCCGTTCATCTAAGCAACATGACATAAATGCTGGTGTACCCCAGGGATCTATCCTTGGACCTTTGTTGTTCCTGATCTATATAAACGATCTCCCTGATGACGTAGAGTCTGAGATTGGTTTATTTGCTGACGACACCAGACTTTACTCTCGCCATGTTGGTAAAACAGACGCGATCATATCCAAGGCAATGGCTGAATCTTTAGAAAATGACCTCCAGGCTGTAGTGGATTGGGGTCATAAATGGTTGGTAACTTTTAATGCCGCAAAGACAAAGCTCCTTTCCTTCAATAACTACAAGGAACCTATTCACCCACCGATTGTCATGGCAAATAACACCCTACCTGAGAGTTCATAATTCAAACTCCTCGGCCTAATTTTCACAGATAACATGAATTGGAACAAATACATTGAAGGCATTGCCAAGGCTGCCGCAAAGAAGGTTGGCTCCCTCTACCGTGCTAGTAAACGCCTTACACCTGACATTATCCTGTATCTCTACAAAGCCACCATTCGCCCATGCATGGAGTATTGTTGTCACATCTGGGCTGGTGCATCATCTACCAGTCTCTCCTTCCTTGACAAGGTCCAAAAAAGAATCGCCAACCTAATCGGACCCTCACTGTCAACCAAGCTTCAGTCTCTGTCCCATCGCTGTCATGTGGCATCCTTGTGCTTGTTTTACAAATACTTCAATGGATTATGCTCCGATGAATTGGCTACTCTGGTGCCCCCTCGATGTAAATTCCCTTGACTAACTCGACAATCAACTAAATCTCATTCATTCACTGTGGAGGTCCCCAGATGTTGGAGAGCCTTCTACTCAAACAGCTTCTTTCCTCGTACTGCTGGCCTCTGGAACTTTCTTCCTGCCCCCTGTTTCTCCGACAGAACAGACATGCAGAAGTTTAAAACTAATGTAAACAAACATCTCGCTGTGCTGATCCCAAGTTAGGTTGACCCCCCCGTTCCTTCTCGCCTTTTCTTTTCTCAGTAGCCCCTTACGTCTACAGTGGCGGCTTGCCTTGTTTGGGGTGAACTATGTTAAAAAAAAAATTTAGCTGTGATCTAATTCGTGTGAAAGTAGATATTTGCAAATGACTTGCCTTTTAATAACTCATAAAAGCTGTTTATCCATCCACAAGTTCCTGTATATATCTTATATTTCAGCATAAAGCATTATTTTATAGCTTCTATGAAAAGACTTTTGATCTGCCCACTTAAGTATGCATATCTCTGCAATTTCATCCGATAGTCATGATAAATATACACAAGATGCAATTATTAATAACGAATTCCATATTACATTCTAGGCGGTATTCGGATCTTGATCCAACTATAGAAATAAATAATAACAAATCTATACGTGTTATAATCATATCATCTTTGTATGAAAATGGCGATCACTCTTTTTCAGAAATGCAATTAATTTTCATTTCATGCCTTTGTTTTATTATTTCAATTATACTATGATGATGAAAGTTGTTGAATAGCTTGGTGTCTTATAACAAGCATATTTTTCTCGTACTTTGAAACTCATAAACTTTTATAGGTTAATGACAAATTTATAACAACTGAAATATTGAACAAAAACTACTAAAGTGCGGAAACCAATTCGCATAAGCAGATAACCCTGACCCACGGCAGATAAGTAATAGACTGAAATAGAAAAATAACTGTGTAAGCACAAAATACAGAAGGAATATTACACGAAGCCAACAATCGGAAGTACATTACAAACACATCCTATTTAATACCCCAATAAAAACGTTTAAGAAAAGAAGCAACGTAACACTATAAACATTTGAAGACACGGCAATAACAATAAAGATAAGAAACCCGTCACATATAAACGCTGGGATCGATATTTCAAATAAGAAAGATTTGAAAGTGCATCATGTTATAGACGGCGTATAGGTGGCATAAGAAAGTTAAGCTGACAAGAAAGTCCTCTGTATTTAGCTTACCCCACGCAGTCGTGTCTATTTTTATATTCTTTTTGACCTAGTTTTTTGCATTCACTTATTATGTGATTTACTGTTTCGTCTCTTTGTTCACACAGTCGGCATTTACTGTTTTCCTGTGGTTTATCTATTTTAGCTTTAATGTAATTTAACTTAATCGCATAGTTCTGTGTAGAAGTCAGTAGAGATTCGGTTTATCTGTTTAGGTGTACTTTCTTAGCCATGCCCATGAATACTGGTTGGTCTCTTCTCTTAACATTCTTATGAAACGTCAATGTAGCTGTTTTTCTTCACACTTTTCTTCCTTGTTTTTTTTTATTTCTGGTTTCGGTGCTTCCTGAATTGTTCATTGGGACATTTTGTTGCTGCGGTGATCAGCCTTTCTGTGTTCTGAGTTATGTATTTCTCCAGCTATTTGTGTGTCTTTCACACCACCTTCGTTTCTTTTCACGTAGAGTCTTCCGTGTCGTATTTTGGATGTAGTTCCTTGTCCATGGTCATTAATTTTCTAGTCCTCTGGTCAAGGTACCTGAGTTCTTCTTTCGTCCAGCCTATGAATGGTCCAGAGTATCTTTTTAGTGATACTGCCTATGTGTTTATTCCTTTTACTAGGTTTCTGCTATATAATTTCGTTTCTAAAGGTTTCCTTGTAGTTTTCAGGTATTATTTTCCAATCTTCTCTTTATTTCTGTAGATCTTATGCTGTTTGCTTGCAGAACCCACAAATATTTATAGCTATCATGTTCGTCTAGCGCCCTCATGTCCTTTTAGTTGGGCAATGCTATATATTGTCTCCAGTTTTCCCCTGTTCATCTCTAGCATTGAACACTTTTCCATTCCGAATTCCATTTCAATTTCCTGGCTGAAGATTCTGGTCGTATTTATCAGCTGTTCCAGTTCTGTTTGGGTTTTTTTTGCAAATAGATTCAGATCATCATCATCATCATCATCATCATCATCATCATCATCATCATCATCATCATCATCATCATTATTAGCATCATTATCATCAGTATTAGCATCATTATTATCATCATCATTATTATTATTTACGTACTAGGTGTTCCCACAAATGTCATTATAAGTGATTGCTTACTGGCAACACTAGTTAATGTACCCTAGAGTCTGAGTAACAATAAATCTTAACAGATTTCTAATATTCTCTTCTTCATTCGATATCCGTTGCAAAGCACTTTACTTTCTAGCAATAAGGTTTTCTTCTAAATTTGAGTGGCAATCAGCTTCCCGCACTTCCAGTGAGTGTCTGTGTTCTTCCAACACTCATCGGGCTTTTCATCCCCCTTGAATACTTCACGACTATTTTATGTGGTAGCAACTTAATAGAAAAGTATATGACGCAAAATACAGAGTATGATTTGCGCCGCTAAAAGCTTTGCTAGGACAAAACACGGTGATAAGAAAAACGGAAGAGAAGAAGCAAAGAAAAGCAAATTGGGAAGATAAGCAGTTACATAGGCAATTGCTAAAAGTGTCCAAAGTAAATAACGCATGAACACACTTGGGCATGCTTACGGAAAGGACACTTGAACAAAGAAACGGTATCGTTATTTACAGACTCACAAAATACAGCAACCTGAAATCACTTCAATTGAAACAATCAGCTGGTATCACGGTATGTTCAGAAAGACTCAAAGGAATATGAAAAGAGTGAGGAGAGAGAGAGCACTACGCAGATGTGTACCGGAACGGCGCGGAGTATACTGGGACCTTGAGATCGATTATTGTCACTATAATTCCAGAGAAATCAATGGTCATCGGCTTTTGCGATAACGCAAGAATATCTGCAACATACATCGATAAAGCTGCAGAAATCTAGGAACTTGGCGAGACATGTTGTCATTCAGGGAACACCACTCGTTATAGTCAGTAAACAATCACTGATAATGACTTGCGTGACAACAGCTAGTGAGTAACTAATAATAATAATAATAATAATAATAATAATAATAATAATAATAATAATAATAATAATAACGACGACGATAACAACAATAACAATAACAATGACAATGACAATGACAATGATAATAATAATGATGATAATGATAATGATAATGATAATAATAACAACAACAGCAACAGCAACAGCAGCAGCAGCAGCAGCAGCAACAACAACAACAACAACAACAACAACAATAATAATAATGATAATAATAATAATAACAATAATAATAATAATAATAATAATAATAATGACCAGTCATAAAATCCGCCAGAAAATACACCTATTTACGAAAGCTAAACTAAATGAAGCGATTTGAACATCAGCATAGCTCGATTGTTTAAATGTGAAAACATTGAAAAACGTGTCTCGCTTCTAAATATTAAAGAACCACTCAGATGACTAAATTAAAATATGTTTCCACTTAAAACAAGAATAGAGGGAGAAAGAAACAAAGTTAGGGTGAAGGATACAGAGAGATGTGGAGGGTTCCATAAACAGACGCAGAGAGACATTATATTGACGACCTCTGTCACAATCGGTAGCGTGCAGAGGTCTTGCTATACCCTAGTTAAACTCAGGATCAACTCCTTGATTGTATGCCTAAAGACTCAAGTAAAAGTTCTAGTACTGATAAATACAAGAAAAGGAGATAGTTTAAATACGATTTGATGTTCCAACCCAATTGGGATGCCCGAAGCCACTGCCTCGCCCCCTCCTCTCTGCACGCCACTGGTCACGCTAACATCTTGAGAAAGAAGATTGTGGCTACGAATATTAACGTATAGCAGGAAGAAGAAGAAGATGAAGAAGAAGAAGAAGAAGAAGAAGAAGAAGAAGAAGAGTACTTGTTAAGTCATCTGCTCATGTAGCGAGTTATTCTCTTTCGTTGCACTCATTGGTCTATGAGTATTTTTTATTTAAGATTTTCTTTCTCACGCAATGCCAGTCAAAATGCGCTTTACTAGAATAAAATCACGAATCAAACGAGTAAATAGGCATAGAAATGTCAAACGAGACTAAGAAATATGTTTGTGCCTGAGAGAATTTGTCTGTAGGATTAAGTTGAATTCACATTAATGTTCTTCTCTGGTGCAATAGAAAACGCAGACCTTATGGGAGATGAGACAATTTCGAATTACTTACTTTTTTAAACATGAAAGTGATTCGAACATAAATACAATATAAAATACATTCTTTAACTTACTTCTGTAATTCAAATTCAATTAATTTTTCAAACTGTTTTATAAGTCTTATGTTAATTCATTTATTTAATTAAATTTTCCAAATTTAAATTTTTGTCTCGATTTATTCCAGGCTGCGGGTTAAGTGTGAGGTACTTGTCTGACTTGCTTCTTGATTTCTCGGTTCCTCTCACCACTTGTAATGGTTTGGGTCCGTGGTTTAGAAAAAGGCACGTGTTTTACTCGCTAACTTTTGCGTGACGAGACGAATGTATATGAATGTATTCATACAGAAATTAATACAAATCGGTATTTATTATAGAATAGAGGATTTTTCTCCGAATTTAATTCAGGTGGATGATTTAGTCTGAAGTGGGTGTATTATTGCCTTTTTACTTACTCGCTTCCTCTCAACATTTAAAATAGTTTCGTGTTTTACCCGCTTCATTATGGCAATGAATATATCATATTTTTTTTACTAATCATGATAAATTAAAATAATAAAATAGTGAATAGGTTAGCTAACAGGTTTTGGACCTCACTCAACAGATTAAAGTCGATATTAATTTAAGAGAAAAAAATAATGCTATGAGAATTATAGCGAGAAAAAGGAAAGTAAAAATCAAATAGAAACTACAATAAGTTCGTGAAGATTTTGTCTTTGCTGGCAACGCAAGTATAAATAGTTTCTAGAATCTTATGATAATAGGGACTCTTAATTAGCATGGAGAATGAGTCAACACTAAATTTAGAGGACACAGATACGGCTATGAATTAGATGTTCATCAATAGAAAACTTGTATGCACTGTTCAGAACATTCAACGATAAATATTTTAAGGGCATGTGTTATTTGACCCGGATGTAGTATATTTGCGATACTCTTCCAACACAGTGCAAACTGCAATTACATTTAAATAAATAAATAATGGTATTATTATGATGGGAAAAAAAACATATTTTCGAATAGACGTCAATATCGGTTTGATTGAAAAAACATACATACATACTTATATATATATATATATATATATAAATATATATATATATATATATATATATATATATATATATATATAAATATATATATAGATAGATAAATATAGTAGTTTTACAAGATTCAGAACATAAATGTCTTATTTTTGCATTGCAATGACCATTGGGAAATCAATCCCAAACGAAAATTGTCATTACTTCTTACAATCACTTTATTTCCGTATTTTGATGAAAGTTTCAAAAAGATAACATTTGCGCAGATTTGCCATAAACACGTGTAAGAAAAGTTAATATTAAATTTGAAAATGTTTTTGTTCGGGTGTAAGATAAAAGAAGAGAAATGAACTTTCATCGAAATACGGAAATAAAGTGATTGTAAACACAAATGAAATTATGGTTTTCAATGGATTTCCCATAATCATTGGGATGCAAAAATGAGGTGTATATATATATATATATATATATATATATATATATATATATATATATATATATATATATCCAAAATAGATAACTATTGGTATGTATTATAGAATGCAGGATAATAGTGTTTACTTTTATTTCGAACAAGGTCTACCTACCAAACTTTGCCCGAACGTCTATTTACTTTCATTTTTTGTTTCGCTTCTTTTTTAATATTATTTTTAAATTAAACTTTAATAATTCAATTATCCGCGGTTTTTGAAGTTATTCATTGAACCAATTGAAAATTTGTTCTAAACTCATATCTTATTCACCTGCCAAAAAACTTTTTGTTAAAAGAAATATTTTTTGTATAGGGTTATTTCGTAAAGTGTGGCATAATCAAAAATACTGCTATTATTATTTTTTTACAGGCACAGATACACCAACTTGTGTTAATAAATTTTAATTCTAGCCAGAAATTAGTTATTAATTTATAAATCACTTTCGAACACAAGGTTTTGTACTAAAATTATTAATTCAACCACATTGTTATAAAGAATAACTAATGATGTTAAGGTAAATAATAAATATAATTATCGAAGGTTAGTGGTATTTTTATAAACAAATGTATACAAATATGTAATTGAACCGGAATCAAACGAGCAGTCGTCTTATTTTGCACGAGTTGTAAATAATAATTCGATTTGCAATTGAGTGAAATAATGTTTAAATTCTGTAATTTGGTAGAAACGCAGCAATTGGTCAAATCTATGTCGATTAGCCAATACTAAACACGTCTGACTCCTGTGCATACAAAATTTCGTTATTATTAAATAAGATCCGATGATACTAAGTGACAATGGGGTTACATCTGTGTGTGAGAGACCAGTTCCTTGTACCCCTTCTGACATATCATTACACAAAATGGTAATATCGATAGGATTAAATATATAATCGATGAAATCAACCGGAAATACATTTTATTTTAAGATGGTTGGAACATAATTAAATGAATTTGCCCTACTACTTGTTCATACTAAACTAATCAGAGCTCATGTAATCTTTGACCCATTCCCTAAAAGTTTATAAGAAATTGCATGTGTTGAAAATTTCCGTTAAAAATATCTATAAAATCTCTATTTATATAAGGTTAGGTATGTGTATTTGTTTATATATTTGTAGATAGAGGATTCACTGCTAAAAAAAATAACTGATC
>OY744518.1:99277514-99317514 GCA_963556195.1 Sepiola atlantica | reverse complement strand
TTTATGAATTAAAAAGTATTAAATTTCAATTAAAGATTAAAAGTTAAAAAGAATAAAAATAGGAATTAAAAAGTAAAATACTGCTATTATAATTAAACTTAAACATTAAATATCTAATAAGCTAAATGAAATATAATATAATATAATTATATGAATATATATAAATATATATGCATTTTCCTTCTTATTTGCTATTATCACAGCACATCTTCTTGCTTGGGTGAGGGTTCCAGTTTTTGTTACTATACCTTCTTAACTTGTTTATACTGTCTTCAGTTTGTGAGTGCATAATTATACTGCATCTAAAAAAATGCAGTGGTTTGCAAAGTTCCCAGTAGACTATCTTACCAACCCAGTTTATATATTTATTCTTTGGCTAATTTGCTGCATTCACACATAATGCGACTTACTGTTTCGTCTGTTTGTCTACAGAGTCTACATTCATAGTTTTACTGGATCTTGTCTATCTCGGCTTTTATGTAGTTCGGTCTGGTTTCGTTGTTTGGTGCAGCTATCGGAAGCGATTCCTTTTATCTGTTCAAATGTCCTTTTCGTAGCCATGTGCATGTTTCTATTGTGCGCTATTTCTCTGACCAGACTTATACATTTTCCATATAGGTGCTTTTTTCCTCTTTTGTACCCTCGTCATTTTGTTTCTCGTTTCGCTTCTCTCCGTATTTTGGAGATCGGTTCTTTATTTTAGTAGCGGTAATAATCAGCCTCTGAGTCTTTTGTTTTATTTAGTTTTATTGTCCTTTTTGACATCATCCTCACAGTCACCAATACTTACTAGCTTGTTTGTCTAAATCACTTCCTTTTTACCGAAAGTCGGTTAGTATCGATCTTTGTGTGCAATACCTTACACATCTAAAGTATGTTTTATGTCAAAAGTAGTTTAAATCTAGGGTCTGAGTTATAATATATACTAGTGTACATCTAGGGGGGGGTTATGATTCGCAAGTGTTCGCACTAATTTAACATCATAGAATTACTTCAGTAATTTTATTTTTCATTTATAAATAATTATTAGCATTTCTGATGACGTAAAGAAAAACACCCACCGTTGAATTATGATCTAGAGTGGATATTTTCTTTCCGAATTTATTTAAGGTGGCGGGGATTGTCTGACTAGCTATTAGCTTTCTTGCTTCCCGCTCATCACTTGAAATAGTTTCGTCTCGGTGATAAACAAATGCAGCATTGTTACATGCAAATGTTTGTGTGGCAGAGCTATTATTTATTTACAAATACATACACATTGATTTTTTTTATATTGAGTGAAGGATAGTTTTACTCATAGTCTTTGTATTGTCTTTCTTTGTTATCTTTGTTTTTCACTTCATAATTATCATAGTGATCTCTTAGCAAGTGAGAAGTCAAGACATTTCATAGAATACTACTTTGTGATAGGGGAAGGTATACAAGATATGATAACATCGCGAGCAACCTTACAATAATATTCGTATGACGTGAATGGGCGAACAGGTAAAAATGTTCCACATATCACCATTGAGTGTGTCAATGTTAGCGAGATTAGAAGATGGTATTTAATATTTTATTTCACATGACATTTGAGTATCATCATGAAGTAGTAAGTAAGCACACATACATAGAGCATTGCGAGGGTAAACTTATTTATATCTAACATATAAAGTTATATTGTCAGATTTTCAATGGCAGACCTCAATAGCATTTCAGCTGACAACTAAAACGTTTCTTTTGACTAGGTAAATTGTATTTGATATTGTTGTTTATTCTTATGCGCAAGATAATAACGTACTTACCAAAATGTATTTTTAAAATGACTTAAGGCGTTCCAGACGATATGTAATATGAATCATTTCAAATAATCGCCATCAAGTAAAAATCAGCAAAGCGTTTAAGTCATAGTTGTGTATTTTACAATTAAAATTTAATTTTTTTACTGTATAAATTTAAAAACGTGCAAACAAATAAAAAGTAAAATCACCAATCACTTAACTGCATCCTAGGCAACGTCAGGTAGATACAGCAAGTGAAGTCATATAATAGGAATATGCAGATAAAATGCTCTTATATTTTTATCGGATAAACTCCGAACATATTTTCATCAATTATTTCGGAATTCTCCCAGGGTACTAACGTTACTTTAACCTGTTTCTCCAAAAACACTGCGTAGGCCATTCGGCGCTACAGATTCATAACATTTTCTACGCTAATACTGTTTAAAACTGTAGTATTGACGACGTCCCAAAATATATTACTCTATTACGAGAAACAAATCTAATTTCGTTGTATATTATGATGTTGATAACTTTATTTCGAGTAAAATTACAAAACGACGATATATATTAACCCTTTCAGCTTTTTTTTTTAAAAATTAACCGTCTGAAATACGGCAAGTTGGTATTTATTTGTTTTATTATCCCTTTTATATTTGAATAGTATAATAGTTTTTTTTATAAAATTATCAATATTTTGGAAGTTTTATGGGTTTTAAATTCATCCACATACACATACACACAAGGGTATATATATATATATATATATATATATATATATATATATATATATATATATATATATATGGTGAGCCAAAAGTAGGTGGACAGTAAAAAACATTTTCCTTCTTGATTTACACAGCTTTGAAGTCTGCCTCTTACGCTTAGACAAAAAAATTTGTTTAACTGTCCACTTACTTTTGGCTCACCCTGTATATATATATATATATATATATATATATATATATATATATATATATATATATATGTATATATATATATATATATATATATGATAAAATAAAATAAAAATAAAAGTTTATAAGTTTTGTTTTTTGTAATTATGCAAAAACGTGTTTCCCTTAGATTTCTCACAGCATTAGTTTTGTAAAGTTAAATTTTACTGTAAAATGAAATTATTTATATTAATTAACATTTGAATACTGTCTCACGAATTGATTTCTGTATTGCGTGACAATTTCAAATTGAAACAGATACATAATCCGTTTCCATTTGAAATTGTCACGCAATACAGAAATCAACTAGTGCAACAGTATTCTTTTATATTTTGAAACTAATAACGAAAACATACCACAATTGCGATAAGAAATTAGTGACTTGTATTCACAAATGAACATAAGAAAGAAGAAAGGAGAAACTGAGACTTATCGTAGTGCACAATATAAACAAAAGCACTCATGGAGTTCTCGAGACTAATAGAAAACGGGAAATTATCGGCGAACGAAGCGTCTTCGGCTGATCAATTTAGTTGCAGTGATAGAACGCCAATACTTGGGATTGTACATTTTATTTAGAATGCCTATTCCATGAATATGCGGAATAATCAGAGAAACGTTTTGAAAAAATATATTTTATTTTTGTAAATACCATTAATTATTTGAAGGTTTCAATAATATGAAGAGAATTATGCGTAGAATGCAGATTTGCAGTTTTGAATGGCAATAACAAACACAAAATGCTGTTATCATTAATTAATCAACATGTTATAATTATTATCGTAATTAGAATTCTTATCGATCAGATGAAATGTAATTATTTTCTGATCGATAATTTTCTCGATGCGATAAGCAGATCGAATATTTTGCTGTTCCCATATGCACGAATATAACCTTTCTCACCGAACACGGGATTCATCTCACACGATTAAAATACACGATTTCTCATTTACAACACATCAACCTTTTCTGTGTTACTTAAAGCCGTAATTACCTATTATCACAGATTCGTTATATACGACTAGTGTAAACCATTCGTTAAAAATGATGGAAAAATTATGCGTTGCCAGTGTTCGCACTTTCTATTTATCTAGATATATGATTAAAATGTTCATATAAAATCATTGAATCCCGTTATTATTATTTTTTTTTACATATAAATGATTATTATAATTTCTGACAATCTAAAGAAAAAAACCACCCACCGTTGATTTTTGGATTCCTTCCGAATTAATTTCAGGCGGCTGGGTAAGTCTGATCTGGTTAGGGTTAGGGTTATGGGTAAGTCTGAGGTGATTATCTGACTTTCTTCATCACTTCCCCTCATAACTTGAAATGGTATCGTACGAGAGCTAAGTAAAGGCGCATGTTTTTCTCGCTAACTATTTTTGACACGACGGATGTACATATATTTATTTATATACAAATAAATGAACATTTGTCTTTTGTATAGAGAAGAGTTTTAATTCAACGCAACTGCTATTTCATCCATAACAAAAAAGGAAATCGCATGTACATACGTGTCGTAACCGTATTCGAGTGTAAAACGAGACACCACATCACATATGTGATTACATAGTCATATGCGGTATCCATTAGTCTGACCACGTAACTTCACACGTTAGTGAAATGTGTATTACTTATATATTATTATATTCATGCTTATTTAATCCATTTTTTATTTCCAAGATTTGTCCCTATATATTTTATCATTAAAAATGCATCTTAAAATATTCCTTGGTTTGGTGATTGGATTATTAAAAATAATGCTATTTTAATTGCTGTAATAAATCGTAATTTTCAATTTAATGACTAAGCTATGCCTCTTTTACCCGGTGTCTATTATTCACACCCTCTCCTACTGTCGATTGTTTCACACTCACTCTTATTTGACTTTATCACTTCCGCTAATGTAATTATATATATATATATATCTATATATAAGAGTAATATTTTTATTTATACAAACATTATTCGTTACATATGTGCATACATGTTTCGGTTGCACTTTTCCCAGAAAGTCAACCTCATCAGACCAAGAATTTTCGAGAAATGGATGGATTTGAAGAATTTTCTCTCCTAAATAAATCTTTTTGTGGTTTATTCATTTTCTATTTCTTATGAATTAGTATCGGATTACCTATTCCACTTGCTGACCTTTTTTGTTAGTGGTTGTTCTTTTTATTACTTTTCATGGCGTCTCTATCACCTTTTCCTATCCTTATTTTATTGCTCACTACTTTCTGGGTTTCTTTAAACTCTTTAACCTACCAAGTTTTATAAACTCACTTCAGTATAAATATCTTATCTATATATCAAGAATCACACATATATAAACAAACTCTAATAGATACGCAAATACAAATAAATAAACAGACATTGATATACATACACATCTAAACATGGACACACACACAGATCCACTATCAATCAAGCATATATTAAAAATACATACGTGCTTATAAATATATTCTAGATGTATATTCAATACAAAAATAAATATATTCTAGATGTATATTCGATACAAAAATCCATACGTCTACACAAACACACATATATACAGCTATATGCAACTACACACTCATATCTATACACACACCAGCCATATATATACACACATATACATATACATATATATACACACGCACACACATATACATGCACACATATACATACATACACACACACATATATATATATATACATATACACATACATATACATACATAAATCATACATGAGCATATTCGTAACATAGATATACACGCATAAACACACATACACTTTTAGTATAAATAGTTCCTAAAAATACGTACATATATGCACATATATATACATACACACACACTGACATATACATATATATATATATATATATATATATATATATATACATACACATATATATATATACATATACATATATACGCATACATACATACACACGCATACACACACATATACACAGGCGCCGACAGTTCACACCTATACATATATACGAATACAAATACATACATACACACCTATACTTATACAAAGTGCACACCCATTAATATATACAAGCATATACCTAGAATATATATAAACTAGACTATGCAAATATAAAAACTACCGACAAATGTATACGTGTATACTCATAGTCAGATATACACACCACACACACACAACGTACACATACACAAACATGCACACGCACAAGTCCACATACATGCATATATATACATATACATACACACACATATATATATATATATATATATATATATACATATATATATATATATATATACATACACACACAAATACGTACACATATATAAAGTACACACCTAGGCATATAAATATGTGCATTCATCAACGTATACGTACACAAGAAATGAATATCAAAATCGAAATAAAAATAAAATGACATGAAAATACACCTTTTGCTGCAATATAAAATATCAGTCGAAGTACCTATACACATACATACATATATATTTCAGTCCCATTATACACACCCACGTATGCACACATACACACACACTTATGCTCACCAATATATATACATACATACATAAACCATACGATTCCAAATGTATACACCATTACAGATACAAGTATACTGTCATACCCGTATAACATACATATATAATGTCATTATATATACGTACACAGACCACGTACACACATATGTGTATGTGCATAAAAATACCCATATGCATGCAATCAAAATAGATTAAAATGTATACAAACATCCATAGTTTAGCAATCAAAACCATTCATTATTGCTTCAATCTATCTCAGTTCAAATTACTTGCACTTATACCTGCTATTGTTTTAATATAAGGATACAGCGTATGCAATTACAGTTAATTCTACACATGCCTACGCACATACATACATACAGACATATACACATGTACATATACACATATGTATGCATACACACACATACATACACACACATGCGATTACTATGTATGTGCGCTGAGAACATTATTATAGGTTGATGTGTAGCATTTGTTGGATATTCTAGATTGTATATGTTCAAAATTATAAAGACATCATCAGAATTATAAAATACAAATAAAAAAGAATAAGAAATAAACAAAACCAAAATTAATACAAAATTAATAAAAAAACAGAATAAGAAAAAATAAATAAATAAAAAAAATATATATAAAAATAAAAAATAAAAAAATAAAAAAATAAAATAAATAAATAGATAAATAGATAAAAATTCAAATAAAAATAAAAATAAAAATAAAATTAGAATTAAAAATTGAATATGTGTTCCGCTAACAACGAAGTAACAGTCAGTAGGGTTTTTTATGATCTAAAATCTGCTTAGTGTGTGCTCCTTTAAATGTTTGCAGTTTAAACTAGTTTCGTTTCTAACCTTGAGTAATTTTTCCCTATCTTTAAATTTAACAATTTCAATTATCTCACCCAGGCATAAGAAACAGGGTGAGGTGAGTGATCTACATGTTTTTGCTTTCCTTGTTATACTCCATCTAATTTTTGGGTTCTTTTTCTCATCTATCAATTTCCAGAAGTATCGGGACAGCGAAGTGTTACTGTATTTTTTATTTCTAAAGGATAATTTATGCGTGTAATACCTATCCTTAAAACTTCTTGACGTGCTTCCTATATAGAACTTACTGTCGCCCGGATTTTCAGTAGTGTAGATTTCCGCACGGTATATTACTGATGCGGTGACGCAATTTTTTTGCAAGGGGCCATCATCCTGTCTCTGACAGTTACAATTGTTAGGATAGGAAAAGGTGATGGAGACGCCATGAAAAGTAATAAAAAGGACAACCACTAACAAAAAAGGTCAGCAAGTGGAATAGGTAATCCGATACTAATTCATAAGAAATAGAAAATGAATAAACCCCAAAAAGATTTATTTAGGAGAGAAAATTCTTCAAATCCATCCATTTCTCGAAAATTCTTGGTCTGATGAGGTTGACTTTCTGGGAAAAGTGCAACCGAAACATGTATGCACATATGTAACGAATAATGTTTGTTTAAATAAAGATTTATACTTATAAACAGCTCTACTTGTTATTGAGCACTTTTTATAAACACTTGAGTTTCTACGGATTTACATTTACAGAAACTAATACATGTACTATATATATATATATATATATAGTCTAAAGAAGCTTTGAGTCATTTTTAAAAAAAAACATTAATAAAAAAAATGCAGTTTGAATTCCCAGAGAAACTAACTAAATCCAAGATATTGAAGACTTGACATTCGTTGGAAAATTAATAAATAAAAAAATAAGTAAATACAAAAAATAAAAGGGGGGGTAAGTATCTAAGTGTGAAACAAAAACAGGAGACCGTAAGCGTCTAATATTAACACGGGGATCATCAGCTGCTTACCATGTAACTGTTTCGGAGATTTAAAAACAGGACAGTTATAATATTCATGGCTCTCCAATGGTACTGATTAACTACCATTTCCCCAATAATGAAGTGTCGAAATAATTCAGCTTAAAATTTCACTGATATATACATAAATAATAATAATAATAATAATAATAATAATAATAATAATAATAATAATAATAATAATAATAATAATAATAATAATATATTACTCTTAAGACTACCGTATGATATGATAATTTACATATCAAATCACATTAATTATAACAATAATAATAATTAAAATAATAGTTTAAAAAAAAAATATTAATAATAATAATAATAATAATAATAATAATAATAATAATAATAATAATAATAATAATAATACTACTACTACTATCTAAACACTACACCCAAAAAAAACATTCTGCAATATGGTAGCTAGCAATAAAATTATATAGGAATTAAAGTTGCATTAAAACATAAATAAATAAAAAATAAAGCTTAAGTACCTTTGGTACCAGAAAGATAATTAGATAATGGGAAGGAAACCTAGCCGTACATATCCAAATACCCAATATATATATATATATATATATATATATATATATATATATATATATATATATATATATATATATATATAGATAGATAGATAGATTGATAGACACACAACCGGTCTGAATTTATTATGCAAATATTATGCATTTCAATAACTAAAACAAATCAGAACAAATGTGTATCAATATTTCATCCACACGATGTAGAATTACTGACTCAATTCACAGCCCCTTTTATAAGCTATTGTTTTAAATATTTAGAAATTACGACAATGGACTGTCTGAAATTACTATGCACATACAAATAATATTTATTTAAACTCTAATATATATATATATATATATATATATATATATATATATACATATATACATATATATATATATATATATATATATATATATATATATATATATATATATATATATATATATATATATATATATATTACACGGGATATAATCTAACAAATACTGAAAAACAATGAATGAATGTTTACTTTGGCGAAATGAAAAGAGCGCCAAGAAGAAAGATGTTGAAAATCTTGATAATTTATCACCAAGAAGCAAATCATTTCAATTGCCATTATTCGAGAGAAAGCTTCTTGCCTGCTCGCGACCTGCCAAGCCAGCTGAACATTCAATCAATCTTCCTTCTGTTTCGGATATGTCCACAAAACGGTTGTAAAATATAACAGATTGCTAGATAATTTGGAAAACGGCGACAAGAAAGAAAATTTCATATACACATTTTAACGTGAATAAAATTGAACATTTATTTCATTTTGTACGTGTTGATGCCATTTTATTTCTTTTAATTTGTTATTATTTGGGTTTGTTTCCTCGAACGTATCAATGTAGAAACAAATAACACGAGTCTGATTCCTAACTGACTACAATATGGTTGCCTTCGAATACTTGTTGAATAATAAATGTTGCCCATTCAATCCATTGTTTCCAATCCTTTCTTGGTAGCGTTAGGCATTTATCATACTAAACCATCGTTTTAACCCTTATCTTCGAGTGGCCCCTGGCCTTTATAAGCGGAGGTCAATTAGTAAAAACGAGTTTCGAACGAAATTGAGTGTAACGAGATTACAGTGATTTGCGTTATAACTTGAGACCGACTGAAGAGTGAGAGATTGAGAGTGTCAGTCCTTATCGCCATTTATATAAATATAGGTATGTGTATATGCTTATTTTTATGTACATGATTCACTATTAAACCAATAAAACAAACATCATTAATTTTAGCACAGAATGGCAAGCCGTAAGAAGACGTAATGTGGGCTATATTTAATTTAATTTAGTTGCATGGAAAGTACGTAAAGCGTGGGTGGAATCCTTCCTAAAAATTCACATATTTCATATTTTGAACAACACTCTCTGAATTTCAATTTCTTCTTAAGACCCCTTAAACTAAGCTTTACATTTATGAAAGTTTTTAGAATCAAAATTATATGATGAATTTTGATCGAAATCAAAATAAAGACTCTAGACTTTAGTAGCATTATATCTTGATTTTAATCGTAATAGAACATAAACGTGATACCAAACTGCTTTGTTCGGATAATTAAATGTACCCGTCCGGGAATGTGTATTCTTCTATATGTATAAATGAATAAATGCACAAGATTTTTTTCAATCTACCCTAACTATATTAACAGCAAAACACGTTAGGATTATTGAATGTTGATGATATAAGAATGTAATGTAATACCCTATATATAGGCATCTCCTACTCACTGAAACACATCTCGATTTTGTTTAATTGCATATTTATTTATTTTTAAGTTTTTAATAAATTAATATTCTGTAATATATCTTCCCACTTTGTATTGTCAAATTTTCTTCTACACACGCAATCGTTTTATCGATAGTACTATTATTTTAATTAAAATTCTAAATAAAATAAGATATAGAGATTTTATTTATAAAAAATGATAGCATTTAAAACCTTGTTTATGATTTTATTTTCAAGGGAGATAATTTACTTCCGGCTTTGGTAAAGTATCAAATATCGATGTGATGTCGAACAGATGCTACACTTTGATCTTAGCCAAAAGGCCACAGATACATAATTATGATTAGGCATTTTTAAATTCAAAAGAAACAAAAAAAATTGATTAAATTGGAATATTTTTTAATAGGCAGTGTAGTGTCGTATCGGTTCTATTGTCATAAAACTGTCCTCTCAGGAATTACCTCCTCCGTTTTTAAGAGTGTTTAGAGCGGGGGGAATTCTCCCAGAATGAAAAATCCCCAAGATTCGATTTAGTCAGAGTATCTTTTAAGGGGGGGGGGGGAATGTAGTATCGGTGTTGTTCTCATAAGACCGTCCACGCAAGAAAGACTTCCTCCTTTTTGGGTGGAGGAAAGTCGTGTTCGTTCATTATGATACTATCGTCTGACAGGGGGCAGTGTAGTATATGTGTGTTCACCATAACACTAGATAAGGAAGAACGATAACTCAAGTTTATAATAAAAATGTCTTTGTTAACTAGAAAATTATGAAAGTTATCGTTCTTCCTTAGCCAGCATATTCATCTTTGTTTATAAATATGGCGACTATATTTTCCAGCCAATTTTCATTTAGCCGTTTCATGTGGACAACGAAACTTGCCATGGTTTTTAATGTTATCGAAATAAATAAATGAAAAAGTGTGTTTAACCTATTCTAACTATATTTACATTAAAACGGTTTATGCTTACTTAATTCTCTGTAGTATATTTTCATTCGTCATGATACATTCATCCCAGGCATTACCTCATCTTCGGCGGAAAGGCCGTACAGTATACATTTGTTCCTCACGATACCATTTCCTCAGGATTACCAGTTTTATGTGTGGGGGAAGTGAGTGTACTATGTATTCTGCTGCCATGATATCATCCTCCCAGGCATTAACCCCTCCTTTGGAGGGGGAAGTCAGTGTATGTAGTTCGTTCATGATGATATCATCCTCTCAACCTCTCATTTGCATATTTATTTATTTTTAAGTTTCTAATGAATTAATATTTTCTAATCTAGGGATAATCAAATAAACGCGTTTTTTCTTTTTAATAAATGTGTTGCTGCTGTTGTTGTGTTTGTTGTTGTTGTTGTTATTGCTGTTCCTATTCCTATTTCATTCTTCCCACGAGAGCAAAGTTAGGCACAATGTCAATATTTAACGTGGGGAGAATCGAGCTCCCCCAAAATGGGCACTCTGAATTGGAACAAAAAATTCAGTTGCCTCGGTCTCGAAGGAGTTATACTTCACTGACAAAAAACATAAAACTCAGTGCAGATTCAGTACAGATACTACATTTTGCTCCTAGCCAAAAGGCAAATGCGTTAACATGTTGGTAGTGATGATCATGATCATGATCACGATGATTTATCATAGAAAAGAAATACACCTCCTCTAATCTTTCTAAATTATAAAAAAATATTCTTTAATATTCTTTTTGTATTTTTCTTTCTTCTATAATAACAGTGAAAAGTACAAAGTACCCACTTCAAATTACTCAGTTATATAAAAGCGGAGTATTTGACCAATCGACGTTCCACATTTATGTATATTCATTTCATTGTAAAATTAGTTTTAATGGGGAAGTTTTATACTGAAACAAAATAAAAGTTATCGACGTGTAATATCTTAAAGACCATATCAATTGACCTTTTTGTTGTGTTTTTCCTAAAAGATTCTTTTACGATGTTCATGCACAGTATATTTCCCCCATATTGGAATATATAAAAGTTGTTTTATATATCATCATTTTTTAACAAAATTTCTAAATTACCAAAATGTCAAATGAAAACTACTTCTTTGGTGTCTGTAAAGTACGCTAGAGCGACAGTAATTTTCGCCCGGGTAGTTTTTGCTAGTATATATATATATATATATATATATATATATATATATATATATATATATATATATATATATATATATATATATATATATATAGTGAACTTTTATTAACTATCTTTTTCCATCCTTGTTATATTAAGCATAGAGTTTCAAGCAATAGAGCCTCCGGTTTTCTGTAGAGAATGTGTCTTGTATTTGTCGACCTTCCATTATGTTGAATAACCTTTTTTATATCTGTTGCAAAGCGGCATGATCTTATCATGTGCGAACCTGTCATGTGCAGCATCCTATCCTCTCCAATGTCCAGAACCTATCAGTTCAGTGCGTAGTCGTATAACTTTCTTTAAAGAAGTGTATATATATATAGTCGGCGCTTCTAACAACTGTTCTATCATTTAGCTGCTGCTTAAAGTAAGCGTAATCGCAATGATAAAAACATTGTAAAATGCTGAAAGATCTATGTGTTGACACAAAGAGCATTGCTTTATACTGTAACGGCAGTTGCCGATGTCACTGATCAGAAAGCTAACCCCCAAAAAGAGGACATATTTAGTCATCCACAAACTGACCTTTTCGCTCTATCACAGTTCTGTAGTGCGGTTGGACAAGCAACTGTCTCAGACTGGGATCGAAACTATATGTATGCGTGTTGAGTATTTGTGGGTACATATACACATATACCCACATATATAGAGAAATATTGATGCTCACACACATATATATATAATAGAAAAATGTGTAGTATCATGAAAATGAAAATATATTACTTTCAATCTACGCATTACCTTGTGCCAGTCTTTTAACAATATAGAATTCTTCTAAATGTACGTAAACCAGCTTATATGAATTCTTACTTTTACAACTTGAGTTAAATGTCATTTTAAATCAATACACCTTTATATAGTGAACCTTTTTTTGCCAGTTTTTAAATGTCTTGTAAAGAGTTTCAAATGCGAGTTGTAAATACATTATTTAGATTATTTCTATAAATTATACACGTCTTTCTCGTTCTCTCTCTATCTCTCTCTCTCTCTCTCTCTCTCTCTCTCTCTCTGTCTATATATATATATATATATATATATATATATATATATATATATATAATCACATCGCAACAAATAAAGTACCGTTGATCATATTTGGATGTAACTTACCGTTCGTTCTTTTACTCTCGCCGTGGATATATATTCTACATCTAGACATACTAAAGATTTGTGATTCGCCGTTAGAGCTGTCTTTACATGACTATATATATATATATATATATATATATATATATATATATATATATATATATATATATATATATTAAGTCAAGTTCAATAACTACAACGTTTATTATAAAACAAGGAAACAGCATTGAGTAATTTCCTTTGAATATTGCCTGTAACAAATTGATTATGAACATTTGCGATTAAGAGTACATGCTTATAATAGTACATTTTCTATGTATATTTTTAGTGTTGAATTTTTTTAGCATGATAACAAAATATTAATTACTAGCAAGTATATGCTCCCTCCGGTTGCATAGTTTTTCTTGTCTAAAACATAATCATGATGAACGAACTACATACACTGACCTTCAAAGATGCAGGTAATGACTGAAAGGATATTACGAATATATACTACACTACTCGATGAAGGAGGAGGTAATGCCTTGTAGGATGGCATAATGACAACAGAATAAATACTATAAACACCCCCTTTAAAAAAGGAGGAAATACCTGGGGTGATTTCCCCATAAAAGGGGAAGGTAATGTATTTGA
Source organism: Sepiola atlantica (assembly GCA_963556195.1). Lineage (NCBI taxonomy): Eukaryota > Metazoa > Mollusca > Cephalopoda > Sepiida > Sepiolidae > Sepiola > Sepiola atlantica. The sequence continues at coordinate 99,303,254 of OY744518.1, read as the reverse complement.
GTATGATATCATAGCAACATAAAATATACTACAGTACCCCTCAAGAAAAGGAGTAGGTAGTACCTGGAAAATGGTCCCATGATAACCGAACATATACTACATTATCACCTTCAAAGAGGGTTTAATACCTGGGAAGGTTACCCCAACCACTTTAAAAAGAAGAAGGTTATTTCTGGGATGAACCGATACTACATTATTAAAAGGACTATAATATTGAATTAAATAGTGTTGTATTTTATTCATTGTAGTATCTGTTATAAGCATCTCAGCGACATCATACGTTAACTATTGATTAAATTATTGCTTGAATACAATCATAAATTTAAAAACAATTTAAAAAATCATCAACGAGGGAGAAGAAGGGAGATAGAAACAGCCAGAGAGAGCTAGATAAACAGATAGACATACAGACATGTAGCTCGCTAGCCATACATCCCCCTCTTTTCCCTTCCTCTTTATGCGTTTCAATAAGAATTCTAGTGAGCAATGTTACTTTAAGAATAGAAACGTTTTAGTAAGTTATCCATTTTTTTTATTAAATCATTTTAATTCATTAATATTTATACTGACGAAACTATAGCATCTATATAGTAAAAAATATGGCAATAAAATTAGAAATAAATAGTACCTAACATTAATTTATTATAAAGTTTTAAAAAATATTAATGCAAATCAAGCATTGAAATGACTGTCTTTACATCATTCGTCACTACTATATATACAGTATTTCAAAATTGTATTTCGTATTATTGGTTAAAATAAAAGTAGCCGTCGTGATGGGAATATAGGAAGGATATATGACAAAAGTTTCGCGTTCATTCATTGAAATTTCATAAATATTTTATTCTACTGAGTTATTATATAATCCTCAAATATTTTTTTTTACATACATCAAGGGTGATCTTCAGTGATGCACTGTCTGCATTGCCGGTTTCGGGTTCTGAATGATATCAGCTTAAGCAGCCTACCCGACCTGACTCCGGACGAGTTTGGTCGCCTCCTTGAAAGCGTTTTTTCTACGCACGTCGACATTGCAAAACTATTTCTTTCTTTGTTTTACAATCTTCAACTTTTCTTTTAAAGACACGTCAGCACAAGTCAGCTAATTAAGTATGTTCTCACTCCTCCCTCTCCCTTATAATACCACCCCCCTCTCTTCCATGTTGTAACTTTTTATTTTTCCTAAGTTTGCATTCAATTAAGTGTTTTTTTTTTTAACTTTTTCTACCCCCTTACAAATTTAAATTGACACTGGCATTGGTAAAAATCTTAAAGTTGATTACTAGGCCAACGTACGCCATTATTTAATGAAATCTATCTATCCAGAATGTTTAATGAGTTAGTTATGTAGGAGAATCGATCTTTGTGATAAGATATATATATATATATATATATATATATATATATATATATGAGAATAGAAGAAAAATTAAATAAACGCGCAGCTTACAATTTCGTGTCGAATTTATTAGACGATTTTAGAAACAAAGTAAAGTAAATCCCAATTTCAGTTTTTCTTTTGGTTTTAATAGGATAGTCTGTAGAAAATTTTCGGGAACCATTCCCTCTTTCAAGCCTTCTATGAGGTGTGAACACAATTCTGTAAAATGGTGAATTAAAATTAATATTTTTTTTGTATTATTTAACCAACCAGCTATCAAGGTCATATATCAGTGTTCTTGTTCTCTGTTTTGTTTCCGGTACACATGTAGTGGGAAGAAACAGAGAGAACGGAAATAGGAAAAGAGGGGAGTTCTTTAGTTAAAACTGTCTGCTCGGTGTGTGGAAGTGTTCTCGTTGAACATCGGTGTCTGGCATCGGTATCATACATCCGGAAAGATGAGGAAAGAAACAGAGCATAAAGGGAATTAAAAAAAAAACTATAAGAGAAGAAAGAAATTAATACTTACAGGATAAATACTATTATCTGCTGGATTAATGTCTGTCTGATAGGCAATATGGGTCGATATCTAAAATTCTGTGATTAGTAAGTGTGTCGGTAAATATAAATATACGCACAACTTCACGCGCACACATACATACACACACACACACACATATATATATATATACATTAATACACACACATGCATACACATACAAATATATACTAATCTTTCAACTGATATATAAATTGCATGGTGCACAATTGTATATATCTAGTTAGCTGAGGAGGTACGTGTATGGATGTAAGTGTGTCTGTGCGCGCGGTGGATAAGTTAAATTAGCAGTGTTTAAATTCAATTGATAATGTGGTGCGTATATCTGTGTATTTTGAAGGGCAAATTTATTGTGGTGTAGTGAACAGAATTTTAGGGACTTAAAATTCCGATATCTAAGTTTATCCTCTTGGTATGGGTGTTTAATTAGTGGATCCATTTTATTTAGTTTTTTCTGTGGTGCTGTGTGGAATGGAAATCTGGCTGTAGTAATATACACTGTATGTGGTCTATTGTGTGGTTTGATGAGTTGTAATGTTTTGTCACGAGAGAGTTGGGATTGTTGTCCCTGATTGCTTTCGTGTGGTTATTGAATCTTAAGCGGAACGGAGTGCCAGGTTCCCCGGTGTAACAACCCTTACTGAAATATGTTCAGTGCAAGTAATAAATGACGTGTTCACTGTAGCACCTGGTAGTTCGAGTTTGACATGTGAGTGTGGTAAAATTATGGTGGAATCTGTCACTATATGTTGACATATTTCGCAACAAGGTTTATTTTATGGGGAATTACTTTGGTGGTTGTTGGATTGTGGTTTTGTGTAAGGTGATGTGAGGAGTGTCAATAGATTGGGTGTTTGCCTTGTGGCATTGATTTGCGGTGCGTTAAACAGGGAGCCGATGTGTTGGTCTGTTTTAAGATGTCGGAAATCTGTTATTAGCACTTCTGAGAGCTTGTCTGTGTAATGATTAAAGTCAAATACCATTGGTGATTCTGCTGTTTGATTTCTTTTTTGCTTGTAGGGCAATAGTTTTGTCGGTTGAGTTTGGCTGCCTGCTGTACTGTTGTTTTCATAAGTTTTGGAGGGGATTTGCTGTTTAAAATTGTAAGATGAGTAGACTAATGTATTTGTTGTATTCTGTTGTGCTAAAGCAAATAAGTTTCTTTATTCTTGTTTTTTTGATGAAAAAAAAATGATTCAATACTGGTCACCCCTGAAGAAGGAATTTTATTCCGTAATCGATAGGATTAATGTAAGAAAAAAAAAATTAATCTTGTATTGCTAATTTGGCTTATATTTCAATTTTATTAACTTTCCATGCAATACTTTGAAACTTGAACGATAAACCACACATTTTACTTGACAGCGTGCCATCAGTAACAGCACGGCGGTGGCGTCGTACCATCAAAGACGTTTATCAAATTAACAAAGAAATAAGTTTCTTTATTCTTGTTTTTTGATGAAAAAAAAAATGACTCAATACTGGTCACCCCTGAAGAAGGAATTTTATTCCGTAATCGATAGGATTAATGTAAGAAAAAAAAATGAATTAACCTTGTATTGCTAATTTGAATCATATTTCAATTTTATATATATATATATATATATATATGTGTGTGTGTATGTACTCTTCCTAATGACCCCGGAAATAAACTTGCCATTTTAAATGACTAATTCCTAGCGTTTCTATAACATGGTACTTACTACTGGAATAGGAAGTGATTCGTTAGTTAATCACTGTCAGGTATGCAATAAGAAAATATGCGTTGCTGCAATATAAAATATGGTTAGACAATTACGTATACTTCTCTGATGCGTCAATTCAACCTGTGTGCGTTCGCGATGAAAATGCGTTTTCGAACTGAAGCGTGACAGAACAAGCTACATATGAACAAATCCTCATACCTTCCTATAAATGCGAGGACAAATATAAAATTACGTTTCGAACTTTGCTTGACAAACAAAATTACCGATGGATTGAACGTCCTATTCCCTTTATATAAATGCATGGCCGCATATACAATGTTATTTTCAACTGAAAAGTGACAGAAAAAGCTACAGATGGATTGAACCTCCAATCCTTTTTTTCAAAATACGTGTACGCATATGAAATGCGATTCTGGACAGAACAGCGAACCCACCGCCGCACAGACGAATATTGTTATAGAGATCCGTAGACGGATCTAAAAATGACATTTCAAATTTAACAGTGATGAATGGATGACAATGCGCTTAAAAACTTTAGCTTCATCGACGATGCGGTTTACAGACAGAGCCATTTATAAGGATGCTTCGACGCACCTAAAATACATTTTAACAAAATATGCGATTCAATAGAACAATCCATTCGATGGAAGCGTGCTTGTCTAATATACATTTGTATTAAGTTTTCTGCACTAATTTCAGTCGCTTGATCTGCTAAAAGCGTGTGAGAATGCTTAACTGATGGTTTTAACCCTAAACTCGAGCAAGAAATGACTATCTATTCGCCAGTTTAAAGGTTTCAGAAATGCTTACTAATGTCGAAGTTATACGATGTCTGAAGATGTCAGCCATTTTCTGTGTCTAATAATCAAATGTTAAACTACTTGGTTGTACTTATCGGTACACTTCGACATTCGAATGTAATTTTGAAGCTTTTTTAACTGTCGCTTGGGTTGAGTTAAAGGTGAAATGAAAACATATTATGGTTGTTTTGTGGTCATTAACCAATTGTAGCGGAATCGAAAAACAAGACGAATTCTCGATTTATCTCGACGAGGTCGCCCGTCTCCGTCATTCAAAGAGTCGGTGTTTCGTGTCTAGTATATGCGGTAGATTGAAGCAGATGCGAACATGGAACGTTTGATAACAAGACAGAGCGGCAGACCTTCGATTTAAGGAAGCTATTGTGCAAATTACTTGTTCTCGAACAGAACATATTAACGCCCAACATTTTTTTAATTACTTTTTTTGTTTGCTTTCTGTCGGCCTATTATTTTGAGCTCTTAAAGCCTTTATTTTACTTTGCCAACCCGACGGTCGTTGAAACTATCTCCTCGCGTTCGTGTCCTGGTGCCGTTGCCCATTATGCAAGTAGCTTTCTGTCGGTTCCACTACACAATTACCTTCTTAACCCCACCCCCACACAACCCCCAAAACTTACGTGCCTGGAATGTTCCTTGAATATCATCATGTTTTTAGGTTTTATGAATGTATAGGTTAAACTAGTCCAAACGTATATCTATGTAATACAGGGTGGGCCAAAATAAGGGTCCTATCTTTAAATTTGAATAACTTGAATTTGAATAACTTCCACAAAATAAAAGTTAAACTCACCAAACTTTATGTGTGTGTAGACTGACCCTTCCGAGATTTTTTGAAATAAACAAAACAAATTTTAGCCGAAAAACACTTCTTAAAACTTACAAAAACTAAAGTATTGTTTTTTACACTGTTTTGAGTTTTTTAAGCAAAAATAATGTTTTCTAAATGAGGGTACGTTCCTTAGGGCTAATACGGCTCATGCTTGCTTCGGAAGGGGTCCTTTACTTATTCTAAAAAAAAAAAAAATCAATAAATAAAAAAGTTATGAATTTTTAAAAATAGGACCCTTATTTTTGCCCACCCTGTATATGTAATTATTATTTACTTCCGTTAGACATTCAACTAACTTTCTTGCAGCATTCTATCTTATATTAACATTTCAAAAGTTAGAATTCGACAGTTTACCTTTCGATTAAAGAAAACCAAATAGTGTTAACGTAATCATGTTTTTGTTTCATGGGATGTTTACTTGTATTTTGTAACTTTTCCCGTGAAATCTTTCCAGTAATTTACCGGGATTCACGGATAACGATAATCTCTTATTCTACATGTATTGCAGATGCAGTCAAACCTTGGTTCATGAACGTCTCGGAATTCGAACAATTCGAATTTTTAACAAAATTTTCATCTGGAAATCATTCGGTTTTCGAACAAAATTTCGATTCCCGAACCACGCCGACGACAACCGAAGTATACAGACTAGTGAAATGTTAACATTGGTGTGCCACTACTTGGTTTTTAAATCCAAGTCTGTTTTTTATCGATCTGTGTTTTTAGTTTTTAAATCTGGGTGTTTTAGAAAATCGATAGCGAAAAGCCTGCCTAGTCCGTGCAGTATGGGAAGCATAACAAATTGCATAAATAAGCATTTATTTGCTGCTTCGGAACGAATTTACTTTGTAACATTATTTAAATGTGAAAATATGATTCGGTGTTCGAACTATTCGATTTTAGAACAGCATTTCAAAACGAATTTTAATCGAAAACCGAGTTTCCACTGTACTTTAATGGCTCTAAATGAATACAAGTGTCAGACAATATCCTGTGGTTATTCCTTTTGTTATGTCTGCTTTCTGTCAGTCGATTTTTTGTGTTTTAAAAGAATGATTTCTCGCACTTTATTTTACTTTGTCTGTCAACCGGACGGTAATTGAAACTCTCTCGTCGCGTTGGTGCTTTGTTGTCGTTCGTCCCTTCTACGTCCTAGTACTTACTGTGTAGAAACTCTTCAGTACGACTAGTTAAATTTAAAGGGTTTAAACAATGCCAGTTTAGGAAAAGTGCTGTTGATGAGCCTTCCGTTCAAATAACGATAAAGTTGGGCGTGGTATATACGCGTACCCTTAATCCTTTTCACATTTGATTATCTGGTAAATTCGCGGTACCAAATTACCGCCCCCCGAAAATGCGAGATCACGTGGTATTTTTGGCATGACTATCTCATGAAGTTAACCGTGTTTTTTTTTAACAAAAGAAAGGATGGTTTCATAAACAAATAAAGAATAAAAAAAACAACTTTTATTTTCACGGAAAAGTCATATCAAAGAAGCGTACGGTGAATCTCATGAGAGGGTCTGCTTTTTCGCAAGATGTTTAATTTGTTCATTGTGATCAAACTTTAGTATAAAAATGGCAATGTTAAAAGTCATAAAAAACGCATACTCTTCCTTAACGCTAACCCTAACCATAAGTCCGGGACGGCAATAGGAAAAATAAAGAAACGAAAAGAATGAAAAGACATGTGCAACGTGAGTGTAATGGAGGCTTTAAAATTCAGACATGCTTTTTCGCCAGACATTGCAAAAGATATCAGATGAGCTGAGATTTTAAAGGCAGCAATTTGGTACGGCAACTTTTACAACGGAAACTAACATTTCCCCATTTCAATTATTTGAACGTAACATAATTTATTTAATGTGTTACATTTTAATATAAATATTTTAACATTTCTTCGCATCTTAAACAAACATATTCATGTTTAAAAAATGAACATATATGTTTCAAGAGGCAGATTTTGCCCAGGGCAAGAACCGCGGTGTTAAACAGCTCAAGTCTATAGTAGAATTGCGCATATTTTTCTGTCTGTTTGTCTGTCGGTTGATTAATTAAATCCTTCAAAACTACTCGACTGAGTTGCACGAACACTGACATGAAACATCTTTGAGATGCCGAGTGTGCCATATGGAGGTCATAATAATCTAAATATTACTACTAATACTGGTAATACTCCAAACAATAAATACTTATAAAACTATTCGACATTTTTTTACAAAATGTGATACGAAGCTCCCTATGTATTCTGGATGTTTGAAATTCTGATGCTTCTCCTACTGCTATTACTACTGCTTCTACTTCGAATACTACTACTACAAAAGAGTGTAGGAGCACTAGTAATAGTCTCGAGAAATCTGGAAAAATACTAGTAGAAATAAAAGAGAAAATTTAGACTAAAAAACGAACGACAATAATGAAAAGAGGTTAAATCTCTATGAAAACCCTTGAATACAGAAACTAACGAACGCTAACCTGACACGAGTAATTTTAAATAGAAAAACAACAGCACATATAGAAAGAAAATAACACGAACTCAAGGGAAATAAAACTGACAGTAATCCTATAAAGTGTAACTCTCCACACACGAAAAAACACACACACTTACATACATGTGGTGACAACAGTTTTGGTTTCTACCACAAACAACGGTTGTTACGAATAAAGAAGAGTGGAAATACCTTAACTTGAAGGTTGCGTAGAATACTGGAAGCATGGGGAGACTAATTGCCACTAAAATTCCACAGAGCAACGCTCGTTGCTAGTGAGAAATGTTTAGTAAACAGCTGTTGTCATAAATAATTAGCAACGGTTATCAAAAGAAGCAAAGCATGCTGGAAATTTTGTGTGGCTTGTTGCAACTCAGACTCCAGAGAATATATATATATATATATATATATATATATATATATATATATATATATATATATATATATATGTCTCAGTATATACATGTATATACAAAAAGCATCGTTAGTACTTTCAAAAACCATAAAATCTTATTATAAGATACAACTTTACATACATAAAAAATAGTAATAAATCTATGAACAGAACAGCCAAATGTACCATTGCATATTGTTATGTATATATATATATATATATATATATATATATATATATATATATATATATATATATATATATATATATATATATATATAATTTGAGTTATTTAATAATATCGAAGCGTTTGAAAGCCATACAATGCATTTTTATACTTATATTATACTCTCTAAGAGTTAAAAGACATTGTTTCATAATTTTAATCACTTGTTTATAGTCGGATACCGTTCAAACATCACACAGATTGACTACAACAAATAGTGACTAAAAACGTATGAAACAATGTCTTTGACTCTGAGAGAGGCGTATAGTGAGATCAAATTGAAGTCGATAATTTAAAAAAATGCATCTTATTAATTTTCTTTAACATGTTTCATTCCAAACAAAGCAGATCGTCACTGTAGACGTAAGGTGTTACTGAGAATTAGGGTGTAGGTTTTGGGTGTCACCCCAAATTGGAAGCATTGTAGCGAGATGTCTGTTTACATTAGTTTAAAACCTCTGCATGTCGGTACTGTAGGGGAAACAGGGAGCAGGGAGGGAATTCCAGAGGCCGGCAGAGACTATTGGAGTAGAAGGCTCTCCGGCATCTGGGGACCTCCACAGTGAATGGATGGGATTTAGCTAGTTGTCGAGTTGGTCTAGTGTATTTACATCGAGGGGACACCAGAGTAGCACAATCAATTGAAGTATTTGTAAAACAAGCGCAAGGATGCAACATTGCGGCGATGGGGCGAGGTCTGGAGCTTGGTTTATAGTGAGGGGCTTGTAAAGTTGACCACTCTTTTTTTGGACCTTGTCTGAAGACATAGATAGAGCACTTTCACTTGACTCAGCTGCCTAGATACATGTATTTGGGGATTTTAATGCAGACCACTGTGACTGGTTGGGATTCTCAAGCCTTACTGACGTAGTCGGCAACTCTACGTATAATTTCTCCTTAGCTCTCAGACTGTCGATTTCCCGACCCACATCCCGATCGGGTAGACTAGCAAGCCTCAATTCTAGACCTGTTCTTCGCGTCATCAACGTTCGGGCAGGTCTCGGAAGCGCCATCAGGTTGCAGCAGGACTTCGCCAATCAGGCTGCAGCAAGCAGCCAATAACTTTTGGAAGAAATTAATCGCGTTCAATAACAAAAAACATAATTTCTATAATCTCTGTCAGCTCGTTGAATCTCTCGAAGGACTAATTGAATTCTGCCAGGTCTCTTTTAGCGAAACAGAAAAAAATGCGATAAATGTCAACGTATGTGTCGGTTGAAGTTCCGGAAAAGTCAGTCAGACGAATATTCCTGGAGATGCTCAAACAATGAATGCATGTCTTGGATTTTACTGAGAACTGGAACTGTTTACCGATCTAAGATGGAAATTTCAAACATCCCGAAAATGATATACCTGTAGTCCCAGGATATAGCAACTGGTAAAAAAATTGCATCTCCCGAAAGACTCACTGAGTTCTGTCAGCAATGGTCACTTGTAGCGAAAGAGAGGAAATGCTGTAAATGTGAATAAATGTGCCGGTTGAAGTTGCCTAGTTTTATTTTTTATACAGGATTACTATTTGAAACTTTCGAATGAAAAAAAAACAAAACCTACTTATCTTTAGCCTTTTCGACGTTGTCGTCGTCTGCGCAACAGAACCATTACCCACTAAACTTTCTGGACCAGTTGCAACCCTAAACCCTGACCCAGAAAATATAAAACACCCTTAAAAACACATTGAATAAAGATGAAAAACAAAGCATATTTTCAAACTTATCAGTGCTGAAATAAAAAACATTTTATTTAAAACCATTTGATTAACAATGGTTCTTTTGACAAAAAAATCGACATCTAATTAATAACAGTTCTTTAGCTATGGGTTGTTCGTTCTTTATTTTTAGATATGTATTTTAGTTTGATTTTCTTCGTCACAATTTATCGGTTGCCAGTCTTTAATTTATCGTTTGGCAGTTTTCGGCTCGCCAGCTCTCGTGCACTTCCGTGACCTGCCCGAACGTTTACGACGCGGAGTCCTGGAAACATGGTGCATTCTCTATAAGAGTATCATAATGTCTACCTATGTGTCTCTTTATCTCTGCATCAACTGATATAACACTTTAGTCTTAATACATTTCGATATATATCAACACATGTGAATTACCGTCAGTATTTCTCACTCGCTCTCTCTTTCTCTCGTTGTCTATCTTTCTCTCCGCCTGTATTTCTGTCTGTCTCTCTTTCTCTGTCATCCTCTGTCTATTTCGAACATTTTACCCCTGTCTGAAAATATATGTTGTTATCTGCGAAATGTGTCTGCTGTATATCTTTGGAAACTAATTAAATCATACCGTGCGAACGAACGAATGGACAATACCTAAGCAGATTAATATATATATATATATATATATATATATATATATATATATAAATACTATAAATTTATAATTTCTTCAAACCATCATCGACTGGTTGATTGTTTCGTAAATTCCTAGGACTTTTCATTATCGTTTCTTCACGACTAGAATTTGTCAAATCTCATTACTATAAAGTATCGTGTTTGCGCTTCAATTACAAGTGTGTGCCACCGGAAAGTAGAAAATGACCCCAGTGGCTTCTGTCCAGTTTTTTTACGAAATCACTTCTGTGATTTCAAGTACAAAACAACGTGCACGGCGCCCATGCTCGCACTTAAATTGAACGCATTCAACGTTTACATGAATCAGCTGTTTATAAAGATTATAGTTTTAAAAATATCGATCTCACCTCGAAATTATTGATTATTCTTACTACAACTTCGATATTTGCTAACTCACTGCTCGGCAAGAACTTCGATGTACAGACTGACATCACAGAAAAGAGGTTTCCGCGTCAATTATGATTTCTTTCATTAAACAATATCTCTATTTACTATATCATTCATCTACCCTTTCTCTTTCTCTTATATATATATATATATATATATATATATATATATATATATATATATATATATATATGTGTGTGTGTGTGTATATTTATTTATTTTATTTGAAAATTTTACAAGCTTCAGTGATTGCATTTTCGTTCCCTAGCGCCTCTCGTCTGTTTACAGCCTATGAAATCTTGGGTATAAATACCCAGGGTATGAATAATTATCAAACATAACAAATAGTTCACTTTCTTATTTACTTAATTTAGCACTCTATCTTAACCCTCCGCTTCACCTATGCATTACATATATATATATATATATATATATATATATATATATATATATATATATATATATATATATATATATATATACATGTGTGCGTTGTTAGATGTACGTAAGGTTCTTTCATTGTATATAATGAATTTATTATTTCAGTATTTAAAATTATATTCATTATCTAAGCTCTCTCTGCCTTTACACTCTCTCTCTCTCTCTCTCTCTCTCGCCGATTTTTACTAAGAGTTAAAAGTAATAACACTAACTATAAAACATTGTAAACAATAGTAAACATCACTATAGTAGTAATACTATTTAATCTACAGCTGAATAGAAAAAGAGGACATAAAGAAAGAAGAAATACTGTAATTATATATTATTATGGTATTATTTCATATTGTATTCACTATCTAAGCTTTATACCTCTCTTTTGATCGCTCTATTTTTCTTTCACTCACTCGGTCCGTATATATATATATATATATACATATACATCCTTCTCTTCCCATATATGCATATAGTAGTAGCTACTACTTTCCTCCATTCTTCCCATAATGTCAACCCTACATGTGCACGTACTTGCATGACATTTTTCTTCATATTATCAGCCTGATGAAGTCTTATGAATAAAAACGAAACGTTGATGTACACATAAAAACATCCCTTTTTGGTTTTCCTTTTTCATTTTCCCATTACGTCGGATTACCTTCATCCTTCTTTTCTCATATATATATATAGGTATACAAGGTATACATCCACATCAACATATATATATATATATATATATATCATTTTGATCAATTCTTAATATATATATATGATCAATTCAATATATATATATATATATATATATATATATATATATATATATATACATATACATACACATAAAAACATCCAATCTGCATAACGATAAAGATAAATAGACAATAAACAATAAAAATAGAAATTGAAAAATAGAAAATATAAACAAAAAAAATAACGAAATAAACGAGAAGACTAGACCCCCCAACTCTACACATTGGCGCGCGCACACATATACATACAAAACCACATATTTCTATCAATATATAAATATATATACACACATGTATGCATATAACATAATTTATTGCCTCTCTAGATTGTTATCGTGAGGAATACAGTTACTTCACTTAAGTATTAATCATTTCCCTGGGTACAATGGTCGATGGAGTATAAGTACACCCAGGTTAAAGACCGCTCCTTAACAGCCATGAATATACAGGGTCATACGTATACATTTTTATCCATTAACAATACACACACTACTATGCCTATACATGTATACGCGTATACACATGCATAAATATATATATATATATATATATATATATATATATATATATATGTGTGTGGGTGTGTGTGTATGTGTGTAATTAGTAAGCATTCCTTCTTTTCTGCATGTTTGATTAAACAGTAGCGACAGTTTCTGTTTATTTATTTTTTTATTCGTTTTTTCGATTCGGCGCACGACCGATTTGGTATTGTCGTCCATGTTGTATAAAAAATCGCCATATTTTCGCGAACGTTTTCGACCGACGTCGATCATCTTCAGGCGGATGAATGAATATGCAAAATAAAAAATTGGTGAATTTATTAAAAAGACGTTTCTAAAAATCATTATCACTGCACCCTCCATATATGTTCGATACGTAGACAACATTCTCCTACTTACAGAACACTTATCTAATTTAACTCTAATCAAAAACACACTAAAAAAATAATTCAACATTAAATTTTGCACACGAAATTAATATTAATAATAAAATTCCTTTCCTAGATATAGATCTAATTTTAAATCAGAGCCATAGCAAAATCCGACAATTTTTACTGCGACCGTAGCAATATATTATATATAAGTCTACCATTTTAGGTTTGGAGTGTGTTATTCGGTTTTAAATTTACTCTACGAATTTTTTCTTTATAAATAATGATTTTACGTATATTAAGAATTTATGAAAATAATACATAGCTAAAGTGTGTGTACTAGTTTTTATTCAATTGATGATTATTTCGAGGAAAGTAAAACACATCTCTATATTTACCAATATGTTGAATTATTTTGTGTTTACTCATACATATCTACTTTTCTGAAAACAAGGTTTATTTTCTGAAAAATAAATTTTGGACAAAAGTTTAATAATTCATTAAAGAATGCGTCATCACAATATAAAAATGTTTTATTATTACTTTTGGTCCTAGTTTTATCCAATTGTATTTAAGTTTATTTAAGTATATTTTACATTATACAGCACAAAACAAGCGGAAACCCTCTCTTAACAATATTTACTCTTAAAAGAAAAATACTACTGAAGTATCACGTGTTGTTGTTATTTATATGCACATCCGTATTAATTTTCTGTGTGCATTTTATCATTAGTTCTTTTTACAATTCAATGGGGATGCTTAGGTGCAACACATTTTCTTTGAAAAAAACAAATGTTAAACATTTTATTGGCGATTTCTATTAATTTGGTTGTCTAAGATAAAAAAGAAAAAATGCTTACTCTGTATTGGTTACTTTTGAATTGTATTATATATGGCCATTAAATCTTTGATTTTACTATTATTCTTAGACGGGCCTGCTTTAGTGTGGATTACTAACTTATGATAGGTTAGCGGTAATAAAACCATTTGGCCAGTTTAATTTATATGTTCTGATTTGTAATGAGAAGAAGGCTTGTCAAATGTTGGAATGATTTTATAATAAAGGCAACTTTTAAACTTTCTCCTCTTTATTGCTCTATTTACAACACAAGATTGAAATGGAAAAATGCAAATGGACTTATTTATACTAAAATCTGATGATATTTTGTATAAATATATCAAACTTAAAACAAGATTAAAAATGTGAAGATATATAATCGACAGCTCATAGTCAGTACAAGTTTCTCGTCTTGCGCTTGTCTGGCTTAGATGTACATAATACGTCACCAATATTGACCACTCTCATCTACATAAAAATTAATCTAACTATTTTTAGTAATATATATATATATTCTCCTCTATTTATTTTTTTTTCCATTTACCCCGGAAAGGAAATAGACATCAAACGCCAACACATAAGAACCTTCGTCGACCACAGACAGCAACCCACACCCACAGAAGACAATCAGATTAAACTAGAGACCATTAGTTTCCATTTATTTCATTTGTTTTCCTTCCTTGTCTTATTTTCTGGTAAAGACGCAGACAGCAAACGTCCACAGATATTACTGCGATGACTGGCCCCTGGGACAGATTCGTTGACCGCTTTTAAGAACTTTCCTCACACATCATTAAAGGCTTGAAGTAGGGAATGGTCCATGAAAGTGTCCTACATAATATCTTAACATAAAAAAAAGAAAAAAATTGGGATTTACTTTGTGTTGTGGACCTGTAAGGGGTCCAGAAAGAAAACACGAACTCAGGATTAAGTGAAACAAAGTATATTAAAGAAAGTAGTTGAACGTTTGTCTAGCTACCAGTATAAGACCACCGTAGTTCCAACACAGAGAGACATGTAATCACCGTATTTCTAGCGAAGCGGAAGAGTTCATGTTGTCCGTAAGGTAAGTACAATAACACCCCCTCCCAAATATTTTCTCGGTCGGAGTTTCAGTATAATTTCCTTTTTGGATTGATAACGTTTTCTTTTAGAGTATCGCTGTTCTGGGGCTGCCTGGGGTATCAGTATGCCAAAGGTGTCGTCGTATATGTTATCCATAACTTCTTTCTGTGGAATGCTGTCGATATCATCAGATAGTTGTATCATAATTTTAGTTATGTGTCGCTTATAAAAGAACTATGGGCATTGGATTATGTAAACCATACGTCCAATTCTTTTTTATACCATACCAAGTTCCCAGAAAGATGTGTTATTTCCAAACGTCTTGAAAAATACTTTTTTCACTAGGATGTAACGTCTGTTATGGTGCAATAGAGGTTCATCCTTGTTTGTTTTGTTTTTGGTAGCAATTTGTCAAAAACAGATCTTATCTTACGCACAAACATTATTTCTGCAGGAGATAATGAG
The DNA here is from genome assembly GCA_963556195.1 of Sepiola atlantica. Classification (NCBI taxonomy): domain Eukaryota; kingdom Metazoa; phylum Mollusca; class Cephalopoda; order Sepiida; family Sepiolidae; genus Sepiola; species Sepiola atlantica. Next base: position 99,287,683 of record OY744518.1, on the reverse strand, counting down.
GAGGGTGTGTTAACATTTGGCGTGATCCTGTATTTCAGTAAGAACTGCTGCATGTAGTTCTGTCGAAAAAGCGGAACACATGCGATTTTTTGTAAGTTCATTTTACATAGACAGTAGGTGCTGCCAATTGGCTATACTCCACTTTAGATAAAATGCCAGTCCTTACTAATCTGTCTAATTCTTCGTTTATTTTTTCTAACGAGGCAAAAGCACATTCTTTTTTTCTTTAAATACAGGTTGAATGCTCCGTTTCAGTTCAAAGCCTTGACATCTTTTTACATCGAGCTAGACCGACAGAAAAAAAAAACTTCGGAAAGATTTTTTTTAATTTTTTTCTGTCTCGGTCGCCAGATTTTCTATTTTCTTGCAAAATTGTTAATTGGCAAGTCCAATAGATTGAACTGTGTCATTTGGTCGTGGCCAAATAAATCGTTGGTATGTTTTAATACAAAAATTTTCATTTTTTTTGTAGTTCCGCTTAAAGTAACGTTTGTATAAATTTTACCTTCAAATTTAATGTTTCACCTGTCACAGTTCTGCCTACTTTGCTGGTTTTTAGCACGATTGGTTTATCCAACCTTTCTCATGTATGCAGGTTAATTATTGAGATGTCTGAACCGGAATCATGTTGTAACTTGACATTTTTATTCAAAATGTTTACCTGTACGTATTTACTTATATTTATGCCGTCATATTCGTTCGTTTTTGTGGCTTGAATCCGACTTTTATTTCTTTTATTCGTTTTGCAATGTGGGCCCCTGTGTCCTACCTTAATACAAGTTAGACAGGTTTTAAAACGGTAAGGGAAATCTATAACACAATGAAGGAACCCACAACGGAAACAGAGGCAAGGCGGTCATTTCTCCTGTTTGTTATTGGAGTGGCTTGTTTTTGTAGGAGCATGAAAATAACCTCTTTTTTTGTTTGACTTGATTTTGAAGGAGATTTGAAATTTGATTTCTCACGTATCTTTCTCATGTCAGCAATGCCCAACTCTTCAATATATCTAGGATCTTGTTTAAAACTTATAAATTTCTGCCAGTTTTCGGCTATTTTTTATAATGTTAAATTTGGTTCACTTTCTAAGTTGTGTACGACTCTTATCCTTATTTCCGCGTCCTAACACAAATAGTAGGCGGTTAAAGTTATCCGTGCTAAGTTCAGCTAGCTTGAAATCGTCATCTTGTTTATTAACGATTAACGCGACAGTCGAACAATCTTTGCTGTATTTTCTGATTAAGTCCATGCACTTCCACCTTCAGTGGAACATGAAAGTTTTAGGGATAAATAATTCTGTTAAATTTTTAACAGCTTAAGAAAAAGTAAAGTCGATGGGTTTTCGGAGTAAAATATAGTCAACGAATTTGATATGTTCAGTAGTCCCTACTTTTATGATCTATTGGCAAAACTTTTCAAGTTTGACTAATTTTCACAATCTATTTTGTATAGATCCTTATATTTTCTGAAATATGAAACGAAAGTGTCATCCTTTCGGTTTTCAGAAGTCTTTCTTCAGTTATTTGTTGTAGTTGAAGTAGATGCTTTTAAAATCTTCGTTTTTTTAGTTGTTGCTTTTGGTATTTAACGAGTTCTTCACTCGTTTATTTGAAATCTTTTATGTTTTGATGTGCCTTTATAGAATACGAAGTTTAGTATTTTTTACTTTTATATTATGCTAATGTAATATTTGTTGTAAAAAAGAGAAAGAAAAAAGTATAAAACCTTTTTGTCGACATAAATAATTGTTTGCGTAATAGTAGTTTTTATTGTTAGCGTATTAGTCAAGAGTAAAAATAAGGTTAATAATTTCCGCGGTGGCCCTTTTTTAATTTTGAGAGAAAAATAGTGTATTCCTTTCATGTTGAAAATTAACACAGTTCCGCAATAGAAATAAGGAAATCACTGACTCTTTTATTCTTTGTAAGAAATAGGTTGTTTTTTTCGTAAGAAAAAAGAAAAGAGAGAAATCACTTTGGCTAAAAAATCCAACTTACGAAATTTCTTTGATGGGGTCCGCCAATAATGACTATTTTTAGAACTTTGGAGGTTGTCGGATAATATCATCGTTTTCTTCTCCAAGTTTGTCGTTTTTAAAGTTCTCAAATAAAAGTCCCCTAATGTTCCTCGTCGCAAGTGTTGTGAACCTGTAATGTGTTGAGAAAGAATCCACGAACTCGGAATTAGGTGAAACAAAGTATATTGAAGAAAGCATGAATATAACATATAAAGAGAGTGGTTGAACGTCTGTCTGACTGCCAGTATTAGACTGGGTTAGTTCCAGGTATTTAATTCCCTCCCACGCAGGAATATGTGACACAAGGTCGGAAAGTAGGGGAAGAGTCAAGCCAGCGCTTCTAAAAAAGGAGAACTCTGGCCTAGCAAAAATAGCCTGGGCAACCCCGTCGGCATTCCCCGGTAAGGGCGCCTCAGGCAGCAAGCAATAAACTTACCCCTCCCCAAAGAGGGAAGGCAAGGCCTGGGAGGGTGCACCTCCTAGGAAAACCCAGGACAATATACCTCATCCCGGCAGATAAAAGGCCACGTAAATGGCCCAGTTCCTGCCGGACTGATTGTCGAGAACGAATTCTCGACTGGTATTACCCCATCCCGACGACCTCAATCAACCGAAGTTAATGAGAGACTGATCGGGCTTGGGTTGGTTCCAACACCGAGAAGCATGTACTCTCCGTATTTATGCGAAAGAATTCATGTAGTTCGTAAGGTATGTACCGTAACAATTTTCTTCTAAAATTGTCCAATACACTATGTACAAGATGGTAAGATACACGTTTATTTGTTTTTTCTATTAATACTTTTTATTTATTTTTTCACCCACTTGTGTGCTGATGGATTTTCATATATATATATATATGTGTGTGTGTGTGTGTGTGTGTGTGTATTGACTGTCAGAGTTAAGCCACCAACAGAAACCTTAAAATAATGAAGCTTAATCGCGAGGATTTAGCATAAATAACAATAATTCATTTAATCTATAAAGATACAATTAATACCTTTCAGTGGAACATGTTGAGCAGCTGAGCATTATGATAATGTTTGCAACTGGACGATAATCACTAATAGAAGATTTGCCAGAAAATAAAACATAACATGTCTGACACGAAGTGTAGCATTTACCTCGTTTTGAGATGTACAAGCATCTCTATAAAAGGCTCTGTCTGTCGGTCGGTCAACGGTTAAATTTTAAATAGCATTGTAGATGCGTCTCTTTGTCCTTCAATCGGTCCGTCCTTCTGTCTCGATTAAGTTTACAATCTTTTTTCCTTCTCATCGTTAAACGTACAGATTAAATTAGCGCATCTAAAGAATATCAGTAATTCGATGATTTGCTGACAAAATCAACAACGGTCAAACAAATACAAAACTCAGACGTGAGACTTCTACCCCCAACTGACAATGTAAGGATGAGCCAACGTTTTATCATACTGTTTAAAGTGTTTCCTAAGTTTTACCATGGAATCATTAGTTTACTAACAAACTATTTATCTGAATACGCTAAAATGTGACATGCTGCTAACTGTTATCAAAGAGTATCAGATCTATGCATCGAGTTGAAATTCCGTATAATTCCGACTCTGACCGAACATTCAAGATGTAGGTCAAAAGTCAAAATAAATAAATGATGCGGCGTCGGGGTTATTGACTAAGTCGCGACTATACGATGAGCAAAACTGAAGTTAACGCCAAAAGTGTGACTTTAACATTTTACGTAACCTTGACCGTTGATCTAGATATCCTAAATTAAATGAGTTCTAAGTAAGACCATGGCCGATACTTTAACTAAATTTAGTGACGAGTCGTCCAAAGATGTAGGCTTTACATATTCATAATTGCAAACGAACTTGACCGAAAAGATAAACTCCGCTTAGGCGGTTGTAGTCACCTTAATTATTGATTCGGTGACAGAACTAGTGACAAGTCATTCATAGAATGAAGGTTGTATATATATATGTACATTTTTTCGACATATCAATCTATGTGTACCAGGATGAGAGTGCCGCTAATTTCCAGGCTTCTAAAACAATTTTATTCTACCAGGGAGTTGTTATCGTACTCGCTAGAAGGGTTGACGTTTTTGAAAAATAAACGCCTGTACGGTAAACTAATTTTAGGCTCTAAAAGCTATTAACGCAAAATTTAGGAAGTTAAGAAGTATCGGCTGCTGATGACAAATCTTATTGAGTATCGGAACGCGATAACATATATATTTTACTTTTCTTTATGCGACTTTACACCATAAATTAGATGCCGGATATAGCAAACAGTATTGTACGGCATCAATGATCAAAAGGACATCCAAGTTTCCAGGGCAATGGGGGCATTTCAGAAAGTCGTTAGTTTATTGAGTCCGTCTGAAGGACCACTACCGTTAAATGCCGACGGGTACGCTCATGAATAGTTTCATACCTGTCTAGAGTGCCCCCTGCAGAAGCATGTTTCATCACTTTCTGCAATTGTGACAGGTCGTGTTGCAGTGAATCCTGGTTTTGGCAAGTTGTCATGCAAGATGATGTTCACCTAAGGTCTTTCCTGAAGAATCAGCCCCTTCTTTGCCGAGATTAGGTATGGTTCTGCTCAGCTGAATGAGGAGTACGCTCCCAAGTAATACCTTTCGGAAAGAAAGGATTTATTCCTGTTCGTCTAAAGCGTCCTTGTCGAGGAATACTGATGGGTCCATTCACAGCTACTTTTGTACAACGAGGTTGCCTACCTCGAAAGAACTGGCTTCTCTCCACGTTAAACTAACTTCATTTTTAATCTTGCTGAAGTGTGAAGCGAGCAAATAGTAGCCCAGCAGTACGTACAACGTGGCTGTCGATTTCCTGCCTATCCAGCCGTCAACCGGATCATCCCAGTAATGTGACTCTCTTTTCAAATACTGGCATTCCATTCTTCCATCGCCGTACAAACTTGCCTTTTTCGAGTCAATTTACCTACCAAATTTTTACGAAAACACCTTCCATTTTCAGGGAAACGCATCTAAAAAAGTGTCAAGCAAACAAACCTGCCCTTATCTGACGAACGTTATTCGACCAGACCTATTGGGCAGTTTTTCAACCTCAGTAATGACCAGGTACAACCACCGAGGTTGGATGAGTAACTACCATATACTCCTCGTCAACTTTTACTGTGACGCCGCCAGCTAAAGCAACCCTCTTTAATTATCTATCTATTTTAGTAGATTCAACATCATTGGCCCCTACAAAGAATACACCCTTGGGAATTTTCTTAAATTTTCTTTTCAAAAACAACAAAATGAATTTCCTATATAGTTTAATAAGAGTAAATACAAGATAAATATACTTTAGTTCTGGGAATAAGTTATGTTTACAAATAATATGTCTAATAGCTTTTACAATCTTTTGACATTGTAGACAATGAGTAAGACACACTTTACTTATATAGTTCATCCACAACAAATACTGTCCACAGAAACAGGCCCCACTGCGAATATTATACGAGCCACCCCGTCTTAGGTATGCTAAGTGAAAACGGTACAATTCTAACACTAATATACGGCTTTTGATTACTTCAAATCCTGAGGAAATTCGCATATTGCTGACGTATACCTTGTATACGCCGACTTTTACAGCTGGAAAATTTACAAAATACAATAAGGAACCCAACTATATCGGCCGTGAAGAATAAACAGATGACCTAATCCTTAATCGTGAAATAGAAAAAGAGGATCATCAGATGTTTATCATGTAAGCGTTACGGAGATTTACAAACAAAACAGTTATCAAATCCATATCTCTCCGTCGTACTGAACAAAATACCACCTCTCCATAACCAAATGTTAACACAATTCAGTTATTATTTGAATCAGAGCAACACTAGTGTTCACCACCATACGAGATACTTGAAGTACTAATATCAATGGAAACAGACTGATAATAGAACGAGGAAAATATTCAAAGGCAAAACATCGAGGAATACAACAATAATTAAATAAACCTAACACTATTGCAATGTCAGTGTTTTGAGACGGAATTCTAACAAAAGATTATTGAATATGATATTGTTTGGGACTCTGTTGTCGGTGGTGACCACTGTGTTAGCAACGTTTTTTGTTCACTGTCTGCTGAGGTTTGTTCTAACTAGGGCAACGTACAAAACAATTTAGTGGACCTGGTTTTGACCGCCGTTTGTAGTTTGATAACCCCTGAACTAACCAATCAACTAGTAATATATTTATGTTTGTCCTTCTCTCAATCTTGACATGCTAGGACCGATAGATTGTATGATGATACCACGTAATACGAGAAAGAAGAATTCCACTCAATCCTTTACTCGGAGTCATTAGTTCAAAGTGGACGTAAACTATTTAATGTTGACATAAAACTAACAGTGCCGTCTCTGTACCGGTATATTCCTGTCATCGCATCCGCACCACGTCCGTTCCACAAATGTTTATGGCCTTCTTTTCTCAGGCGAGCGACACTAATTTCGCTTAACACTTTGCACTGTCAAAACAAACAAATCATGTTTCGCCAGGGAATACGCATGGAGAATGCAACTAGTCTGTATGTTCATACATTATAAGGCCTTCTCTTACTCTCGTGAAACAATCGATGTCCTCTGTAAGGGTTCCTTGATCGGGAGTCTTCAGCGGAGCAAGGGTTGCGTAATAACTAACCTCACTACTCCAGAATCGGCTTAGTGTGAGTCCAGTGTCAATAAGAAGAGAGAGGGGAGAACAACGACATGCATAGGATTATGTTGACTTAGGGTACTATTAATTTGGAGAATTTCCAAAAATGTAATACTAGAATAGAATATTAAAGTTATAAATATGTTTAAGAATTATTTTAATGAGGATTGATAATTTAGTACATGTTATATTATTTTAAGTATTGGGACTCTTGGATACTATTCTCACAACGTTTCGGTCGATGTCACTCCCGAAAAATATATATAGATATATAGTAAAAAGTAGTAATAGGTAGTAAGATTACACATCTAAAAAAATAGATTTAAGGCTGCTAAAATTCGTACTAGAATTGTCTGCAAAGACCCATGGCGCAATAGACCAAAGTGCTAAGTATGAATCAATTGTAACTGATAGACTTCTGGGGACTTAAAATGTAATCCTCGTGTTATATATATAATGGCCATTCGAGCGTCGGTTCAAGGTCTCGACCAATAAAATACATGTGTGTTATCAATGCAAATCATAAATCATGAAACTACAATTAAATCCTACCTCATGTAGACCTCCCCCCCCCCGTGACTGAGGCACCTGGAATTAAAGTTTCACAACTGTGCGAAGAATAGAAGAATATTCTCGAATTTGAAGAAAGGGACATTTATTAGGATGTTGATGGCGCCTTTTTTTCTGTTTGTACAGGAAAACGTTCCGGACTACGGACATCTGAGGCCTTTTTGGCCCCTTAGTTTATATTTATTTTAAGTCATTTTTACATGTGCAGTTTGCTCAAAGGTCTCCCATAAACTTGTATACCTCTCTCGCTTACTCTGTCTTTTAACCATATAACGTCACGTCCCCTGCTGGCTACACAGGTTGAGGTGACATTTGAGTGCATACTCGCTGACCTCATGACCCTAATTGTCTGTGTACGTGTGAACGCCGCTCTTAGAACCCAAATCATCAGATGAATACTAGTAAACGTAACCTTAACTACCAACTCTACGTAACCTTAACTACCAACTCTCAATACGGGCGATACAAGAATTACAATTACGAATTGCTTAAGACTTTTAACTATGACTGACAGAACACGAGCAAGCTACCGCTGTGGATTAACTAAAAATGTTTCGTTTGAAATTCCGTGCAAATTCCCGAGTTCGACATACAGATTTCCGGACAGAACGTTGTAAGAATAACATGTAAAATGAGAACAGTAGTCCGAATAATACAAATACTAAATATACGTTACAGATTAACTCTAACATTTATTGTTCTTAATTTATACACACTTAGGATTACACACGTACTTTATAAACGTTGTATGTATATATGTGTGTGTGTTCTAGTGAGAACATGTGTGTATGCATCTGCGTATGTTGACATACTTGATGGCCTTTTAACCCATGACTAAATTTGTGGGCAAATTTTGAAGGGGGTTGAATATAATAACAGTAAGACTATCTCTTTATACTGAGCTGGTAAGTGATATTTCCGCTAGAGTCAAGTAAAACTTAATTACAATTACGACCCCTCCCATTTTTGGCGTGGTCACTGTAGTAAGTGAAATCTCAAACTACCATCAGTATGAATGCTAATCCCTTCTTGAAAACCAATAGTGCATTTTTCAGTAGTTGACATTGTTTATATAAACATTCAGAATTCGCTTACTCTCGTTTTGTGACGGTCGAATGGTAAAGCCGAATGTCGACTAGATGGTCTCGTTTCGATCTCGGCTAAAGGCAATTGCCTTTCTAGCAACACTGAAGAGCCGTGATACAGCGAGACAGTATTGTGTTGATGAGTATTTATACATATATATATTAATAGATGTAGTAGTAGTATGATACTAAAGCTGAGTTACTCAACATTTATGACGCTAAGGTTTTTTGTCGATATATTTAAATCGCACAAAATACAAGTATCACTAAATTCTGAGATTGCATTATGTTTGAGAAAATTCTATTTGAATGGTTTTAATTAGCATTTAAGTCATCAAGTGACAAAATACTAAGTTACTGTCTATTGCTCTTATTTTATACTGCTGATTCCGTCACCCATTTCTCTTTTACTACTAACCACCCTCCCTTTCTCTAGAGAGAGAAAGAATAGAAAAACCGTGAAAATATATTTATGACAATTAAGCTACACAGAGGCTACCGCGTTTCATCCCCGGGGGGAATCTTCAGGCTAAAATGCATGGAGTTATTTTTGCCGGGTGTTTTTATATACACGGCTAGCTAGTTAACGAATTAGATTCTTTGTTGTTCCCTCAGCCAATCGTTGGGCTTCCCGCGAACAAAGATCCGGTTATTGTTACTTCCTATATCCTGTTCTATTGTTCTTTTTTCTATATTGTTCTTGTTTCTTTTTGTGTCAATATAATGGGTGTACTTATTTTAACACGTGGTCCCTTGTATTTCTATTTTAGGTTTTAGTCTTTTTTTATTGTTAGGTTATAGTTTAGTTTAGTTTTTTAATTGTGCGTTTATTTATTTATTCATGTATTGTTAGCCTAAAGTAATTTATTTATGTGTAGGCAGCTGTTTGCTATCTTACTTCTACAACCCGTATAGATAATGTCTGAATGAAAAATTTGAAATCCTGAACTTTAAAGACCTCCTAAAATGTAAAATATTTGAAAAAAATTGCCCCAAATCCCGGAATTCTCTAGCAGCCTGATAGGTAAGTTTACACCGAAAAAAGACAAAAAAATGGTCAGTAAAAAGTTCTGAAAAACATACTATGGAACAAGACGAACCAGTACCTAATTTTATTTTATTCATTTAATTTTTTTTTTTACTTTTGTGATCATCGTATATTCACGTCGCGTATATGTATATATATATATATATATATATATATATATATGTATACTAATAGAGGGAGAATAATATATATATAACAATATATATGTATATATATATACATATATATATATATATATATATATTGTTTTACTAATGATTTCTTAATGATAAACATAATTAATAGGCTGTATATAAGGTTGCTGTGTTGTCTTTCATAAAATGCATTTGTGTGTCAATGTATCACATGCCATAAGATATTTATTTATAAATCTGCAAATTCATTTTGTTTTCAGAATCAGTCAGTTTTAGCAACACAACATGCATTAAATAAGTATGTAAAATGAACCCCATTTCATGAGAATATTTATTCACAATCAAAAGCAATAAGAATTAGGCATTTCACTTATATTTCTCAAGCTTTTTGGATGTCCCTCCTTAACCTCGGGCTGAAATCTATATAACGACCGAATTATTTTCATCCTTGAGATGTTCATGTGTAATATTCTCCAAATAGACGCCTGGCGCCATGACACTCGGAAGCAGCCATATTGAATTAACAATAAGCTTTCGAATTTATTGATTATTGTGTGTGGGTGGTTTTCAGTAGAAAACTATTGGCACCTTCAGTAAATTAAAACATGATATCAGCAATACTAGCAGGCATTACTAGCAAGACCATATGTTGAAGACGC
>OY744518.1:99230014-99275014 GCA_963556195.1 Sepiola atlantica | reverse complement strand
AATTAAAAGTATTTCTGCAAACTAAAAATCATTACCTCCATTGTAAACGCTTATATAAAAGTATATATTAAAGAGTTGTAAAATATAATGCAGATATTAAAGAACCATATGAGATGATTTATAGCAAGTGGCGGTGTTGTATCACTTATGTAGTGAGGCATGATGAGCCGTACGGTTCTACCCGGGCTACTGCATTTTACTATTAAGAAAGTAGTTTATTCTGGCACTTTTCATGATGATTCACTGCTTACCAAAGCCAACAGGCACTTGAAGATAATAAGGGCTAATGAGATTGTCAGTTGGATGATGAACAATACTATGAGAGGATTCTGTTCCTAGGAGTATTGTTTTGATTTAGGTATACAGAGGAAAAAAAGAAAGTTATTGTCAGTGGTTGTAGCTAGATTAGTCTTTTGCTGCGAATGTTTTACATGGAGTGGTAAAGAGTGTAGCTAAGTCGAACACTTACCATGAAAATAAAGATAACGTGAATCAAAATTAGCAAGAGAAATAAGATTCAAGGAAAAGAAGAATGAGAATTGGTCGGTAGGGGAGAAAAGATTTATCCCACTAGATTGCGAAGTCTATTTTTTTACTTTGTCAATCAAGTATGCTACCAACTGCAACTCTCCAGATATTACAGCAGTACACTATCGTAAGATGGACCTGACTCCGATACAAGTAGAGGATTGCGTCAATTATTTTTCCAAAAACCTCAGCACCAGATTTGACGTAAGTCTTCTATCACAGGCTTAGAGTTAAAATCAGTCCTAGAAGCTTATGAAAGAAATGAGCTTCCTCAAGGATACAAGCGTCAGTTGTAAACAAAGTTAAGCTTGATTTTAGAGGTGTTCAAGATAACAAACCACTTTTCCCCATTGTACAATGTGATCAAGTTCGGAAGAGTAAGACTGAGCAAGATCACGAATGTTCTTCAGAATGATTCCACAAACTTGTCCGTTTACAACGTGATAATGTTGAGAAAAGGAATACACCCACACTTTCCCTCACCTATAGGTAAAGAACAAACCTGTATCTAGCTAATCATATAAAATAAAATAAAAAGGATTGTGTTTCACCTTTAAATAGCAGGAAAAACGTTGTATACGTGATTCAACATAGCAGACCAAACAAATTTACGAATAGAATGTGAGGACTAGAGATAAGATTTATACTTGCGCACTTTTATATTAGCTACCGTTAGCATTTCAATACTCAAGGGATTTGAGATCGTCAAATATAGTAGATTAAATACAATGTTGATGACAAATCCAATTGGATTATTTCGATCATTTTGATGAGGCCAGCTGTTAAGTTTGACAACCTTATTAAATAGAACTTCGAAGAGACAAAGCCATTAATATATGCATATGGGCGGATGTTTAATTAAATCCCTTACGAAAATCACACATACACACAAACACACACACACACACACACACATATATATATATATATATATATATATATATATATATATATATATATATAGTCAACAAAAGCTATTAACCCCTTAACTCTTAAAGTAATGTATTATTTTCCTTTTTATTTATATTTATATTTTTATGAGATATTTTTTTATTTTCAAAATTGCATATGAGCATAGTCATGAACACAAATGTCGTAAAATACTAGAAAGTCAATTGTATATCCAGCTTTATAAGTGTGTTCTAATAAAGTTTAAAAAGTATATATATATATATATATATATATATATATATATATATATATATATATATATATATATATATATATAGAATGTATATTGATGTGTTTGTCGGAACTATTGAGTTGATAAACTAAAATAATGCCGAATTTATGGTGAACTTAGACTCGATCTTAACGAAAGCTAAAAAGCCAATGGTGTGAATTGCTACTCTATTTCTTTCTTTGCGGTGTTTGCATACGCTTTCCTTGTCACTCACTAGAGGCAAAAAAGTCTCGCAGAAACGTGTTAATTGAAGACTCCAACCAATCACAAACTAGCATGTCGATAAGCAACACGAACTTCTTAAGCTCATTTCTAACAAATAACACAAGTTTAATACACTATACAACAAACATTTCAATCATCAAAACGAACTCTAATATTCGATGTACACTTTTAGCTTTACAAATGTATTATCTAAAATAAATTGTTTGGTTATTAATGGTGTTTATCTTAACTTGTTAATTCACTGTCTACAATTATGTTTTCTTTCATTTTTAATTCACGAAATGTCATCCATGTTTCTGGTCTTTTCTTCCCGTCGTTCATTCACAAAACGCTATACATGCAAAGCTAGCTATTGATAGCTGTTGACCTCTAATATATATCATATTCTTCCTTCGCCATTTGCTTAAGTTTTTATTAACCGAAACCCCATTCGTACATGTTAGCACTTCCTCGATTGGGACATAAATTCTTAAACTAACTTATATATATATATATATATATATATATATATATATATATATTTGTACAAGAATATAGATAGTATATCATAACTAATTCAAAACTATGTACTGTTTCAATACTGCAGTTAATATCCACTCTATAATTAATATATTATATAAATTAGAGCTTTCGATATAAATAAAATAGAAATCGATATATTCAAAACATATAAATTAAAATTTCAAATGTTCAATCCACGAAATAAATAATCGAACACTTGTCTGTTATTATGTAACCATTATTCTGAGATCACAGTTATTATCAAAATAACATTTTTGTAAAATTCTTAATCGAGTAATAATTCTCCTCATTGACATATTAAATTGATACAATTTCCAAGGTATATCATAAGAAGCAAATGGATATTCCATAAATTATTTTCAAAAACCTTCTTTTAGTTAAGAAAATGGAGATTTAGTTCCGAATCACTATTTCTAAATAAAATGGAGTTAATGTGAATCACTATGTCTGAAGAAAACCGATCATGTGATACAAATTAGCATCATGCCTTCAAAACTAATGGTGTTTGATATATTTACCATTAAACAGACAAAAACAAAAACTAAACACATACAGTATGTGCATATTTGTGTATACGATGTATATTTAGTGTATTAAATTGAAAATTATTTTATTAATCTAGAAATAGAGATTAGATTTATAGTTAATAAATGGATAATTATTCTGAGGCAGAGTAATCTAGAAGGTTGAAAGTGAAGGAGGCAAGAGATAAAATGTGAGTATATATGTATATATATATATACATATATATATATATATATATATATATATATATATACATACATACATACATACATACATACATACATACATACTGGGTAATGTGACGCGTTGGGTCACCTATTAAGTTCGGGTTAAATTGTTTGATTAAGGAAAAAGTGAATTTGCAAAGCTAGTGAGATATTTTTTTAATAATGCAAACTTAACTATTTCCACTTCCCCCTCCCTCTTTTACTCTCTCTCTCGCGCCCACTCGCCATCTCTCTCTCCTTCTCTCTCTTTATCTCTCTCTCTATATATATATATATATACATATATATATATATATGTATATATATATATATATATATATATATATATATATATATATATCTTCTTACGGAAAAAAAATATCAATACCACTGGTGATATTTTTTTTATTGGAATATTATAATCTTTTAATTATTTTCATTCTTTATTTCATGTTAATAAACACAGAGAGAGAGAGAGAGAGAGAGAGAGAGAGAGAGAGAGAGAGAGACAGACAGACAGACAGACAGACAGACAGACAGACAGAGAAAAAACAGAGCGATAATAATAGATGACTTTTATAATGAGAGCGGTGCATAAAACTACATAGAATGAGTCATTTGATGAAATAATTACAGATTACAGCTCATACAAAGTAAGTATGGAAGTTTGTTCAAACATAACTCAATCTCAAAATTATGTGAACAAACATCTAGCTATTATTAACTATGAACGTGTCGTTCTGTGTTTAGGTTCTGTTCGAATGAATTATACCATAGAAAATAACGTTGTGAATTCTTGAATAATGATCAGGCACTTTAAAGTTCATTATTAAAACTGTTTTGAACCCATAAATTCAGTGGGGTGATCTCTATTTTATACAGTTTTCAACATAGTTTGAAAAATTAAGGAGGCTTTTCTCTTGCACTTAGTAAACGGCCCAAACTTATGTAAGTATTGATATCAAAATAAGGCAACTATCTATATAACAACAGGAGCGTTTACATGTTCGGCTCGCTTCAGTAGTACGTATAGAAATTTATTTAATCAACAAAGAAAGGAGGCTTAATCTAAATAATAACTGATATTAATAAAGAAAAGATAGAATAATAGCGTATACAAATTAAATTTTTATCGCCGAATAATAAATTAAGCCTTATAACTGAGACACAAAAGCAATGTTCCCTTGTTCTTAATATATGTGTGACTAAAATGCCAAGTAATCTACGGAAAACAGATGCCTTATTTACAGATTCAAGCGAGAGAAAGAGAGAGAAAGAGAGGTAGAGTGGATTAGTTTTATTTTTAAGTCTCGTGTATGCATTTATTTATTGTTTTGTCAAACTTTTACTCTCGTATTTGTTCTTTAAGTAAGATGTACTTTGCGTAGTTGTTGTGTTTTGTGTGTGTGTGTGGGGGGGGGAGTAGTCAGTTTTACCTCGATTGGTTGCGTTGGTGTTTACAGTATGATTTACACCGTGTGTGGCAACAAGAGGGAATTAATTGTTATTGATAATAATAAATACTTACTACTCCCGGGCAATGTCGGGTAGTCCTGCTAGTTTTTCTAAATGTTAAACAAAAAACATTGTGAGTACAACGTTTAAGTGATATGATTTCATTTTGTTCAGAGACAGGCGTGAGATGTCTGTTAATATATTATTATGTTAAGCGACATCTTAAATCTGACATACAAAACGGAGTGTGCATTGGAAATTATGCCAGATTTGCTTGCATTCGTGTTTATTGCTTTTCCTATAACATTTTCCCCTTTTTAATTATGCAACTTCTTTCTCCCCCTTCTCCCCTCCCTCTCCCCCTCTCTCTATTTCATCTCACTGTTACTCATCTTGCTTGATGTCAAAACTACACTGAGAATATCCGTATCACTTTTTTGCTTTCCTTCTAACAGAACTCGCGGTCGTTTCCGTAGTTTTTCTTCGTCTCTGTCCTGGCTACTTCAGTTTATTCTCTACCGCCCCGTCTCCATCCCCAAGACGTGCTTCTGACGACAAAGACGGCGTTGGAGACTCACTCACAGTGTCAACATCTGAAACACTCCAACTTCATCTCGCTCGCGCTTCCATTTATTCCCCGCATACAAAATGGCCGCTAAAGAGCTTCCGCTTGTCATTCGGATTGGCGGAAAAAATATCCAATATTTGCAATAGTAAGCGCAATATCGATCTGGTGAGTTGGCACACAAGATGCAACAATTATACGTTTTAATTTCATTTCCAATTCAGACACTCTTCGATTTTTCGTTCAATGTACAAATCCTTCGGGATGTCGATTCATCGCATAAATATTGAGAAAATAATGACAAACATGATTGAATATTTCTAAGTCAGCATGATGTCATTTGTTGCAGTAATTCTAACGAAAATATTTAAAGAAATATAAAACAGTAATATATAGAACTATGAAAAATACCTGTCCCAGGACAGGTAAAATTAATTCCCCTGAAGAGAACAGTTTTACACAACTTTATCTTCCTTTACGAAAATTAAAATCAGGAGGTAATGCTATTAAACCTCGTGTCTAGAATAACATTTCAATTTTGATCAAAATCAATTCGATGGTTTTGATTCTCGAAAATGTCTTACATTAAAGGCTTAAGCTTTACGAGTCTTAAGAATGAATTGAGTTTCAATAACCTTTTTTTCTTAGTGTCTAATGACTACGGACTAAATCAAATACAAATTTGCCATAATGGAAGGTTTTACACATATATGCTCTTTATAATTCCTTAAAATATTCATAAGAAACTGAAATTTGGTGAATATTTTTTAATTGATGTCTAATCTCTATTGTAAAAATTTCACAAAGATCGAAGATATTTAAAGTTTAACGACGGTCTTCAAACCCCCCCTTTTTACCTCTTTGCCTAAAACCAAATTCAACTAAATAGAGTTCATATTACCCATAATCACGCCTCGTAGATGTATTTCAATGTTTATAAGTATCGGTGAATTATTTTCTGAGTGAATACCGTATATACAAATATATAAGCATATACACATTAATGACTTTATATAGAGATTGACATCATTTAATGAGGACATATTGAAAATATAAGCCAATTAAAAACCTTATACATTGTTTTTAGATGTTTCTTGGTATTTTCATAAATATAAATACTTACAAAACAAACATACGATCATGCTTTATGACTATTTGTCGGTCGATTTTTCAAATAGTTCTGAATATGTGTAATCAAATTAATCAACGTAATTAAAATATGGAGAATGTTAAAGAAAATAGGTCGACTGCTTCCGAGTATGTTAAAACCGCATTCACTGTTAAGCTGAACTATTTGGTTTACTTACTGGTGAGTAAATGCGTATGTCTGATTACTGAGTGTCTGTTTGAAGAGCATATTAATCGTGTCTATGCCTTAATTGATTAGAAACTGTCATACGATGCTAGATATTGCAGGTTCATGTTAGGTTGTTATTGATAATCAAGTTAATAAATAGCAAATCTAAAACGCAATTGTCCGACTGCCTGCGAGAAAATGTCAGGACTTCATTTATTCTGTTAAGCTTAAGTATGTTGTTGGATTACAGGTAAGTGAGTCTATTTACCCCCTCTCCAGAAAGTTAGATACAAGGTCAGGTATAGTTTTGAAAAACCAGTGCACTAAGATAAGCGTGCTCTAGCCAACAAATAATGCCTTAGAAGCCCCGTCAGTATTCCCTGGTAGGGGCGCCTCAGGTGATTAGCAATAAAGTAATCCCTTCTCAGAGAGAAGTTAAAGTCTCCTAAAACTGAACAGAACCATACCCCAGCCTACAGCAACAAAGCCATTGTCAGACTGATTGTCGAAGGCGTATCGTTGACTGGTACGAATAAAAAGTGAGTGTACATTTCTTTAAGTCATCGTGCCATCACTACATCAATGTAACAATATTCAGATACAAGTGTGTAAAAATAGTGTTAAAACGGTATTTTCCACATGAGGCTAAATTAAGCTGAAGAATGGAGAGTTCCATTAGACGTTAAAATTAAAGTTAGAGCAACTTATCAGCATATGACATGACGGACAGAAAGTCTAAAAGTGAGTGTACATTTCTTTAAGTCATCGTGCCATCACTACATCAATGTAACAATATTCAGATACAAGTGTGTAAAAATAGTGTTAAAACGGTATTTTCCACATGAGGCTAAATTAAGCTGAAGAATGGAGAGTTCCATTAGACGTTAAAATTAAAGTTAGAGCAACGTATCAGCATAAGACATGACGGACAGAAAGTCTAAAATGAGACGTGGCGACGAAAAGAGACAGATCTTTCTTTTTGGCCACTGAACTGACTGTGAACAGACGCTTTTTTGAAGCATTGTCTTCGTTCGCTCCTCCGAGAAACAACCACACGGAATCTTACGTAATATGTAAAAAAATTAGCACATCGAAGAGCCTGACCTAAATGTTGCTGTTATATGAATGCAGCTACATGTAGAGAGAAAAACACAGCGACTATAACTGCCACATCACCACTACGATCACCTTAGCAACGAGAGATCACTATCCAAAGAATCAACAACTGACACGTCGGAGAGACGAACGAATATCTCCTCCCTTACGCTATGTTTCAGCAATAACAGTTTTTAAAAAAAAATGTTTCGGTTCAGTATGAACGCTATATAGCACAGGAAATATCTATTTCAGGCGGTATCTATTGTCTACAGGTACGCAAAGACTCATGCAATTTTAGCATTTCTACAGATTTATAAAATCTTGACAAATGTTTAAATTGTTAGTGAGTGAAAAAATGTTACTTTCAAGTTCAGCTTATATTTAGATTATGTTTTGCATATACTAGTATAAACTTGTCTTATCGTTTTGAAATTCCAACAAGGATTTATTTTGACTAAGTTTATTTAATGCTATTCTATTTATTTTCATTGTGAAGTTCATAGTAAAAAGTAGGACAGAGTAGATGAGATGAAAAGGAAGAGTGAGTTAAGGAAAGACTGAATGAGAGAGAGAGAGAGAGAGACAAGAGATGAAAGAAAACGACGAAGAACACAAGGAAACAGTAAAAGAAACATAGTTAGCTTAGAGTTGCATTTGGCTTTGATAAGTGGCGATAATTTAATTAGGGAAACATGCTAAAATATGCAGTATGTGTTATCTTGCCGCCTCAAATATTGGGGATAAAGATGTGTTCTTCAACCATTTAAGTGGGCTGGAATACATTCGAAGAAAAATATGATATCCAGCAAATATATGTTCCCTCAGGTCGTATATTTTTGCTAGGCTAACATTATGATATAATGATAAACGGACTACATATACTGACTCCCTAAAGTATGATATCATGATAATAATATAAATAGTACATAACCACACTCCTCTCAAAAGAGATAGATAGTAATTCCAGGATGATGGTATCATGAGGAACAAACATATACTATACTGTTCCCTCCCTCAAAAAAGGTAATGTCTGGGAATAATGTATCATTGCGAATGAAAATATATAGTACTACCCCCATAGAAGTTTAATAAAGCATAATAGTATTATTATTCACCCCTCTCCGTCCAAAAAGTAGGTAGTAATTCTGAAATGATGATAACATAATGAACGAACATATACTACACTGCCCACAATGGAGGAGGTAATGGCTGGTAAGTTGGTATCATGACAACAGAACAAATACTACAATACCCACTCCAAGATAGAGGAAGTTATACCTCCTAGGATCCCCCCATAAAACGAGAAGCTAATGCCTGAGAGTAGAGAAAAGATTCTATACAATTCTCCTCCAATAAAAAGGAGAAGGTAGTCCGTGAGAATGTTGGCTCATGACAACAGAACAGATACATTACTCACTCCCTTAAAAATGATATAATACCTAAAAGGATAACCTCCACCCCTGAAAAAGGGTCCATTCCTGCGAGGCGGTCTTATGACAAAAGGACCGATATTACACTACTCACCTAATTAAATAATAATACAATAATAGTTTAAATCATGTATTCATTAAATTAATTTTTAGACATAAAAATATTAATTTTATAGACCTTTAGTCATTTGGCTAGGATCAAAGTGAAGTATATGTTCATTGTATCACAGAGACTTCATACGTTTTATTATGAAAGAAAATATACCAATGCAGATTACAAATGTATATTACAGAATATTAATATATAAGATTTTTTTAAATAAATAAATATGCAAATTAAGAATACCTGAAGCAGTTTATGAGTGTTTGCATATTACTACATATATAGTATTATAAAATGTTATGTTACATCATAGAATTAAATAAGCATAACCATTTTTTATGTTAACATAGTTAGGATAGGTAGGGAAATCACATTTATTTATTTAGATTACACTTATACTCTATTTGATTAATTTAGTTAAATTGAATCCCAATTTCTTCCGAGCCATCTTTATTTGGGGAATAAGGGCTTCCAAGTCCTACTATTTTAAGGGGCATTACGCGGTGTATAGCTTAGTTAAATGATAGCAGTAACTTCTATTCTTAAATGTCTTCTACGCCACGTGTTTCAGCTAACCAATCATCTGTTTAGTTTTCATACAAGTTTCTAGCTTACTCTAAATGCATCCTAGGTATATCCTCTCTGATAAACAATTACGTCTGGATAAATATCTGTTTACCTCTATCTGTCTATCATTTTACCTACATACTATATAAAATTATCATCTCGGATTTTAAAAACAAGCCAAAACTTTAATAGATCTGATATATAAATATTTCCTTATGATGAGCAAATTTGGCTTTATCTTCATTCTACCATGTTACCGCTTAAGTATCTTTGAGAAAAGAGCTATTCCGGCAAGGAAGTTTGTTAAAGCGGAGACAAATTTAAATAATGACCTAATAATTTGCGTCATGATTTTCTTTCCTAATGATAACACAAATAAGTAAGAGACATAAGTCTTAATTTTTCACCTAAATATTATAAAAAGGAGTCAGCTCGCTTAAAGTATAGCCTTTCCCCATCTCTATATTAGTAACATTATATGATCACTTCTCATGTTCATGTGTATGTGTGTGTATTTCCCCTATGCGTACTTAGACCTCATTATTTTTTTTCAAATTTAGTAATATTAATCTAATATTTTTTGCAAATAAAATTGATTTATTTATTTAACTAAACCAAAAAAAAATGTGAATTATGTCCACGTATTAATTTAACAATGTGCAAGCAAAAATAAATTGAATAATATCACATTAGTGAATCCCGAACAAAACTCGGAAGGTACAGCTACGAGAATACAACATTTGTGACATAATTAATAGTTTGTAATCATGCTCCAAAAATTAACATTCAACAATATGCACACGTGTTTCAGAAAATCTTTATTATCAGTATTCACCAGGATAAAACTTGACGAATTTATGATTTTCCTCTTCGCATATATACTTTGTCAACTCCAATTCAATCAATTTCTAGTGAAAATATTTGCAGTCAGCTGAAAAAAATACATTCCAAATGGCTGAATCTGATACAATATTTTATATGATGATAAACTAAATACGTGTACATATCGAGAATATTGTTGAGTTCTGTTTTTTGGAGCATGATTACAAAATATTAAATATGTCATAAATTTGGTAGTCTACTGAATTAAAATATGTAAGCTGTGTTTTACATAACGTGTTGACAATAGAGCTTAATTTTTGTTACAGCATTTAAATGCATACTGGGGATTCACAATATATTGTTGATAAATATTGTGCCATATAACCTCTTTGAGACACTTCGAGTTGTTTAATTTAAATGTATATATATATATATATTTGATGCCCATTTTTTGTTGTTCTTAATTAGGTGTTTGAAAGATTTGTTAAAATGTTCTATGTTTTTATCTATAGTTTTTTGGTCAGTTTTAGTGTATGTGTTTTCGTCGGATAATAGAGTAGATATTTTTTTGATATATGAATTTTTGTCCATGATTACTATGCCCCCTCCTTTGTCAGATGGTGATATGAGTATGTTGTTGTTGTTAGCTAGGTGTTTAAGAGTGTCTATGTATCTCTTGGGTAAGACGGGGTCATTAGGGAGAGTGGTGGTAGTTGAGATTATGCCTTGAATGAAGCCTTTGGTGAAATCTGTATCAGTGTGTCTGTAATTTTTTAGAACTGTGTTGGTGGTGGTGTTAGAGTGTATTCCAGTGGCGAATTTTAAACCGAAACTATAGATAAAAACATAGAACATTTTAACAAATCTTTCAAACACCTAATTAAGAACAACAAAAAATGGGCATCAAACATTGAGTATCACCCTATCATTCCCATATATATATATATATATATATATATATATATATATATATATATATGTGTGTGTGTGTGTGTGGGTGTATGTCTTTCCCTCTTTCTCTTAGTCTTTCTCTCTCTTTTATTTGCTTGCGTAATCACGAATCATTCTGGCACGTCCCTATATCTAATACGGTATCCGGCTTGGGTGTTTCAATTCTGTTCCAAATATCTATCCAGGAAATCCAGATATATATTCTACCATCAGCGGAAAGCGCCACAGGTGAAATGTTTCTCAAACGCAGCAAGAATTGAGATATGAGTCCAAATAATCCATCAAATCTCGAGATAAAATGTTATTGATTCTATACTCGGCCTTCAAAATGGCGGGGCGGTTATCGGTAGGACATCGAACAGCTGCTGTAAGAAATCCGGTCGAGGCTGTGCCAGGATGTCGGATTACGAAGCCGGTAATGGAAATGGTGATTTTCATGATTTTAGAGCAGACAAACTTGATTGAAAACTAACACATCAATATTGACTACGAATATCTGAAAACAAATTAACTTTATATTTTCTTTTAAGTGTGATATCCAGCTACGTTAATCTAGTTTGTTTGGGCCAAATGTGTCCCTAAACCGGTGCTTTACTTTATGGATAGAAGATGTTTCAACAAAATGATAACCAAATTCATTCCCAGTTGCATCTATGGTTTACATACTAATTAACCTCAAGAGTAATTGCGGACAGATATTGCGATAGCCACAGGCGTTCCTAATGGCTTCTGTTTTGCACCGTTGTTGTTACCCATATCCCCAACTAAGTGTGGTCAAGTCGTCAACATTGTCTGCAGCCCTAAAACAAGAAAGACTCGCTGTGAACAATAACACATATTTACTGG
Organism: Sepiola atlantica; assembly: GCA_963556195.1. Lineage (NCBI taxonomy): Eukaryota > Metazoa > Mollusca > Cephalopoda > Sepiida > Sepiolidae > Sepiola > Sepiola atlantica. The sequence continues at coordinate 99,262,691 of OY744518.1, read as the reverse complement.
AAAACAGATGTGTTGCTATAATAAAAAAAATAAAAAAATGTTATATTACTCTTATATTTCCTCTGAAGTGCACATACAGTTTTCGTTGTGTCTTTTATGGTTGGGTAAATGCAGCTTTTTCGAATACTTTTTCAATAAATCTCACTTCTTTGAGAAAAGACACCTTTATCGTTATTTTTTATATATATATCAGTGAAAAACCTCATTGGTCAGGGTTTTCTGGCTAGGAAAATAATAAATAAAAATATGTTGTATAACCTACCAGGTTAATTAAAAAAACATTACGGAAACCGAATAAAGATAACTTGTGTTAGAGTTAGAATATGCGTAGCATTAGTAAAAAATAAATGAAAGATCACCTATGAAACCCTTTAGATTTGCCATTGTGATTCCCAGCTACTTTTTTATAACTTTATCAGATCAGAGTGCAATCAGCCAGAGGTATTAAAAGTGAATTGCATTAAGTGGAAAATGGAGATAATAACCTTCTTTGCAAAAGATTATCAATAACTCAAGGAGATTAAATTTAAAGTCAAATTTGATAAATTTATAACAGGAAAAAAAGAAAGAAATATTGAGCCGGAAAAAGAATCAAATTAAATCACAGAACAGTTTTAATTATTATATTGGGAAAAGTATTATTTGTAAAATGATTATCTGTGGCATGGATAAGAAAATCGAAGAGTTTTACAAGTATAACATCTCAATACTTAAGAGAAACTAGAAAATGAAACTGAACAAGAAAGAAAAATACAGAAACATCTCAATACTTAAGAGAAAGTAGAAAATGAAACTGAACAAGAAAGAAAAATACAGAAACATCTCAATACTTAAGAGAAAGTAGAAAATTAAACTGAACAAGAAAGAAAAATACAGGAACATCTCAATACTTAAGAGAAAGTAGAAAATTAAACTGAAAAAGAAAGAAAAATACAGGAAAAAAAAGCTAACTGACTAAAATAATCAGGTTACACTAAATCTGATGCTGTAAGTTTCGTAAATGTATCTTTTATAGTTTCCTAATTTTACCCGGACACAGAGACATACACACGACTTTTCTTTATAACATTTTACATTTTCAAATGTCAAGACTAAAAAATACTATTTAAGCGAAGGTTGATGGAAAAAAGTACTCCAAACGTTAACTTTCTGACTAAATTGTTTTGCTGTTAACCCCAAATGAATACATATTACAAAGAAAAATGTGTCCATTTCCGCAATGCTAAAAAAGAATATATTAACTTTGTCGGTGTATCTTCTGTAGTTTCTAACTTTTAAGTGGACACACTCACCCGCATACAACTGGCTTTTGCCACGTCTGTCTCATTATTATATCTTCCTGGTATGTGTATTTCGGGTAGTCTGTATAAAATGTGATTATACTTATTCTATTTATCTCTTAGTAAATACATATTTAGTCAGAATCCGTTTTTAACAACACCCATATCAGTCAAGTTTGTGTGTGTAATTTTAGAGAAACTATGAAACCTTAAGTAAATACATCTGATCTTATCTTCACGATCAAATTCACAAAAGTATTGATGGGGCATGATACAAATGTAATCACTTCAACATAGTTGAAGACATGCAAAGTGCGCGTCATTCCTGGCTTGATGCCAATTCAATTTAAAGTTATTTCGCAGTATTATATTGAAATAACGAGAAGCCACCGGACGTTACTTTTGACCAAACCTAATACAATTTATGTCTAGTAAAACCGGCCTTAAATGAAGAGGCCTGGCATGGCAGTTCATTTCCACGCTAATGTTATTAAATGACTAAATATACCGTAGGTTATTGATTGATGGTCAGTTGAGAACTGGCGCAAATAGGTATGACTTGGCATGAAGAATTTGCTTTGGATTTGAGACTGACCATGACATATGAATACAATGTGTTAACAAAATGATTGCCAGTGGTGTGAGAGAGTTATATCCAGATAGAGAAAAAAAGACAGTGTTGAGATGAGGAAAAAGGAAGTGTAAAGAGGAAGGTGGTGCGGAAGGGGTGTGTAGATTAGAAATTACGGATAGGGGAAGATAAATAAGAAATAAAATAAGTGGGAGGAGCTAAAAGAAACGAAAGAGAGAAAGAATACGCGGCTGAATCTCTAAATAGTTTTAGACAAGTGAGTGAAAAATGATATAAACATGTATACTAACAGAAAAGGAGAGAAGCAGAGAGCCTAAAAAGGCAAGTAAATAGTGAGGTCGTATTAGATGTGAGAGAGAGATTAGTGTGTAATAAGAGATATAAAAGGTAGAAAATATAATTTAAGCGGAGAGAGAATGAGAACAGGGAGAGAAAGACTTAGTGTGTGAATCTGAAAACGAAATATAAATGGGTGTGCGGAAAAGAGAGAGGGGAACAGATGTTGCTTGTTGTGCATAGGGTACAAAGGAGAAATACTTAAAACATCTAGACAAACATGAGTACATAGAAAAACTATCTGTCAACATTACAGTTTAACATCATACCGAGAGCTAAGTCTCAACATTAAAAATAAATAATTGCCGAAATAGAGTAATTAAAGAAAGGAAAATTAAAATATTAAGTTATAATAATAATAAAAAAACATTCATGATAATATTCTTTACTTAATGCATTAATTAAAAATAAAAGGACTGAGTTAAACGTATTAAACTCCCATAGGTAGTTTAGAATCCGGGTCACATGATCCATTAAACTTAAATAGAATAGCATGTGTATTTCGAAGAATAAACGTAGTTACACTTTTCTTAGGGACATTTCTGGGAAAAAAACTTATTCTTTTTTATTATTATTTTGTTTTTGAATGGAAAAGCTTTAGTTACATACATAAGACATTTTCAAATGAAATAGATTAATAAAGAATTATTGATTTTATGTTTTACTATTACACGTCTGACTCGTTAAATAAGTATCTATATAATACTAAAAGTCTATTGTTCTTGTATGTTTGCAATCAGCTTTAAGCTTTCCGGTTTTCAACATCCGGTTGCGCATGCGTAAATAGCATCGTCTTCAATCTGTTATTCCAATTCCGTTATTCTCTATTATGATTAACGAACGCATGAAATTTTTCATTCTGGAAATTTTTAAACAATTTCATTTAATTTCATCAAATAGTTTATTTGTTTTCTTCACGGCTAAAAACATTCAACGGGAGGACTTCGAGAAGTCTGTCGCAGTTTCCAAAAAACTCCTCCCTTTTAAAAAACAAAAACAAACAAACAAAAAAACAACACTCATTATTAATATCAGCCATACTAGCGGTCGGTGAACGAAACCACCTCCCACTTTCCCTCTCATAGATTTCACCACTCCTACTCCCTCTGTTTTCGTTACGTACGCGAGAAAGCCTGCTGTACCCCTTCCTTTCTCAAATCGCCCTAACCAACCACTTATAATTCAGTAACTGTAATTTAAAAAAAAACAATTATAATAAACAGAACGACTCATAGAAATCTATCTATATTATTTTTTCATTTTAATATACTTTCATAGAAATGCTTCTGTTATGTAAAAAAAACTATTTTCTTTATGCCACAAGTGTCACGCTCATACATGAATGCCATAGCTAATATAACAAACTGACCCAACGGGTCACGGGTGGTCTAGTATTTTATATATTTTTAAATGTCCCTCTCTATCTCTTTTTTTCATCTCTCTCCTCTTTTTATCTACGTACTGTCTCGCCCTTTTTTCTTCTTCATCTAAATGCTATATATATATATATATATATACCCATGGACACTATACATAAATTTGATCTGCTAAACATATATTCTGTTTCAAAATGTAACTAATTCTTCAGTCGATATTGATAGTGTGACATAATCTAAACATCGACTGAAGATATTATGTTTCAGATATTTTTTAGATGAAGATTAATTATTTGAATCATTCAGAACGTTTCGGCTGATGTAACCTCCAACCTTCTTCAGGTGCGTCTCGTTAAAGAAAAGGTTCCGTTCGAAATTCCGTACAGATTTCCGTGTTCGACATAAGGATTGGTGAGTTCAACACGATGCACCTGAAGGTCGGATGTTAAGTTGGCAAAAACGTTGTGAGTATAACATTAAAAATGAGAATCATAGTAGTTCGAATAATCCGAATAATACCAATTGACTGACGAATCGGTTACATTTAGTATCATTACCTCTGCCAGTTTAGTTTCTAGTATTTCCGTGAAACCGAAGATATCGATGGAAGATCAAACTAATGTATAGTGTCCATTAAAATGTAAAAGCTACATATGATCTTATAATTGAGCATTGCTGTTGCTCCTATTACACATAATTACACACACACGCACACATATATACATATACATATATATATATGTATATATATATATATATATATATATATATATATATGCATATATATATATGTATAGGAGTGTGAAAAAATATATATTTAGCATATACTTGCTATACTTTATGTATACAACCCTCTTCCAATTTAAAGTTCGATGATTGTTAAGTAGAAACAACAAAGCATATATAAGTAAAACCGATTTTGTAACATTCCAAAAGCTTTTATTCCAAAAGCTTTAATTCCAAGAACTTTTATTCCAAAAGCTTTTATTCCAAAAGATTTTATTCCAAAAGCTTTTATTCCAAGAGCTTTTATTCCAAAAGTTTTTATTCCAAAAGCTTTTATTCCAAAAGATTTTATTCCAAAAGCTTTTATTCCAAAAGCTTTTATTCCAAAAGATTTTACTCAAAAAGATGTTATTTAAAAAGATTTGATTCAAAAAGATGTTATTTATCTCACGAAACATTATCAAAGCAGTCAATCTTTAGTACAATTATTTGTACGGACTCGTTTCATTCATAGCGGACAACCAACATTAGTACGTCAATATTGGATCTGTCTATCTTGAACCTTTCAGAAAGGACAAAATGTTCTTAGTTTGAAAGAATTATACATTGTGGCATATGAAAGTCAAACGTCCAGTAACCAAACATTAACTCACAGCAGATTTGTCTTACTACTCCAAAGAACCAGACAGTCCGCCATGTTGAAAAACTCAATGCAGAGCTAATACAAATAACTTCGACCAGTAATCATATTTCTAGAATTATTATCCAGAACTGTTTAAATGCTAATTATTGTTTACTTATATAATACGTAAATTTATTCGAAAATAATTATCACTAGGCAATTTATGTCATTTGAATTGTGAGTATCTATTCAAATCTTATGAATACGAAACTAAGCGCGGAGTTAATAAATAATATGTACACAATTTGGCCCAGACGTTTTTCCTTAGGGTCTGATATTTTAACCAGCTATTAGATAATATTAGTTTTTATTTTAAATAAAATATTTTTCTTAATCTGTAGATACATCTCCATATATAATTTGCGACATTTACATAGGGAGAATTAATTCCAAATATCGGGATACGAAACTTATTGATTTCAGCTAAAGTTGTTTCAGTATTTATAATTTTTTTGTAACCTAATTTATTTTAATCATTTTCAGCGTCGGATGCCGTTACATTCTAATTGAAACCATTTATAAATTGGTTCGATGTTTTTAACACAGAATATATTTATTTTATTACTTCTTAAAAACTACGCGTACACTTAATCAACACAATTCCAGCAGACGAAAATTCTTGTCTAGGAAAATTAACTCCAGTCGGAAGAATACGCTTTTACTTCCCTTGATCAAAATTCCAGAGATTTGCTCCGACCGAATCTATAACAGTTTAACAAAATCTATATAATGTAGGTGTGCTGCACTTTAGCTCCCCATGCTATTCTGAACATCTAAGCCACCCGTTTTAATTATGTTATAACCAATGTTACGTATAGATAAATATCTTCTTTTTTTTTGTAATCATAATAATTGCTTCTCATTAATTTCTTTTCTTATTTTTGTTATGTTCTTATTTTCGATTCTATAGTAGATTATCTAAGGAAAATCACAGATGTCCAATAATGGGCGATCAACTAATGTTGCATTTAGTACTATTGGAGAAATGATCTAGGCTATTTTTAGTGTTTTTTAGTGGTTCATATGTTGGAGTTAATGTTTTGAATATAGATCAAGCAACCACCCTACATACATTACTAGACCTCAATCACTCTAAATCTATCTGGCATTATGTATTTATAGATACTATCAATTGGTTAGCGTGTTATCAATTTTTATGTATCAGACCTAGATTACTGAACTGATTGAATTCCTCGCCTCTCTACTGGTAGAACAATTAAACACCAGATCAATTAAGGGGGGCATATGGTATTACTAGTTCTAAAATCACATATTATCTCCAACGGAGCTTTCAAGTAAGAATTAGGAAGTACCCCGGGTAATCAGTTAATTCATACCATCCTACCTTTATTTTAATAACCTCGCCAAACCAAGATCGCCCAGAACGTGTAAAGATGCTACCGGTCCGAAACACATAGTTAGAAGTTAGAAGTGTGAAATTTTCCCGCTTTGTAACGAAACAAGTTTTCTTTTTCGTTCCCAAATAAGTATTCTTCTAAAATAAAAACGCAACAGACGGAGTTGGTGATTTTTTTAATATTTTCTTGAAATGACCCTAGGATTTGCAGTGATATCAAGTTGCAGACCAGCGCCAGACAGTTGCCCTCTGATCTTTAAATCACAACGTGGAAGAGCGGCAATTGCCGGACGAGACCCTTTGACATCTTCGGCTTCAACAGTGCAGAAACTTCTCTCTGATAGTGCCAGGTGACCAACCGAACTCAAGAACGGCCAGATTGGTGACGTCACTGGATGAGGAGCTGTGGGGTACAAATCCATAGCCCCATCTTTTTTGTACAAGGGTTGCTCAATTTCAACCGGACCTCTTTTTTACAACAGATTTTAGTGAGGCAAGGGTTGCTCAATCAAGGTCCGCTCCCTTTCTGAACAAAAAGTCTGCTGTGAGGCAAGGGTTGCTCAATCAACAACAGCACCTTTACTGAACAAGACTCTGTAGTTAGAAGAAGTCAGACAAAAAGGTTTTAAAAGGAGTCACAGTCAAATGTTTGTGAAGGAGTAATTTTTCCATTCAACTTTTTGATTCATTTTCTCATCCAATTTTTATTCATTTTTACATTTATGTATTCATTCAGTTGCATTTCAGTTTTTCATACGTTTTTTCATAAATTTGTAATTTATTTTTTCATTCACTGATTTTCATTCAGTTTTCCGTTCATTTTTGCATTTCAGTTTTTTCATTAATTTTCTTTCACTCATTTTTTTTCATTCATTATTTTTAATTAATTAATCATTCATTTTTACATTCAGTTTTAATTCATCTTTGTTGATTCATTATTTTCATTTATCTTTTCATTGTATTATTTTCATTAACTTTTGAATTTTTTCATTCAGTTTATTTATTCATTCTAGCCATTCAATTATTTGTTTTATTCATTTTTTACCTTCATTTTTCATCTATTTTTTCATTCATTTTGGATTCATTTTTAATTCATTATTAATGGTCATACTTTTGTATTCATGTTTTAATTTGTTTTTCATTAATTTTTCATTCTTTTTTATTCATTTATATTTTCATTCAATTGTCATTCATTTTTATTCATGTATAATATTTTTATTCATTCTATCATTCATTTTTTCATTCATTTATTATTTTTTTAATTTGCTTTAATTCATTTTTCATTTATTGTTTAGTCAATTGTATTTCATTCTTTTATTTCATTCTTTTTTTTTCATTTTTTCATTCATTTTTTTAAATTTATTTTTTAATTCAGTTATTTTCATTCAGTTATTTTATGCACTTATTTTTATTTACTTTTCATATTTACCTTTTTTCATTCATTTTTGTATTTATTTTTTTCATTAATTTTTTTATTCATATTTTCATTATATTTGTTATTCATTTTTTAAAATCCATTTTACATTCATTTTTTTTGCATTTATTTTTTTTCATTCATATGAATATCCTGGATAGAGCATGTAGTAACCCGAAAGTCTCCATTACAATGCTCAATATCTTAGATCGAGCAGGTTTGTTTAAATTAGATGTTCGCAGAGATAAAGAACGTTTCTCTCTTTTTTTAGAATGTTGTATACCCCGGGAGCCATAATGCAGATGCTTAATATCCTTTATCTTCATATTATTGTGAAATGGAGTTGGTAACAAGAAATTAATAATTTACTGAGATCATTTGTTCTACTTGGCATTGCAAATTACAGTATTACGTTTGGTAAGGGATATATAGCAAATATCTTCACACTATTGAGTCAATCAACATCACGTGTCTTCTTAATATGTTAGAATAGACTGGGTAAAAATTAGAAATTGAACTTGACCACTTGTTTTTTCTCGGCGGTGTCCGGGATAAATAATGATATGTTTACAGTGTTACGTTTGGTAAAGGATCTAAATTAAATCTATTCGAACTATTGTCTTTATTAACATCATTTATCGTCAGAGTATTGTGAAATGGGGGGGGGGGACAATAAATTATGAATTGATCAGGAGTCTTTGTACAACCCAGCGTTGTTCGGGATCAAAAATTATAAGACTACAGTATTACTTTTGGTAAGGTATATATAGTTAATATCTTCGGGTTATTGACTTCCTCAACATCACGTATTTTCTTAATATGTTTAAATGGAGGAGAGGAATTAGGAATTGACCGGGACAATTGTTCTACTTGGCGTTTTCCAGAATGAAAAATTGAAAGATTAGAATATTACTTTTGAAAACTGGTATATATTAAATCTCTTCGGAATGTCTTTATCAACATCATTTATCTTCCGAGTATTCTGAAAGAGGAAGCAATAAATTAGCAATTGACTTATTAAATTAGTGAAATAGGGTTACATAAACTTTTGTACTACTCGGTGTTGTCCGAAAGCAAATAAATTGTAATTATCAACATAATTACTCTTCATACTTTGATGTTAACCGTACCTTTGACAGTGATGTGAAGGCCTCCTTATTAACATTCCAGTATTATATTTGGTAAGTGTTGTGGACCCGTTTAGGGGTACCAACAATGAAATAAAAGAACAACAGGTTTAGAGATAATAATAACGAATTGTATTGAACAGAGAAATTATACACAAGTCAGGGTTGGCAGTGCTAGTGCCTGAATGTGGTACAAATGTTCTCCCGGCAAAAGCCGGTATTTATGGTAGCCGGTTGCTACCATTTAGTTATTAAAGGGTAGGTAGGTTCACCCACAACCCCCTACCCCTTCTGAAACTCATTCCCCTGGAATCTCTGTTCCGGAGGCATTTTTGGTGTTGGCAGCTCAAATGCGTCGTATAGATCTTCCATGATGGTCTCACTCTGATCCGATGGGCCTTCCCCTTGCTCGTCCGACATGCGACGACGCATTTGGTTAATGTGTTTTTTTACAGGTGCCTCTAGGACTCTCTACAATGTACACCATCCGCCCCAATCTGTTTTGTACCTTTCTCACTTCCCACACGGTTTTGTTTCCATGGTGTTCCTGGAAGAACACCTTCTCTCAATCCTCGTAACTCTTCTTTGGTGCTGTAATGTTGGTCGGTTTCACCTGTTTTGGTAAAAGTTTGTCGAATACCGACGTTATTTTTCTTCCAAGCATTACTTCTGCGGGTGGTACTTGGGCTGGTGTGTTCTCTTTGGGTGTAATTCTATACACTTGAAGGAACTGCTGGAGTGCCTTTTCTCTCGGCGTACCCGTCGATTTTTTCAACGCTCTCTTCAAGGTATCAACAAATTTTTCTGCCTGTCCGTTTGACCTCGGATGGTAAGTCGGAGTGGTTATATGATTAATTTGAAAGTCTTCACAAAATTTTTTGAACTCTCGTGAAGTAAATTGTGTACCGTTGTCCGATACAACAATGTCCACCACTCCGAATCGGGCAAACAGTTCATGCAACGCGCATATCGTGACATCCGTTGTTGGGTTTTTACATCTAACAACTTCTGGCCATTTTGAGTAGCTGTCGACTATAATTAAATAGTAAAAGCCTTCCAATGCCCCCCCCCCCGAAATCTATGTGAATACGGGACCATGATTGCTCTGCCTTTGGCCATGGACAGTACTGAATAGCCCGCACATGCCCTCACCTTCGTCTCTATGTCCCTGTCCATGTTTTTCCAATACACATAAGATCTCATTAGGCTCTTCGTGCGTGTCGCTCCGGGATGCCCCTTATGTAAATCCTTCAGGATTTTTCTTTTAGCGTAGCTGAGATTACTACTCGCTCCCGGTATAATAATGTGTCGCAACAGACTGAAAAAGCTTCTGCCGTTTGCTCATCGTCTGTTTGTAATTTATTTTTAATTTCGATAATAAAATTATCTCCTCTTGCCTCTTTTTGTATATCGCCAAGTGTGACTGGCAGCTCTTTTATTGTGTTACACATTACTTTACTATAGTCCTACTCAGACCGAAGGGATGCTATAACTGTATCCTCGAGCGGTTCCGTGTACTTTGGGATTAGCCGCGATAAACCATCTGCGTGTCCTAGTCTTTTTGACGGTAAAAGTTCCATCTCAAAGTCATAATTTAACAGAATTATACCCCATCTCTGTAGGCGGTTTGCTGTGTAGGTTGGCAAGCTTTTTTTATCCAAAGATGGTGATAAGTGGCTTTTGGTCTGTTTGTAGGATAAAATGACGACCGTGTAGATACCTGTGAAATTTGGTCATTGCGAACACAATACCCAACGCTTCTTTTTCAATCTGAGAGTAATTTTTCTCTGCAAGAGGTAAAGTTCTTGAAGCGTGCGCGATGGGTTTCATCGAGCCATCCGGCATTTTATGCAAAATGCACCCCCCAATGCCGTAGGAGCTGGCGTCACTTGCAACAATAGTTTTTAGCTCTGGATTAAAATGAGTAAGAAATAATTCTGAAGTTAACTTCGTTTTTAGGTTGTCGAATGCAGATTGACAGTCGGCGGACCATCCCCATTTACTATCTTTCTTAAGTAACTCATTTAAGGGGGCTCGCAATTTGTGCATATTGGGAATGAATTGTTCGTAATAGTTTGCGAGACCCAGGAAGCTTTGTAGTTGGGTAACATTGTTCGGTTCGGGCATATTCTTGATGGCTATAGATCTTTCTGGGTCGGGACATCTTCCATTCTTATCAATGACATGTCCCAAGTATTTGATCTCTTCTAGAAAGAATTCACACTTTTACTCCTTGAGTGAAAACCAAAATCGCTTATCCTTTCGAATACTTTGTGTACGCGCACACGGTGCTCCCCGACGTTCGTACTTTTCATTAAGATATCGTCAAGGAAACCGATCGAAAAATCGATCCCGCTCAACATCGTGTCGATTACCTGCTTAAAAATCGACGGGGCCACTTTAATTCCAAAAGGGAGACGATTGAACTTTAGTAGTCCTCTGTGTGTCGAAATACAGAGAAGCTTAGAGCTATCTTCCTCTACAGGTATTTGCAGATAGGCTTCACTCAAGTCAATTTTTGAGAACAGTTTTCCACCGTTTAATTTTGTGAAAACCTCTTCTGGTGTCGGCAGAGGATAGTGATAATCTTTCAGCGCATCGTTCAAACCGGTTGAGAAATCGGCACACACTCTGATCTCTCCAGATTTTTTCTTCACGTAGACGGTTGGGGCCGCCCATTCCGAGTAGTCAACTGGTGTTAAAATACCTTTCTCCACCAACCGGTCTATTTCTGCATTAATTTTTTCAAGAGAGGCAAATGGTACACTTCGTTTTCTCTTAAAAACGGGATTCTTATTTTCAATTAATTCAAAACTCGCATTCATTTTAGTATAGCGTCCTAATTCATTAGAAAACACCTTGGGGAATGACTCTTTCAAATCCTTCTTCATTTTTTCTGCTTCAGCAGAAAAGTTCTCTATTCGTTGACAATAGGCGCTTATCGGCGAATCACAGTGCTGGAAGTGCTGAATCCAATCTGAACCGAACAAATTTCCTGTATCTTTCATTACGAACATGCGTAATTTTAATGTCTTATTTTTAGTGTCACTTTTGAAATGACTTCCCCTTCAAAGTTTATTTTCTCTCCAGTTACCGATCGGGACACTTTATCTGTGCGTAGCATAGTCGGTCTGCCGATCTTTTTACAGGTATATATATTAATAATTGATAGGTCAAACCCTGAATCAAGCTGTAGTTTAACATCTTGATTGTTCATTTTTACCGTAACATACTTTCGTATGTTTAGGTTGCCACCATTAATTCTAGTTGTTTTTATGTAACTTTTTTTTCTAGTGTTACTTCTGCAATGTGAGACTTTGTGTCCCATTTTATGGCATTTGTCACAATTTTTTCGTTTAAAAGGACACTTCTGGTACCGATGTAGGTCCCCGCAACCCCAACAAGGGTGGTTTGGCAATTTTTGATCTGACCTTTGAGGCAAATGCTTCCTGAATTTTTCCTTCGAAGAGTATGATTTTTTTGAAAAACGACGAACATTTGTAATATTAGAAATTGCTGCTTCCTCTATTTCTTTAGCTTCCTTTTTCTCGTTGACAGTTTTCGGCCAGTTGTTGCAATGTTAAATTTGGCTAGGTTTCAAGTTTGTTTATTGCACGTCTCTGCATCGTTTTGTGAGACGAGCCCTTGAACAAATATTAATACTTTGAAATTGTCCGCTGTCAAGGATGATAACTTAAAGTCGTCACAATGTTTATTGACGATCGAAACAAACGTTAAGTAATCCTGGCTTTCTTTTCGCGTTAGGTTAATACATTTCCACCTTTTGTGGAATAAACTTGTTTTGGGGCAATATAGTTCCATTAACATTTTAATGGTTTCCGTGAGAGATAGTTCGCCCGATTTCTTCGGCAGAATATAATCGACAAATTTTGTATGCTCTGCCGTACCTAGTCTACGAAGAACTAAACGAACCTTTTTCTTTTCTGACCATGTGCTACAATCAATGTCGAAAAAAATCCTGATATCGACGGTACCATGATTCAAAGTTTAGGTCCTCTTCAGGCACATAGTTGAAGGTTTCTATAGCTGACCATATTGCATTTTGGTTGAATGCGTCGCTGTCGTCATTCGTCGTATTTATCATTGCTTGTGCCAGCTGTTCAAATTTTTTCTCTGATTGAGTCTTTTGCTCTAATTGTAAATTTTTTTATCCCAATCAATTGTTCGTCTAAAGATTTTCTATCTTCTCGCTTTTGTGCTTATTTTTTTTCCTCAAAATACTTCAACAAACACATTGCTGCGACTGAAATTCTTTCTGTTGAGACTGAAATTCCTTTTGTAGAGCAAGATGTTTTTCATCGTTTGCCTTCTGTTGTTCTGATTGAAATTTAATCATCTCCAATATCTGTTTCGAGAAATCTTCCATAATTAAAGAAATACTTTCTTGAAAAAAAATTAAAGCCACAAATAGTCCTTCACGATTTTTTCCTTTCAAATGCTTACTGTTTAATAACAAACTCAACCCCTTCTCATCACTGCGTCATTCGGGTCTCGAATTCGACTGGCACTTACTAATCTTTTTTTTTTCTTCTTTCAAAGTTCTTTGAGAAAAAAAAAACGATTTTATTAATCCGGCTTATTGGGTAATTAATTTAACAAATTGTTTGTATTTTTGTTCGCCTCTGGAACTTTTTTTTTTCAATAAGTCCGTTTGCCTTTCAGTGTAGGCTGAAAATGCAAAATAGCAAGTAATGGCTATATACAAATTGGCTAGTTATTCAAGAAAGTAACTTGGTTTTACTTGTCAGATTTTTTTTTCCGACTATACGATTTTACAGTGACAAGTCTGTTCGCAAAATACGTTTGACTATATCAGACACGAAAAAAGGTTTTTGTAGTATGGAGTTTTTTTTGTTTTTTTTTAACCTTTCAGTTTTATAAGCACATGGTATTCCAATTTCATTTGTTGCACGAGGTAAAATCCCGTATTGAAATACGAAGAACAAATAGTAAAATCTGTCTTACTTTTTTTTTCGTCCAGCAATTGTTTAAACTGGTTATTTCTTGTAAGGCAGACTCGTCCTAAAATTGAATGTATTCGATGTTTAAATATCTTCCCGAAAATTGTAAAGCACAAGGTTTTTTTTTCGAACGGGTAATATTTTTTTTTTTAAAGGTTGATCGTGTTGTAAACACTGGTTTATCACTCACAGGTTGCAAGGTCCAATGTGTGTCCAACGAAGTCATTTACGAATCACTCGCCGCCAGTTGTTGTGGACCCGTTTAGGGGTACCAACAATTAAATAAAAGAACAACAGGTTTAGAGATAATAATAACGAATTGTATTGAACAGAGAAATTATACACAAGTCAGGGTTGGCAGTGCTAGTGCCTGAATGTGGTACAAATGTTCTCCCGGCAAAAGCCGGTATTTATGGTAGCCGGTTGCTACCATTTAGTTATTAAAGGGTAGGTAGGTTCACCCACAACAGTAAGTCGGGTAGGTTGAGAAACCGAGACTTCTGTTCTACTTGGCGTTGTTTGCGAGCAATGACATCGTCAGTATTAACATAACTGTATAAGATGTTGTAAACGAGGATGTAAAATAATCTTTTTTTTCGACTTTGAGTTGTCCGGGAGCAATAAATGTAAATTACAGTATTACATTTAAATCTTTTTGGAGTATTTTTATTATCAACATCATTTCTTTTCAAATTATTGTGAAAGCGAGTAGGAGAAACGGATTTACCAGGCATACATAATTTCATTGTGTTTTCTTTTACTCGGCGTTGTTTAAGAGCAATAAATATAAGATTATAGTTTTGCATTTTATAAGGATAGCTCCGATCAATGATTTAGATTATTATGTTTTATTCAACACATAAAAAGTGAAGAGAAGAAACGGCCTGGGCAGAGGAGAAAGAAAGGGTTGAAGAGAGGGGCGGAAAATTGGCGAGGGGGGAAGACAGAAAGATAAAGAGACAGCTAGAGAGAGAGATAAAGGTTTTAATATAAAAATGTTACACGCGCTATGTAACTTATTCTAATTGTGCTTCATGGCCCCGGCCCGCGCCGGGTAGCCTTGCTAGTTATATACATTTCTGTCTAGATAATATTTATCGGTATCGGTATTTTTTTGCATTGTTTCCTGTTGCTTGTACTTCCCACTCGATTGCTCCTTTCGGGTTCACCCCTCTGTCTCTCTATTTCTTTCTCCCATCTCTCTCTCTCTCTCTCTCACGCTCAATTTCTTCCCTCTCTCTCTCTCTCTAACTCGTTATCAGCCCATTATCTCTCTCTCTTTAGTTTTCCCTTACTTCATATCTTATCCCTCTCTTTCTTCATCCTCCCACTACTTCTTAGCAATCGCAGTTTAATTAAGTAAAAAAACTCATCAACGATAACTTTCCTACCTCTCTCTTTCTCTATCTGTTTACCTCTCTTCTCCTTCTTCTTCTTCTTCTTCTTCTTCTTCTTCTTCTTCTTCTTCTTCTTCTTTCTTCTTCTCCTTCTAGTCTCTCTCGCTCTCTATTTCTCCCTTACCCCTCTCTTTGTTGTACTGTTACATCCTTTGGTAACGTTGGGAATTATCTATTCCGCCATCTGATTTCATTTATGAGGTCATCAAGTGTGCGAGGCGGCTTTTTAAACGAAATCTAGGGTGTTCAATGATTTTACAGATATTATTCAGTATGAACGTTCGCAAACTGATGATTCGTAGACAAGATAACAATTGTCTGTTGATGACTAGGTATATATATATATATACATATATATATATATATATATATATAAAATATGCTCCATATTTATAGGTTGATCTCTTTAGTAGAGGAAGTTACGGTTTCCACTTCTTTTATGTAAATAATAGATTTCCGTTAGGTAATAATAGGGTAACAAATTATGTATATATAAACAAAGAACGTTCATATATATATATATATATATATATATATATATATATATATGACGCTATATTTTCTCAACTTAGTACCGAGTTTGTTGGTGCAACGGATCAGTGTTGATCGTATTTATGACTATTGGTGTTGAAATGCTCGCCACGTCTTGTCACACGGATGAGTCGTAGGCGACGAAACAATCGTCCGTGGATTACTACATATATACTAATGTGTCACCACTTTTCAAGGAGCAAAGGAAACTCGAAAATAAGGGTTAATAAGAGTGCTAATTTGATTGACGAACAATACTATGAGAAGATTGGAAACGATGGGTGGAAAGGGAAGACATATTGAAGAGTATTAGTGACATTGAACTCGAAAACGACCATGTTGTAGTCAACGATGAAGCAACTCACTAGTATTTTGTTCCACACACGCATATATATATATATATATATATATATATATATATATATATATATAGAGAGAGAGAGAGAGAGAGAGAGAGAGATAGTGAAAGGGAGATAGGAAGGAACGTTAATTAAATGTCTATTGTGATTATTTGATTAAAATATACATAGATATTTTATTCAATACATGGTATTCGACTTACAAAAATGAAAACGTAGAGATGAAAAAAGTGGTAGGGGGAGTCCAAATATGCAGAGCTGATGAAAGATGAATGATTTCAACTTACTTTTTTAAATTAAATTAATCGGTAAAAGAAAGCTTGTATCTTTATTGAATTTATTTTAGTCGGTGAAGTAAAAATTAGCAATAATAGAAATAAATGTAACGGCCGATGATTTATTAAGTATCGTTGCCTGCCCCCCCCCCAAAAAAAATGAGAATATAATACTCCGTTTTTCCTCATGTTATCTTTAGAAAATAAATTGATAGAAAACTATCTTCCTTTATAGTCTTATTCAACTCAATCGGTATACTTATACTTACGTTCGTTTTACTTATGTTCTGTTCTTTCTCAGATGAAAATCAGTCAGTGGAATTTTAATGTTCGTTAATACTATAAAAGAGAATGTGCAGCCAATTTAAGAGCCTTGTCATAGTAGCAGAAGCCACAACAACAACCAAAGCAACGCAGATGAGGTGATATCTAAACCAGTCGACATTTGCTTGGTACTGAATACTCAATATCGATCGACCCTCTATATCGGACTTTAGGCAATCAGAAAACAGTGTCTGTGGGAGCCTAGAAACTCTTCATCAATCTTATTTAAAGAATCGCATTCGCCCTTTCCAGCAGATAGCCGGTTAAAAGGCCAAGTTGCCTAAACAATCTGTGTATCTCTCAACAACAGCCAAACTTCTTATTTATAACGCAAACCTTACACGCCGGTGGTCTCCGGCTGCTGGCGTATCGGCACGATTACTCCACTTTCAAAGATGTCGATACTTCTGCATTTTGTCAGTCTCATGAGCTAACTTAATACTCGTACCTACGTGTGTACGGTTAAAATAACTAGTAGCTACAACAACAGCCTTATTTAGTATACTATTATAGATTATTAATTAGTATAGGCATGGTTTAATAAACAAAAGATAGCCATACTCTTGAGATTTTGATGTAATTGAATTTAAATCATGTTGTAATCGATATATTGGTGTAGTTTATAACTATTATGACAACATCACATTGAGTCTTACCACAACGTTAATGACACTTTATTCTTAACTAGATGACTCGCCAACTCGCTATCGCCTCGCAAAATTCGCTACTTAAAATACTTGAACGTAAACTTTTAAATGATAAATATTTCATGTAAACACAAAACAAACACTTTCGCATGTATTTATGATCGTAAAAATAAAATAAAAAAGAGACTAATTTGCCTTAGCGACCGTGAGAGTGAATCGCAACTTTTTGAAATTCAAGTCAGTTCTTCCAAATAATAGGTCGGAGAGGAGCACAGCAGTGGTGCATAAACAACTGTCCTGTCATTATAACCAAAAAGGAAAACCCACCAGCATAGGCATTTCTGAATTATATTGACTTGCGAAAAATGTGTCTATGAAGTAAAATAATATTCGCGAAGAGAAAGATTTATCATATTAAAATAAAAACAACTGTTGAATTTTTAATTACAGTAAATTAATAAAGTGTCGTTTTGCACAGCAATATGCAAATTAGGTTACTTTACTACTGAGATCACAAAGACATGAACCGTATATGAAACATTTAGGTATGTTTCGTAATTTTTTACATCAGGATTGATAATTTGATAATGTATAATTTGTATCATTTGGATTATTCGGACCACTGTTAACATCCAAGATGAGAACAGTCGTTTAAATAATCAAAATAATACAATATAGATAGGGTGATAATAGTGTGTAAACTTGGAATAAAATGTTTAGCTTATACGTTAATGCGGGAAATGAGCTCAACTTTCGTATTTATTCATTTATAGGGCATAGAACACGTTTATAATACCGAGGCAGATATTTTATACTGTTTTAATTACTTCCATTTTGTTGTACCAGATTCTATGATGATTAACATATTATAACTATAAACTCATAAATTGCATCCCTTTACAGAATTGTGCTAAACGCACTGTTGCACTACATTTTTTATAACTTCTACTGTCTATCCTTAGTACTATCTAGATCATGAAAATGTAATTTTAACGTCTGATAAATTTATGATGCAACAAACCAACTCAGCCGGAAATGATAGGTTGCAGTATTCAACCCGTTAATATCATGTATATTAAGAGCTGCTTGTCTTTATCCATCGATGCAGGGCCGTATTCTTGCTAGGGAGTGAGAAAATCAAGATGACGACGCAGTTACATTCAAAGTGTTTACAGACTACTTAAGATCACTAAGATTAGTTTGAAAAGATAAGATGAAATTTTCTCATACATCTTCGCAGGCGCACGTGCCTTCAGACGTAAAGTGTACTCTAATGATAATTGATATCACCCGGTTTCAGGCGAACGTGTATGTAGGTCCAAGTAATGAGAACTTAATGATATTAAAAATGAACCTACCGACCAGAGACCGACTGTTTGATAAATTAAAGAAATGAAATAATTCCATGTGTTAAGTAGGTCAAGAACACGTTATACAAAAAAATATATTACGCTGAGAATAGAATATTTGTAAGTAGTTGAACTTCAATTTTTCGCCAGAAATGAACGGAACCCTTTTTTTATGATGCACAACGTTAGTGTTCACTATCAATATATCTAGATTAAGTAACAGCATTATTCAGTGCAAATATGAAAGCATCAAAATAATTTATAATTAATAGTTCTGTTAATTATGTTGATAATCTCAAAATCGTGCGTTTAATGAATAGTAATCCATTAAAGATTAATTAACAAAAAAATGTTAGCGCGGTAAACAATCCACGCGTTCGCGTTCCGTCTTTAATCTACTTTATATTCGTTCAATTTTACAGCGGACAAAAACGGCGTTATAGAATTTAAAAAATGGTATTGTCTTCTTCTTTCGTGTGAATGTTTTTCTAGTTAGACATCTTTCTGTAAAGACATCGGGTACTTACGGGAAGGACTACGAGAAGGTTGCCAACATCCATAAGTGAAAGTAGTAATGTGGAACCGACTGGATTCGAACTTGGAACACCCAGGTTTTTAGTCTGTGATGATATCCACTTAACCACCGTTACCCAAGGAACCAAATAAATAGTAGCTTTACTGTGTCGATTTGAGCATTCCAATACAATGAGATAAGCATCGCGGAAATGCTTTTAAAGTTAAGGCTAGGAAAATTCAATTCAATTCAATAATCTTGGCAAAAATGAAAACAAGCATGCTTTAGTTGCCATGTAAGGAAAGGGGTGGTAGAAATGTACACATAAGAGTATAGAGTGGCTCAACATCTGAGCAATTTCACATGGAATAGCTACGTCGTTAGTCCATTCCAAAGTAAAAGAATCCTGATTGAGAAAAACGGCCCTTCTTCGGTTTAATCGAAATCAACACTGAAACAGTTTCTGGTGATGCATGCACAGACAACTGGGTGAAATGTTCCCCATTTTGTTCGACGTTCTTATAATATTCGATCTCAATCAACTAACAGCCCATCAATTTTATTAACTCTCGAGTGTTTTTCGCCTTGATAAATGATGACTAATTAAAAAGAAAAAATATATCGTTTTTTTCTTCTGTTTTTTATCGGCAGAATATGTTTTGTTTTTCCTTTCAGATCTTTTTCAGTTGAGATACATTTTTGCCTAACATAAGTACCGGGTGGAAGAAATCAATACCATAATTAAATGTAAAATCAGCTGATTTCTCTTAAAAATCGCCAACGTTAACATTCGAGAATGTAGATATGTCATAACTCACGTTATGGCTTAGACAGGTGTAAATCTCGTGGGCTTGAACCCACATTGGCGGGTCCTGTGATTTAATAAATACAGTGTCACACTATGAATTAGACTAAGTCGGTTTCAAAGACAATTGCTTCCCTTGTGGCTACTTAATCAATAATTTTCATGGAAAATGTAGTAACCCATAATTTCATACAAACTGTGGTTTACGTAGGTAGATGTGTTTAATTAATAGTCTACAATGAATTATTTAAGCTAGGTCGTGTCATAATCACGTTGACACATCGGTGGAGAACGAGGATAACTCCCTGTAAAAACGAATGTCGTCAACGGATTGCGTACGGATAAGAGTATAGAGTGGTTATCGTTTATATCATGTTTATTGTTGAAATACTATTAACAGCGTGATTTTAACGAGGTATATGAGTTGATGTGATGACTAAGCTCTGTGCTATAGCATTAAATGGTGGCATAATGTCGCTATGTCGTTGAACAAATTCCTCAGACTAAGCAAATAAATAAAATCAATGATGACAAACATTCACAACAGAGCGCTTCATTCTTCCCCGGGGAATCCTAAATTCAGTAAGAAATATAAGTCTAACACCGATGTAAATCGCAAAGATAAGAATAGTTCATAGGACATTTCATATCTCTAAGAATAAGAGATTTAAAGTACTTAGCTGACGCATAATTGATCAATTTAAAGCGTCAAAATTCCAATCACCATGTTATGTTGGCCATTAGTCATTCCTATTCAGACATACGTACATACATACATCTGTTTAAAAAAAGGTTTATTTTAAAAGATTTTAAAGTTGTCTTACATTTGTGATCAGGAGTATATATATATATATATATATATATATATATATATATATATATATATATATATATATATATATATATACACAGTATAATGATGTGATTTCATAGAGAAGAGATTAAAAGATCGTCCTATTACGTATTTAAGAGCATAATTTGTTATTACAAATAACATTATATATTAATTCGAAAGACTATCTATGGCCCCGGTTTCACGTTGGGATAAAGTGTATCATGTATATCTATCTTTCAGTAGAGTTTCTCAAAATATGTTATTCAAAATATTTGCAAGATCATAGCTCTCTCGGAGGAATATTAAAAAATTCAAGGAAATATTTAAAATTTGGAATAAGCATGAGTAGTCAAAAGGCGGAAATAATCAGTGAATCTAGAGACTAGAAACTCGGGTATCCTCCAATGCAATTCAACATGTATAGTATATATAAATAAACACACACAAGCACACACACACACATAATCCGTGTAAGGATTTGATTCATATAAGTTAATTCAGTGATTCTTTTCTGTGTTTATATAATGACTATATTTATAGTCAGGCCAAGTTTTAGGATGAAAAAAATAAATGAATGACTTCAGTGGGGAGAGGGGGACTTTTACGAAACACGAAGAGCAATAAACCATGTGACAAGAATTATGTTTAAAATTTTAAGGTTACATACTGTTTAATTATCTTTCTTTTTTAATTTCATTATTGTTTCATGGTATCCTTTTCATTGCTTTGAACTTTTATTAGGGTCTCGCTAACCTGTTTAATTGCGATACGATTAAGCTTATGGGAGCAGAATTATCTCAATATTAGTTACGACTACAAATTGCTTGCTAGCGATTCAATAATTGGATGTATAACTGTATAAATGTTCGAAAGCGGCTCAGTATTTATCTTCTTCTTGACGTTAGTAACATCAATTACGGCACTGCTCCTCAACCTAAATTAATGTTGGTCCCAACATTATTCTTTTAAAGAGGTAAGGTATCTAAAGCAGACCTGAGTTGACAATCCTCTTCGCAATGAAAGCACATATGAGTAAATTAAACTATATTTAATGTAAATAAGGTATTATCAACAAAAATAATAAACATCATCAGAAAAAATAATATTAAAATGGCTTAATTGTAAGTGTTTGCTAATGGACCGGGAGACTGGGGTTCAACCTTAGGTCGAGTCATACCAAGACCCAAAACTCGGTACTATCCGCCTCCTTTCGAAATACTCACCATTATAAGATGGGGATCTAAAGTAAATGGCGCAATTCATGAAAAGGGGTGGCGTCGTCCTTTTCATCTCGATGTAGTACCCAATGAAAGGAAAGCCTTTGGGTCGCTCTCGACTACGGCCGATCGATTTTTCTGTAATTGTATGCTTATATAAATAGATGCTCTCAACATCATTAGCCAAACACATTAGGGAACTCGATGATAAGTAGAAATCATTCGAACTGAAATGGATATCAGACCCCTCCTAATAGGGGATGTGTATATAACAGAAAGCGTTAATGGTATCCATACTACAGCATTACGTAATCTTCCGATACACTGAGATTAATCATTTGTTACTGGAGGTACGCCTGCCTTTTCAGTAGGAGTGGGCTTGCTTAATGGGGTTTCCACCACTGCTAATACTTTTCACTAACTAGCGCCAACTCTGAATGCAGTTTGAAAGAATTTTATTTGTAGCTATGCTAGAACTGAACATAACAGTAAACACCTTATATTAACGATTTATCATGCAGTTTAGATACAGCTTCGTAGCATGAATTAAATGACTTGTACAAGTTTAGCTTTAATGTAAGTTTAATGTTGTGAACCGAACTTACATTCAATCGTTAAACTGAACATTTCTCTCGCTGAAACTCGGATAATGTCTTATACTATACATCTACAACACTGTGTTCAAAACTTACCATTTATCTGAACAATTTCCAATCAACAACATGTTATTCAAACATAACATAATTATACTCAATTAAGTTTAGTTCAAAAGTTGAATAAAATGTCTAATTTCTAAAAGTATAATGAAAATATAAAATTAAGATACATATTAAGTAATAGTAGCATTTGTTTTTTTACAAAAAATATTTCACTCGTTAAAGCGACAAAACGGATAGTTAAAGTATTTATGTCCTTATTTAGTGATGAAAACGTAATCTATAATACCCCTTTTCAGGTCTATGAGATTAATAAAGTATTTTATTAAAATCACGAATTATTTTTACTTTATTTTTCACATTGTAAAAATAGTTTATTTCTAAATAGCAAATGTGTGTTTAACAATAACATTGACCAAGAAACTCAACCAATGAAACTCCCTAGAATTAAATAAGTCTACTTTTTTTTAATTCAGTCCTATTCGGTCTGTAACTTAAGAAGACAGAAAAAGGCAGTTGAGCCAATGTTTTCAACTAAGTTTAAGAATACTTTAATAGCATGCGTAAGGTCTAATCTTTTATTATGTAAAACTAAGTCGTCTTTTCTGCCAGTACCGGTAAATCTTAGAACCACCAAATATATTTACTAACCTTAATTATTCCGATTTAGTATAGTATAAGAAAATCCCTAGCAAAAGTAAATTGGGTAAAATCATAAAGAAAAAGACTATTACACGAGCATACTCAACTTTCCGAAATTTAATCTCAACTATAATAGCCTTAGACAACACCAATATGAACCTAGCGATTGTAGAAACTAATAATGATTGAAATAATTAACCCGAGCATCAATGCATTTGAAGACCAGTCAGAGAATCCTATCTTAACGGTAAATGTCTAACCCCGGAGATATTTTATAAATGTGACGTAATAGAAAAAAACATAATAATGTAATATTGAAACAATTTAAAAACATATATAACAACACCTTAGTTCATTCAGAAAAAGGCAGTCAGAGGGTTGAAAATATATCTCAACATCATTAGCCAAACGCATTAGGAAACTCAAGGATTAAAACAAATGTTTCGAACTGAAATGGTAAAGTATACTCACTTAATAAATTTAGGATCATCAGGAACCAAATTAGTGAATAGAGTTAGAACATTCAATACATTAATGAGAGAAACTATAGATATATTTTACATGTGGCCCTTCCTTGAATCAGTTAAAATTCAAAATCATAGAAATGAAAAAATAATTATAAAAATAATAATACATGGGATAGGAACTGCAGGTAGGAGTACACAACGTCATTATTCATTGACCGGCATCGCTTGGTGTTCTTGTTAGTCCTATACAAATGAAGAAATATATATATATATATGTTAAAAAAATATTTCTTAAAAAGCTAGAAGAATTGATCCATTTCTATTTATTGTTATGCTAAATTGATTATTTAATGAGAGGAATCAGTGACTGTCAGAATGTATTCACTGCAAATAAATGTCCAGTTTGTGTTCACCTAATCGTTTAGTCTGGTGAAACAGTGACGACGTTAATAGCTTAATTAAGTGGTTAATCTGGTTAGTATTTCTTGTCAACATGCCGACATCTGAGATTTATGACAGGTTTGCACGTTCTAGATCTCTACGATCCGTATTTAAGACAAGCAATACTCAAGTCATTTACTAGCGTTTAGATAAAACGTGAAACATTCGTAGAAAGCAATGTATGTAGTTGAAATGATAGTGGTGCAAGTATTGACGACAACGATGAAGACAATGCCAGCAACAAAGATAACAATTTCTTGTTTCGTGTTTCTCCTTTATTATGATATTCGATAATTAATCTTCGAAAAACTTTTCGCTTTTTTAAGCTTTCAATATATATATATATATATATATATATATATATATATATATATATATATATATATATATATATATATATATATAATTTGAACACCTTTTCTATTCAAGAATTTAGGATTAAGTCCCCTGTTTAGTTTCATTTTGGCAATCTTTGTTTTTAAATGAATATTTAATTAACATGAAATTAGGTTAACACTAACTGGATATTTTTCTAGAAAAAGTTTAATTTTAAAGAATACTCTAGTATCCACAAAAAATGTAGATTAAAATATTACAGAACTAAATGTACTATTTACTTAATTCATCTATATAAAATCATACATATATGAAGACGTGTACTTATATATATATATATATATATATATATATATATATATATATATATATATATATATGATAAAATAAAGTAACACGGAATCACATAATCACCGATGCAATAATTTATTTTGACTCTATTCGGTCTTATTCAAGACTTCAAGCGATTACATTTTTACAAAATGAAAAAAGAGAAACCCCCACACACCATTTCAATAGACATAGAGAGAGAGAGAGAGAGAGAGAGAGAGAGAGAGAGAGAGAGAGAGAGAGAGAGAGAGAAAGAGATACAACATATTTAAAACATAAATAGGAAGAATGCATATATCTTTATTGAGGGCCACAAGAAGAATTTTCAAAATAAAAAAAAAACAGACTAATTAATTCCACCAAATCTGAACTTGGCCATGTCTCTAGGGAGATTCTCAGGAACATTATAAATGTGACGCTGGTAGCTACACAATTTAATATGTGGAAGGATTCATCGGATCCGATTAAATGGTTTGAACTAATTGAAAACAAGGGGCATGCCCCTTAATCCAATTCGACATAATAGATTTTTACTCCTCAATTTCCAAGGAGTTAGTTACTAACGGCATCAACTATGCTAGACACTTCGTGGCTGTATCCGATGAACAGTTAAGATGAGTATGGCTTGTCGTAGATCCATACTTGTAAATAATCAGGAAACATGGATTAAACAGAACAATAGCAACGTTATGTCCAAATGTGATCATTTGACTGAGCAGAGATTACCGATTTAGTGGGTATTTTTATAATTTACACTATCAGTAGAATTGTAGAGCCTAACTTAATACGGTTATATAGGAATTATGGAGTAATTGCTATCCCTAATAGTAACGGACCCCTGGTATCAAAAATACACAAAAAATTAATATTTAGGACTGAAATTAGATATAAACACATCAAGATATTACCATGAACTTGAAAGAGAGGATATACAAACCCGCTAATAAGGACAATCACACACCATCTCATATTAACATTAGATCCAACCACTCGAAGGGTATAATTAAACAAATACCAAAAACGATTACTCCTAGAATTAATAAACTCTCGGCGAATAAAGAAATGTTTGAAGCGAATAAACACTTATACTATAAAGCACTAGATAGCAGTGGCTACACAGAAAAACTCGAATATACCGGGAACAAAAATAAAAATAAATCCAGGAATAGAGGCCGGACAATTATATAGTTCAAACTACCGTACTGTAAACTATCCAACATCAACATCAGTAAAACATTTTTGAACCGAATAGACAAACCATTAAATAAGATATGCAATAGAAAAACAATTAAAAGTATTTACTCGTGTACCAAGAACATTAATAGGATAATTAGTACACATAATCAAAATATATTAAATAAGTCTAGTAACATGAAGGCAAAAGTAAATAAGTGTAATTGTCAGGTGAAGAATGAATGCTCACTATACCGTAATTGCAAAGTAGAGTGCGTGGTTTATAAGGCCACGATATGTCTGGAAGATAACAACAGGGACAAGAAAGTCTACATCGGCATTTCCGCGAGAAACTGGAAACAGCGTGTTTATGACCACAGACACTCATTCGTAAATCCAGATCTTAAGAACGAAACGGAGATAGCTAAAATATGGTCGCTACTGAAAAGTGAAAACCGAACACCTGTGCTTTCTTAGTCAATCTTATGTTATTCTAACATTCCGAATAGATTTAGGAAAAGGTGCATTTTGTGTTTGGAAGAAAAAAAAGAATCCTGTAAAACGAACACAGTCATTTTCTAAACAGAAGTGATGAACTAATGGCGAAGTGCAAGCATGAATGTAAATTAAAAATAACAAGAACTCATATCCACGATCCATAACGATCAGTAGCGGTGGATATACTGAATTAGGACTGCCTAGATTGTTCTTATTTGTTATCTTTTATCCGTTAATCTCCATCACGATTCTTTATCGATGTATCTCTTTATTTCACCATGACTAAATACAAATATAATTATTAGTATTACAATCTCCATTATTAGATATGTATATGTACATACATAAATATATATATATACTAATACATACACACATATATACATATATACACGCATGCACACATACATATATATCTGAATACTCACATAACACACACACAGACATAAATATATATATATATATTTTTATGTTTGTGTCTGTGTCATGTGAGTATTCAGATATATATGTATGTGTCCATGCGTGTATATATGTATATATGTGTGTATGTATTAGTATATATATATTTATGTATGTATATATATGTATGTGTGTTTATATGTGTATGTAAGTGTGTGTATATACGTCTATATGTGTATGTGTATATGTATATATATGTGTGGATATATATATATAATTATATATTTTATATTTTATATTTTTATATTTTAATAGCTGATATATATTTATATATTTTATATTTGTATAGCTAGTAATAGTATGGTCAATATCGTCTTGAATCCTTTTATGATTATTATTATAATCATATTTAAAATAATCAAATAAGCTATTTATAATATTGCAAATATTTTCTTAAATTCTATCATCATTATTATTATTATTATTATATAATCAAATTGTTTATTTAAAATGGTATGGACTTGCGATTGATTACTTTCCTCAGAAAACGCCTGACCTTCGGATAAATTAAATTGCTATATTTTAAATTGATATGGACTAGATTGCAATATATATATATATATATATATATATATATATATATATATATATATATATATATGTGTGTGTGTGTGTGTGTGTGTGTGTGTGTGTGTGTGTGTGTGTGTGTATGTATTTATGGCACGATCTCTAAACTTAATTGTCTGATAATTTATTTTCAGTTTAGTCCTTCCTTCCCCGCACTTCCAAATAAAATTATCAGTTGCTAGACAAACAATCTCAATTTCCGGCCTTCAGCGACGATTTGAGGTTGGTCGATTGGGAGGGGAGGGGGGTCCTAGGCAAGCTGACCTAGACAAGCTGACCTCGTGTTAGAGTTACCTTAACTTCATTACGCACTCAGTGGTAAATAATACAATTTCTTCCTTTCTATATTTTTTATTGCTCTCTTTCCCCCTCACTGAATTACCTTCCGTTATAAATCCTACAATATCCCCCTCTCTATATATTTATGTTGAATATGTTGTCTCTCTGCTCCCCCTTAATATACGTTTTAAATAGTTAATATCCCCTTCTCTCAAGATATTTATTAAATATGTTGTCGCTCTCTATATATGTGTATTGAAATAGTGAGTGTGGGTTTCTCTTTTTCATTTTCAAAAATGTAATCACCTCGCTTGATGTTTGAATAAGACCGAATAGGGTCGAAATAAATTATTACATCTGTTCTTATGTGAATCCGTTTTACTTTATTTTATTTTATTCTGCTCTGTTTATTACATTGAGCTCTCATACCCGGATTTCCTTCTGGAATTTATTTAACTCTAACATACTATATATATATATATATATATATATATATATATATATATATATATATATATATATATATATTTTATTTTCGATTGCGTTATATTTTAACAATCCATTGTAATAGTCTTAATTAGTCGCAATTTGCAATTTACTCACCAATTGGTTACAAATCTGTTACTAAATTTCTGTCTATAACTCTCACCATCTCTAACTATGTGTTGTGAAAAACCCGCTCATATTTCATACAGTTTCTTGTCACTTTCGTTCTTGTCTGTCCTACTCTCTCTCCCGCATCTATCTCTCGCTCACTCTCTTTATATATATATATATATATATATATATATATATATATATATATATATATATATATATATTTATATATATATGTATATATATATATATATATATATATATATATTTATATATAATGTTTCTCAACAGTCAAAAATAATTAAAAATATTAAATTTGCATAGCCTATTATAAACAATGAAAATATCACAATAATATTAAAACCATTTAAACAATAGCTGATGAAAATACTTATTTTAGATTTTGTTTGTTTTTACTTTTTCAAAATGTACTTGTTTTGCAAACTCACTTTTTTCTGATTCAAGTAATCTAACCCCACTTGAATGTGTGACTAAATGAGTCACTTGTATTCTGCTATATATATATATATATATATATATATATATATATATACACACATATATATATATATATATACATATACACACACATATATATATATATTATACATATATACACACACACATATATATATATATACATATACATATATATATATATATATATATTTTATACATATACACACACACACATATATATATATATATATATATATATATATATATATATATATATATATATATATATTATACCTTTAATTGTCTAAGCTATGTCGAAGCTTGTTTTATCAAGCGAAATATTAGCTAAAAAATCAAGATGAAAGAAAAAAAGGGAGGTATTTTGAAATATTTTTAGAAATGTTTTGAAATATTTTTCTTTTTGCTTTTGATTTTATTACTCGCATCTAATACATGGTTTCTTTGAAGGCATTTTTCCTCTATATTTATATTAACATTCAAAAGATGCTTTATACAATGAACTAATTTATATATATATATATATATATATGTATACACATATACACACATATATATATATATATAATTCGTTTTATATAATTTTTCCTCCATTTTACACAATGACATATATTTCTTATCCAGTCCATCGCATTGCCCTTTGATGAAGTATGTTCTACAAACGGCGACGATTCCAGAATGTCTTGCGGCTCGTGTGATTATTTTCCAGACAAGTATCTCAAGTAGCACTTCAAGTAAGGTTTGAGATTGTCAGATTGATTGTGTTGACAATACAGGCGTTAACCTTCCGATAAGCATCGACATAAGTGTTGCGCGATATACTGTATCCTTATCTCGAATAGAGGAAATACCTGTCTTACACTCGGCGTATCAAGAGTATTTTACATTCTAATCAGTATAACAATATTCGATTTGTTATCTTGAAATATTAATTTGTTGAGAATATGATGTTGCCTTCTAAAATGAAATATGAAATTAAAACCGCAACCATTGAAGGAGTGGTCGAATTTCCTGCAGAACTGCATCGTCGTGCAGCAGGGTTTGGCTGTTTCTATTGAAAAAACTGCAGAAGTAATTCTGCGTTTTTAAATGGTACATAACACCAGAAGAGACAAATACACATTCATTTGAGAATATAGCTGCAACTTTGAATTATGCAGGATTTGTTTACTAATCTTATATTAAAACGTATTTGCATTATTCAGGTACGCATTTCAAAGTATGATCGGTTAGAATACTAATTCTAACTTTTTTGTATTGAATTTTAGTTGGCGATATTTGGAAACGCAACTCAATTTAAAAGATCAGTCCGCTGTCAAATTGCAGCGTGTCGAGTGACTGTACAGGCTTTTCCTGGACCTGCATGTTCTATTGCAGCTGTCACAGATGTAGGTAAGGCCTCGTCCTGAGAGCTCTGATGCAGCAATTTGCAGTCTGTGCTCTATCCTCTTCTTGCACTGCTGATTTTTCTTCTCCTCACAGTACTTCTCAAACTTCGGTGGTGTTTCTACAACGGTCTCCTAGCCTGCTGGGTCGATTCCACCTGCCCTCATGGCACGTTTACAGACATCCTTTTAGCGTGGGCAATGATGTATTAAAGGTCGGATATTACTGGTATAGTGGGATGTCGTAATTTCCGGAGGTATATTTTCCGAAATAAGGACAACTATTTGTGAGCGGTAATCAATCGAAAACTGACGTGTGCACAATGCTATGTAAAACTATATATTGACCGGCCGCACCGTAATTACGGCGATGGGTGAAGCTCTTTGAAATTCGATTTTTTAAATATAGGTAAAACAAACTGACATGTATATGTTAACATCACCAGACAACTCATCTAATACATTTACTCTTTGTTTTCGTGCAGACCGTTTTGAAAAATGAGCTCGATATGTCTATCAAATAAAAAAAGAGATATCTATCTAATGAAAAAATACTTTCACCATTCTCTCCCTTTCTATCACTCTCTATCATACAGACACAAATACACACGTATAAACAAATAAGTACACACAAACACACACAAAAATACACATGTATATATATATGTAAATGAATAAATGCGAATGTTTTTTAATCTATCAATATATATATATATATATATATATATATATAATTATGTTGAGCTTATTTAATTCAATTTTACATTTAAATATTTTCACATACATTATATATACCCAACAAACCACGGTAAAACACCTTCAAATCGATGCTTTATTTGAATAATAATTTTATAAACACTCCGTAATTAATTAATATTCTTCTATTAATAATAATCTATTAATAATGGAGCTTATGTATCTGTCTGTCAGTCTGAAGCCGAAACTCCATCAAAGTAGTATGCCTACTTACTAAGTCCGCCAGCGTTCATAATATATGTATACTTTTAGAATGAGAAAACTATTAATCAATTAACTTAGATAACATTAAATAACATTAAATAACATATAAACAAAGAAGAACGAAATTTCAAGACGAGACTGCGATTAGAACGGAACACGTGTCAAGAATCTTACTTAAACTAATACTTTTTCAACTTCCTTATATACGGTACAAAAAAGTCGTTCAGACACTAGACGGGTTGTGCCATTTACATAATTCATTCATTTTAACCTTCAATTAAATTCATATTTACAAATATAAACTTATAACTGCTATTATCAAAATTACATATGTATTTACAATATTTTCCGATAAGGTGATATTAAAAAAAAAATATTCATACAATTAATTGAAGGCATTTTCTTCATAAACCACCGTGTTTTCTAAACCATACTTTCAATGGTGAGTACTGTCAAAATTGCAAAGTCATCTTTTCGAAAGTGACGTCATTTTGAAAGGATTTTTTCACTTATGATTTTTTATTTACATTACGTTGTTAAGACAATGTGTTCTACTGTAAATTAAAGTTTAGCAAGACATATCCCAGCCATTAGTAAATTGGTGACCATTTTGGAAAAATAAATTACTGACTCATCTTTCCGGTCCGTCCGGAAGTGACGTAATTGTGAGAGGATTTTTCCAAATTATAATTCTTTATTTTCATTACGTTTATAAGACAAGGTGTTTAATTGTAAATAAGCAACACATATCTCGCCCATTACTAAATGGGTAACCATTTTGGAAGAATAACAAAACTGGTCCGTTGATATGACGTAGGCACCTTCAATAGCATATTTAAACATGAGTTCTTTGATATGACCGAGACGCCTCCGAATTTTCTTTTCTTTTTTTACTATGAATTAAACCTTTAGGGGGGAGGTTAAACATTTTTCTTTTTCTAAGTGAAAATATAACTATTCATGGGGAAGGGTAAAAAAAAATTGTTGGTGGGGGTGAGTAAAAATCTTTTTTTTTTAATTTTTAACTGAAAATATATGTATTCATTGGGGTGGGTAAAAAAAAATTGGGGGGAGGGGTGTAAAAAATGTTGTTTTTTTTCTTTTACTAACTGAAAATGTTACTATGCATGGGAAGGGTAAAAATTTGTTTTTCTTTTTTTGCGGGGGTGATATAAAAAAAATGTCTTCTTTTAACTGAAAATATCACTATTCATGGGGGAGGGTCAAAAATAATTTTGACGGGGGGGTAACATTTTTTTTTATTTTTTTAACTGAAAATATTATG
>OY744518.1:99210014-99225014 GCA_963556195.1 Sepiola atlantica | reverse complement strand
CCTTACTCAAGCCCGGTTGACAACTAATTTCGATTATGAAGCTATTTCTAGTAAAATTGTGAACAAGTTTAGATTTGAACGGGGGAAAAAGATGGCGGGCATCTGTCTCCATCCTTTTTCTAAATAGCAATCATGTAGTCCGGGTTGAATCTCTTCAAGTCTTCTCGAAAAATATGCACTGAAAAACATTGATTTTTTCTTTTAATTTGGGATTTTGCAGACTTCAAAAAAACGTTTCAGAAATAGAGATTCATCTCCAATGAAAAGCGTATTTGACCAAAACGCACCGAATCGTTGGAATGAGCGCATTACTCTAGAAAGAGACTATGTTGATTAATGAAGTTGAAGCGTTACTTGTTAGGCCCAGGACTTATTGAGTGATCTTATGAGTTTAAAATTATCAAATGTAAGCACTTCGTTTATGCAGCTCATTTTTTGAGAAGTGAGAAGTGACCACAACTCTTAAAACGATTAAAACACTTTATGTGACAGACCCACTAAACGCCATTTTGTCTATCCTTATATCTTCTCCCGCTCCTTTGTAAAAATGAGGCGTTGTTATCACATCACAAATACTGCATTTTATTTTAGGCTAAAATGGTAAAAATTGAAAGATAACATAATTTTCTACTTGATTATACTTTTTTTTCGATATTTCTAATTTTTTTGTGTCAAAATTAAAACAATTAATGAATGTTTCATGAGGCCCATGAGCACTTTCGATTCTTCGTCGAATCATCTTCAGGTGACGCAAACAAATAATAAAATTAGACTATAAAAATGTCAAGACCCTAAATCTTGTAGTAACAAACAACTTCTCCCCAACTCCAAAACATTAAAAAGAACCAATGTTATCTATAAGTTCAAATGCTCTCTGAGAGAATAAAAGTCGTATACTACTACTTAACTACTACTACTACTACTACTACTACTATATAATAATAAAGCTACTAGCTACTAGCTGCATTTGTTTTACTACCATTACTCTTTCCCGCTGACACACCATGACCCTAATAAATTTTAGTTTTATTTATCAGCATTTAAAAAACACAACTGCTTCCTTTACATTCAAGACACATTTTAGAAGACAACACGAAAATATTACATTCTGAAACTAATTTTTAAAAAATTAAGATCGAACAACCTACAATAAATAATATTACGTATGAAACGAATAACAATTTTGAGATGTTTAACAAACGTAAATACAATTAATCTTGTGGGGCTAATTTTTATTGTTGTTCGAATCCGGAGTTCCTCATTTAAGAGAGCTTGATTTTCCCTAGATTAGAAACCAACCTTGGAAATCTATAAGTAGAGTATTTAAAGTTAAAATTTGTTGTCTCCCACTAAGTCAGATAAGACACAAAGTCGGTTTTAATGTAGGGAGAATCCATCTCCCCAAATAACAGAACTCTTGATCGGGACTAACATTTGAATTGCCTCACTCTAGAAGTATTTACCTTCACTGAAAAGTAGTTCTCATTCACAGGAAAGATATTGACAAAACCACGCGGAATAGTTTAATTTTAAAAAGTTCCATGTTATTTCGTTTGTTTATATTTTTTGCTTATAGATAAACGTTTGTAAACTTATTTTTATCTCTAAATTTTACAAAATGTAACGAATAGTTTGAATTACAAAACAGAAGCACCCTGCATCAAAAACCGACAAAAAATAAAATAACAGGAAAACTGATTTTATTTTATTATACTTGTAAATACATATTAAATATAGAACCCCTTTTTCTAAAAATAAATACGGAAAAAACAAACAAAGCAGAAATGTTTTAATAAAAACATAGGTTTTACAACAAAATCTGCAAAGTGTGCGCCAGTATTATCTGTTTTATTACAGGTTTAACATGTGGCAATCGGAAGTGTAAGAAGCCGGTGTGACCTGAATCGGTCTATTTCGTGTTTTCCCGTTCTGGGGTGTCTGAAATCTTACTGGTCAAAGTATTTGCTGTATCAAAAAGATCCATATAGACAAAAATGGAGTCATTGTGGTCTCAATTCATTTTTTTATCTAAACGCTGAAAGCTTATTACTGGAGCAATACATACTATCAAGTCTTCCTTTTAAACTCTACATACAAAATTGATTTTTTAGCATGTTAATCCATTTAGTTACTTTTTTATCACTATTTGATGTCGATTATTCCACATAATTTTCTTTTATTATTATTATTATTATTATTATTATTATTATTATTATTATTATTATTATTATTATTATTATTATTATCATTATTATTATTATTATTATTATTATTATTATCATTATTATTATCATTATTATTATTATATATTCGTACATATATGTATGTATATTTTGTATATGTTGTTTTTTTTATGATTCTATGCACTTGGGGAAATATAGTTGGTGTTTTGTGTTCGATTTCAAATTGTGATGTTTATTATTCGGTACTGACGAAGTACAAATAGGCTTTTAATAAGTAAAAAAAATATTTCGTCTTAGAAACGATCGTACGCAAAAATATTGTTGATGTTAAATTCCTGGGACTGATATGAATAATATGTCATGATTCTATTTATTTCAATTTCTCTCTCTCTCTCTCTCTCTGTCTCTCTCTCGTTCTCTCACTCTCTATCTCTCTCGTTCTCTATCCCTCTCTCGTTCTCTCTCTCTTTCTCTCTGTCTCTCTCTCTCTCTCTCTCTATATATATATATATATATATATATATATATATATATAATCCTGTAATTTTGTCATTGACTTTGCAATACAATCTGTCATCACGTAGATACTTATATTACACAATTTTATTCATACAAATTGGAAATTATTTCAAGGGACTGAATTTTTTTACCCTCCCCCATACATAGTAATATTTTCAGTTAAAAAAGAAAAAATGTTTACCCCCCATTTTTTTACCCTCCCCCATACATAGTACTATTTTCAGTTCAAAAAAGAAAAACAAATGTTTACCCCACGAATTTTTTTTTTACCCTCCCCCTATATATAAGAATATTTTTAGTTAAATAAAAAAAAAATTGAGCCCACCCCTAAAAAAAATTGTTTTACCCTCCCCCATACATAGTTAAACAAAGGAAAACAATTAGGATGTGCCTCGGGCATATCAACGAACTCATGTTTAAATATGCTATTGAAGACGCTTACGTCATATCAAAGAACCAGTTTTGTTATTCTTCCAAAATGGTTACCCATTTAGTAATGGGCGAGGTATGTGTTGCTTAACTTCAATTTACAACAAAACACCTTGCCTTAACAACGTAATGAAAATAAAGTATGATAATGTAAAAAAATCCTCTCACAATGACGTCACTTCCGGAAGGATGAGTCAGCAATTAATTCTTCCAAAATAGTCACCCATTTATTAATGGTCGGGATATGTATTGCTTAACTTTAATTTACAACAAAACACCTTCTCTTAACCTAATGAAAATAAAGAATTATAATTTGAAAAAAAATCCTCTCACAACTACGTCACTTCCGGAAGGACCGGAAGGATGAGTCGGCAATTAATTTTTCCAAAATGGTCACCAATTTAGTAATGCCTGGGATATACCTTGCTTAACTTCAATTTACAACAAAACATCTTGTTTTAACAACGTAATGAAAATAAAGAATGATAATGTGAAAAAATCCTCTCACAATGACGTCACTTCCGGAAGGATGAGTAAGCAATTCATTTTTCCCAAATGGTCACCCATTTAGTAATGCCTAGGATATACCTAGCTTAACTTCAATTTACAACAAAACACCTTGTCTTAACAACGTAATGAAAATAAAGAATTATAATGTGAAAAAAATCCTCTCAAAATAGCGTCACTTCCGAAAGGATGACTTTGCAATGTTAACAGTACTGCCATTCAAAGTATGGTTTAAAAAACACGCTGGTTTCTTAATGAAATGCGTTTAATTAATTGTATGCATATTTTTATTAATATCACCTTATCGGAAAATATTGTAAATACATATGTAACTTTGATAATTGCAGTTATAAGTGTATATTTGTAAATATGAATTTCATTGAAGTTTAAAAGGAATGAATTATGTAAATTGAAAAACCCGTCTAGTGTCTGACCGACTTTTTTAACAGTATATAATAAAGTTGAAAAAGTATTAGTTTAAGTAAGATTCTTGACACGTTTTCTGTTCTAATCGTAGTCTCGTCTGGAAATTTCTTTCTACTTTATTTATATGTTTACGGCGGTGTTTGTAGTACTATATATAGAAGCTGGCAGACTAAGTAAATAGTAATATTACTCTGATGGAGTTTCGGCTTCAGGCGGACAGACATACAGACAGATACATAATCTCCATTATGAATATATATATATATATATATATATATATATATATATATATATATATATATATATATATACATACATACTTACTTAAAGTATATTACATATAAGGAGAAAGAAATAGAAATGAATGGAAAACAGTCATACCAAGACATTCGAAATGTATTTGAAAGAGAAATATAATGGAAACAAGAAAAAAGGAGAGAGAAACAAAGGAGAGAACAAAAGAAGGGGGGAATTGCGGTATCATGTTATTTTCAAAGTGACTTGCGAGAATGAGATTAGATGAAAAACAGGAGAGAGAAATAAGAGAGGAAAAACCTCACGCGGTAGCAGTTGTCGACGCAAAGAAAAACTGGAAAATAGAAAGTATTTCTGAAATATTAATTTGTAAATCTGGTGTGTTTGCTGAAAGGACATCATGGCGCTTTTCGGGATTATCTTCTCGTTGATGGATCCTGGTAAAAACATTTCTATATTTTGTGGGAACTGCGATTATGATTTTTGTGATATAGTCGCAGAGTGTTTTTGTAGGTGTTGCTATTTCTTTCGATAAGATGACGCAATTGTTTGGAAGAAATCGGTAAAAATGTAAAGATGAATAGAAATAACGAATAAACAAAAACTATAGATATAAATATGAAGCAGAAAAAAGATCAACGAGTGTTCATGCAATACATCATATCAAATATCCTAAATGATATATACTAGAGTGTAGATACATTATATACTATATATACGAGATTTGATATACTATTATGAGAGACATATTCCAGTTTGTGTATAAAAAATTCGCACGTGCAATCTGCGAATAATTATTGGCTACGGCTTTGTTCCGACATAGAGATCTTTTTCTATTGAATAGTCTGCATCACCCGATCATAATATATCAAAGAAATGGACGTTAGAAGAAACTTTAAAATATCACCTATTTTAAAAATATGGTTATATTTTTAAATATTACACA
This sequence comes from Sepiola atlantica, assembly GCA_963556195.1. NCBI lineage: Eukaryota > Metazoa > Mollusca > Cephalopoda > Sepiida > Sepiolidae > Sepiola > Sepiola atlantica. The sequence continues at coordinate 99,219,749 of OY744518.1, read as the reverse complement.
CAATTATTTTAAAATAGATTTTAATAAATCATTTCTTTTCTTTACTATTGTGTCTCCACATATGATTTGAGTGCTGAATTGAAACGTTCTTACTAGCCTATCTGGGAATGTTTCAACTCACCTCTGAACTAATATGATCAACACATACCATGTGCACAAAACTAAACATAAAGAATAGAACGTGTACTGTTCCTATTGAATAATCACCACATTACATTCAATAGTTTTGCTTGTTTAATTTTTATATTTCTATCGTCCATATATATACATACAAGAAACAATGTGACTGTTAAAGTCAGTCATTCAACTCGAGTTAAATTAATGTTGATTTCGTTAACCTGAAAAGTGTCTGAAATATAAATGTGCTAACTCCTGTGCTAAAATAATCTCTTAAGTGGTTTGGTTAGCTCTGCCTGGTTCACAGCATACTGACGGTTTCGATTATTCAACGCTGAAATACAATACTTACTGCAATGACTAATGAAAGTACTGGATGAAACAACCGTCTATGAGTATAATGTTACAATATAAGAGTGTGACATAGTTTTGGAATTATGTATAATGTGCAGAGATTGGTGGATTTAGTGGAAAAGTCACTAAAGGTAAAGTTTCATTAAAGGAAGTTTGATTTATCGTAGACGCAAGGTCAGCGGTGACGCCATTGTTAAAGGTATTTGATCATTGGTTATGAAAATCACGTTATTATATTCAGTTAATGTGAGGTAAATATTATTTTAAATATGTCAGTTGCAATCTAGAATTAGCAATGTTTATCAAATGCGGCTCAAGTTTTACGTGGTTAAGCTAAGTAAAAGTATGAGAAATGACTGAAAGAAAGTTATATAGAGTGCAAAAGTAATAATTTATTTCCCTGATTTTAATACCGAAATTCTTACTCCAAAGAAGACGTTAAATACTAGCGGAACACGTTTCTCGGCCTTGAGCGTGAAAATTGAGAAAAACAAGAATCACGACGTCCAGTCATAGATAAATTGCAGGGAAACAACACGAAATGTAATTTTCAGTCGAAATGGTAAACATTTATCCACGATCTATAAAATATAAATGTTATAGGGGGATCGTAATTGATTTGATTGATTGGCAACGGTATGCGTGTGTGTGTTTGGAGGGAGGCGGTGTATCAATTTTAAATTAAACAAAATAATAAAATGGCTCATTTGTTTTACAAAAACAAAATGCATTATGGTGGAATATAATTTCGTAATACTTTTTGTTTAAATAGCGTGGGGGGGTAAACTAAGTGAATTGTTAGCTTGGTCGCAGTATGTTTGCTTGTTGAAGGGACTTTCTTTCGAATTCACAATTTTACAAACGAATAGAATGGCTGATTTGTTAAGGAACGAATAAAAGTGCATCATGGTGGAAATTATGTGTGCGTTTCAGGGCGCTTTATTTTTAACTAATAATGACAATGTGACGACAGACCGCAGAAGTAAATTAACCGGAAATACGTTTTTAAAGACGTTTTTACCCTAAAATCGTAAGTTTCTATCGACGCTATAAAAATATGCGTAAATAGAACTATTTAAATGTAAATGCAGAGATAAGTATGTCTTCTTTTTGAACATCAAATCGATACACAGATATTAAGTCTGGTATTGAGACGATTTACATAAACGTATGCGAAATTGGACATTATTGATCATTTACTAGGCTAATGCTTTATATGTTAAATATAATTTCCTTTGGAATTTATAGATCAAAATAACTTATTACCCTTTGATCTTGATAATAAAACACAACCCCAAGAGTATTCTAATTTTATTCTTTTAAATAGGACAGAAATATCAGAAAAATCCGATGCAGAAAAAGGCAGAAACGCGTTTTTGTTTTGAAAGGGAATAGCGAATTTCAACAGAGAGAGAAGGAGAGAAAAAGAGGCAGGGCGAGAAAGTCCTACTTCCGTCTATCCCCCTCTCTATTTTGTTAAACTTTAAATTTAAAACAAAGCCTCACTCAAAGACACACACACACACACACACCGTGGCCAGTCAAGCAAGTCAGTTAGCATCCCCCTAATTAGATTGAATATATTTTTGAATATATTTTTATATCTTGAATAAAGGCTAAGATACAAAAAGCGACTGTCGTCACGGTTTTTAGGTTTTAAAAAAGTCGCGGTTATCATTCTTAATATAAATATGATAACGATACTTACTATTACACACAGACCCATCATTATTCTTCCGATTTTAACATATACGAACTAGAATGAACCTCTTTTATGTTATGGACGAAGTTATTTATCTTTTATCAGAGACTCAGGCACGCTCACATATATGCACAGACAAAATACGCAGATACACAAGTCCTATGTATCTCTTTCTCCCACTTGTTCTTTCCTCCTCTCTCTCTCCCAAATTTCTCTCTCTCTCTCTCTCTCTCTCTCTCTCTCTCTGAGATAGATTATGTGTATACGTGTTTGGAAGACTGATATATACAGTGTATGTTCTATTGACAGAGTTACATGCATGTAAGAGATATATATATAGGGAGAGAGGGGTAAAAAGAGAGAGATACGACAATCTCTCTTTTTTTCTCTCTGTCTGTATGTCTGTCTGTCTGTCTGTCTGTCTGTCTGTCTGTCTCTTTCTTTCACTCGCTTGATCATTCGATGCAAATATAACGAACAATTCCTGCCGTTCATTGGAGAAAAAATAAATGGTTACTCGTTGTTATTCGAATGGTATGGAATTTGAACAATATATATTTTTTTACTGACTCGTGTTACCTTACAGTTTTGACAGTGCCATGAAAGAATTACAGTGTTGTTACACAACATGCATATTATTTGGATCACGAGCGGTACTTTCCGCTACTCGAACCGCATCTATTAAATATGCCTTCGCCGAATAAAACATAAACATTTTATTCGACATGTAACTACATTTGTTTTTAACTGAATTTATGAACATGTTCACAGATGGAAAATTGCATGATCTGACAGAATGAGTCCCATCTTGTTGGTATGTTGTTCTCCCCACTGTTTACTATACGAGACGAAGTCGCATTTTATTACAATTTCATCGGAAAATGTATTATATTTATTTGGGCAATAAATTATCTAGTCTATCAAACAAAGAATGCATGCCCGTGTCCACCAAACGAACAATTTTGAAGCCATTTCATAACAAATAATTGTTCACGTCTTTCTGAAATTATTAGATTTTACTTTTGTTTTTGGTATACTTGTCATTCTCTCTTATTTTCATAAAAAAGTATTCTAAAGTTAAACCAATTTTTTCGTTTCATTTTTTCGTTTTGTTTACTAAAAGCATTTGGTCTTACGACCAAAAGAATATCTCTGAAGCCCAAATATCTTCACGAATTGGCTTTGCAGTTTCAATAAATTTGGAGCAGGCCGTATACATAGATCACGATAGTTTTTTAGATAGATAGATAGATATAGATATATGGTTTTCTATAAGTTTTCTATAAAAATATTCATTCGGACAATTCCGCTGCGTTCTGTTTTTTATCGTTTCCTTCTGCATTATTAGATTATAAGAATAGATTGGTATGTGACGTCACATGTTTTCTCTTTTATAACGAACAGTCGTCAATATATAATCCATACGAAACAAATGAAAATATCATAGATGAAAGTGTGAGACATTTGCTCCTAAACCAAATGTAATTAACCTGATGAAATATGTATTGTAGAGACTTAAAGATTCAATCACTAAAACGAACAGATAATCTTCTAGCATAGAAACGTAACAAAAGAAAACATTTACAATGTTTTCTTTTAGAACTTGATTCGTTTGCTTCATAATACTTCTGCTTATTTATATGAAGTTGTATTAGCTCTACGCGTGTTACGTTTTGTGTGTGTACTAGAAGACCACTGACCTGTCGGGGCACAACTCACAAGCCGTAACCATTATTTGCTCCATTTTGATTTCATTAAAAAGTGATACACTGTGACATATCGATTAAGAAATTCCTCTCGCATAACGAAAAACAACTTTCTTTATTTCGATATTATCCTTATAGATAATATAGAAGTGAAGAGTTTTATTATTTTACTATTTAATTTACAAAATGTGTTAATGGTGTGTACGAATATACTATGTGAATAAGTTAAAAAGAGAGAGAGTCAGTATTTACCTAAACGCTCACTGAGGGTGGAAAACAATTAGAAAATGGTTGATTCCAAAAGGTTAGAGGACGAGTGAAATGCATAGATAGCTAAGTGAGACATAATTCAATCACAGAACTAAGACATAATTGTGCATGTATTTTGCCGCACTTAATTATATAGGAATAAAGGCATTCAGAAAACACACCATGGTGAAAACAGCTTTAATATTAAAATACATAGATTTATTGAAAGCTTTTTCATAGGTTTTATCTCTTAATCTCGCTATTTCTATTTTATCATAATTTCAGCGCGTGGGCTAAGATTTCATGTAATTTTATCATATATATATATATATATATATATATATATATATATATATATATAGGTGTGTGTGGGTGTGTGTGTGTGTATGGAAGAAAACCCCCATAGAACTTGTATGCACAAATTTGATCGGAATACGAAATGGATTATTAAAAAAAATGAAAAAAATGGCTCTCAAGACAAGAAACTCTGTGTTATTCAATAACATTTGTCTTAATAAAACATGCTCCTTAATATATATATATATATATATATATATATATATATATATATATATATATATATATGTAAAGATTTAAGATAAGTTTTTTTTTCTATATTCCTTCATAGAATTCTCTTGTTTACATAATTTTTGGTGTTCGGTTTCACTTAATTCTTAGGAGATTGTAATTGTTTTCTCTCTTTTCGGTGTTCTTTAACATCTTTTCGATTTCCATTTGAAAAAATAAAATTCCCTTTTTATTTCCATTGAGTATTCCTTGTTTTGTTTTCGCCTTCATAGCTTGTTAAATCTCAGGTGTGATGCCAACTGCTTATCTTCATTTCATTTCCATTCCCCATTTAGATGGGATCGGCACGAACATAAATAATCACGATCAGTGTTTTTCTATTACGAAAACTCAACACCATTTCAGTAGTATTGTTTTAGGTTTGTGTTTCAGTTGGTTCGTTAAAGTAAATACTTTTCTGATCACCCAAGATAAAAGAACATTTGCTCATACACAGGAACGACAAACCCCTTCTGCAGGCGGAAGCCCTATTTATCTACGTCCCACACAGTAGAATGTGACACAAGGTCGGAAAGTGGGAATGCACTCCAGAGGAGGAGTGCTAGGGGCTTTTAAAAAATTGCCTGGGCAGAGTGCCTCAGACATTAAGCACTAAACTCAATCCTCCCCAAAGAGGGGAGGCAAAGCCTGGGAGCGCCACTTCCCAGAACTGCACAGGACAGACCCATTGACCGGCGTAAATCCAGACCCGAAGATCCAGACAATACCAGTATGGGGTGCAGTATCCATCGGAACAGATACTACACTTTGATCTTAGCCAAAAGGCGGAAGCAAATGCATTTACTTGCTGATTGAAATGCGTGAATGTATGACTTAATGTTTTGAAATATGACGTAAATCATGAATCAATGACGTCACGCTAAAGCTATGATGATTTTGTGAAGGTAATTACGTCAGCGTTATTTATAAAAACGTGTAAATATCTCAGTTGGTCAAAACCTCGTACTGAACATCTCAAAGTTTCCGGTTATGGCATCTGCTTTATTTGTTGTGAATTTATTATTTACTATTAATGCAATATTTACCGTTTCTAAAAGTAGTTCAGATCTCTGATATTTTGAAACGAAACAAATTCTGCAATGTATTTAATACGTTTAAAAAAATTGTGACTAACGGGCAGACGGACAAAATCGGTATTTAGAAACAAATTTATATATATAAATAATATTTTCTTCATTAGTAAGATTTCTTTAATTTCTATGATTAATTAAAGAAACTAGATTTTTATTTTACTATTTTTACATAATATGTGATACTAGGAAGAAATACGACTGGAATAAATTGAAACATCTGTGTATTCATACTACCAGCAATTAACTTTATATTAAATTTTAGTCATATTTTCATTTCTACATTTTTAAAATGTGTTCAATTTTAAGGCTGTTATAGGCTTTAAATACAATAAGAAGTAGAGTTTGCAGTTTATTGATTTCGGTGCAGACATAGACCCCAAAATATTGTTGTAAAATTTCCTGATACAACCATTGCGCTCTAAAAAATTGTGATTGTTTTGGTATACCCTTTATTTTAAATGTTATCCTTGGACAGAAAGATAGACAATGACACCACAAATATTAATATATAGTATATTAGTTTTATTTATGAAATCGTCTTTCGAAGTATACAAATCTATGCACAGATTCATGTATCTATCTATCTATTCTCTCTCAATTTCTATCTTACTCAATTTCCTTCCTCTCTCTCTCTCTCTCTCTCTCTCTCTCTCTCTCTTTCTCCTACTGCCGTACACACATGCATTAATCATTAATCTGTGGATAGAAAACATACATATTTTTTTTAATTAAAAGAATATATTCATTCTTTTTTCTGCAAAATTGGTCGTACGAGGATAGCACATTTATTTGTGATGTACGGCTATAGATATGTTTCCGTTAAATCATCGAAGTTAAGCGAGGTTGAGCTAGGCTTAAAGGCGTTACCATTTGAGAAGACCAGGTGCTGCATTTACTAACAAAGACTCCTCAAGTTCAAGATGTATCTAAAAATCAATCGTATACAACAAATACGTGTAGATTTTTTTCTGATGGGTCACCACTTATCAAAGCCAAAAGTCACTCGAGGATAAGAGTTAATGAGATTGATCGTCGGTTTAATGATGAAGAGTATTACGAGAGGATTGGAAATTATTAATGGAACGAACAAAGTTATTGGGGTGATTTATAACAAGTATTTATTGACGATGGTTTTGAAGACGACCATGTTGTAATCTGCAGGGATGTAGCTTCGTGCTAATGTGTTCCGCAGACAGGATGCTTTTGCGACGAAGGTTTTTTCATAGAAAGTCTGTCCGACGCTAATCACCGTTGTTGTAGCGAAACAAGTTCTTGCTGTGAATATCTTACAAGGAAAGACCACAGATTGGAACTCAGTTGAGTACGTTCCATGGAAATAATGATAGAGTAGATAAAGACTAACAACGTCTTTTATATGAGAAAGGGGTTGTAAAGAGCAGAAGAGATCAACTTTTACTAAATTTTGAAGTCGTTTTATAGTGTCAAGGCAAAAAGAGGGTTCTCGGTGGCGCCTCCCTCGTGGTGGCAGCATTCGACATAGAATGATTAGAATGATGGTTGAGATGCCGTAAACACAACAACAACAACAATATTTATGTAAGAGTAAAATGCAAAATAAAACCCAAATTATACTGAAATAATCATAGTTTCAATAATCGCGGTTATCTTTACAATCTCTTTACAGACGCCATCTTTATTTAATAACTAAAGTGAATACATGCAATAACTTAAACTGATGTTCATAACACTCCTAGTATTACAAGCGAGTTGACTTCGCCAATACATTATATGTAAAGCCTATATTTATCCGGAAAAAATCTAAAGTAAATAGCAATCAATTTCAACAAAAATAATTTTGAGATGAAAATACACGAAAATATTGAAGTTCGGAACACATTTACCACGTGTTTGTATTTCTTAAGTAAAACAAATTCGATAATGGAGTTTCTATGGCGCTTTCTTTCGAGAAATTTAGAATTTGGGACGAGAAAATGTGGCTAATATTTCCGTCTCCTCAAACAAATCTGAAAGTGATCGATCATGCCGTCACTATTTTTTATTTATTTTTTATAGATGTCGCTCCAGACAAGGCATGAAGCCACTTGATGTAAGGAGCTAAAAAAAAGAACTACTTCAATGTCAAAAAGTAGCCAAGTGTTAGATGGATAGATTCCGGCACAGAAAACATCAATTCTCCCCCCTTTGTCAGAAACATCGCTCATGGAATGTGAGGACATAAAGACAAAATAATTTGTGCAAAATAAATAACTTATTATCGACTTAGTAATTATTGAACCATGTTGTGTAACTTTCGTCCAAATTTAATGATCTCTTGATATTTGGGGTCGACCTTAAATTTTGTCATATTTTAAATCAATATTTACGTTTAATTTGGAATTACTCAAAGAATGTTGTGTACGTTTGTTATTATATTCAAAAACAGAAATAAACCTTTAAAAATATTGTATTAATTCTATGTTTCTATAGCAATGGTAGAATGTCATTTCACTAATTGGATGAATATATTCATGAAAAAGTCATCTAAAAGCCAACATTCATATATATATTATTTTATACAAGTTTACTTTTATCACTGCTTGTACTACTAATACTACAAGTAGTATTAGTAGTGTTATAGTAGTCGTAACGATAAAAATCGTATACATCCCTAAAGACAGCAAACACAACGATTATAAATTTCATGGTTCATGACGTATATATAAAAGGTCTGTTCCTTTAGTTAGTATCAAGCTTTTTATTTTGGAGATGTCAACCTACGGTTGCGTAATGAAACCATATTTTAAATAATAGTGATAAAATAGTGTTGTATCATGAATGAAAGTACAGTTTAAAGCTATATATTCTCTGCACAATCGGAGAGATTCCTACTGGTATTAATTATTTTTGACAAAGGGAAGTTTCTTTACCCGAAATATTAAATAAATGATTTTATAATCATCCGAACAGCTAACAACACTCTTGCTGTTATGTAAGATTTTAAGAAAAAATAAATAGTAAGTCATATTTCGTATTCGATTTATTATTTTTGCTCCTTCCAACTTACATCTTACCCGGAATTTGCATTGCCCACAGCCTTTTAAAACATACTACTACTATACCTAGCAATGCTTCAAGCAAACTACCATTCTCTCTCTCTCTCTCTCTCTCTCTCTCTCTCTCTATATATATATATATATATATATATATATATATATATATATATATATATATATATACAGGGTGGGCAAAAATAAGGGTCCTATTTTTAAAAATTCATAACTTTTTTATTTACTGATTTTTTTTTGATTTTTTTTTTAGAATAAGTAAAGGACCCCTTCCGAAGCAAGCATGAGCCGTATTAGCCCTAAGGAACGTACCCTCATTTAGAAAACATTATTTTTGCTTAAAAAACTCAAAACAGTGTAAAAAACAATACTTTAGTTTTTGTAAGTTTTAAGAAGTGTTTTTCGGCTAAAGTTTGTTTTGTTTATTTCAAAAAATCTCGGAAGGGTCAGTCTACACACACATAAAGTTTGGTAAGTTTAACTTTTATTTTGTGGAAGTTATTCAAATTCAAGTTATTCAAATTTAAAGATAGGACCCTTATTTTGGCCCACCCTATATATATATATATATATATATATATATATATATATATGTATGAATTATTAAAGTAAAAATATTTTGACATAATCAACACAAAACCAATATTTTTTCAAAAGTGCTCAATACAGAGGAGAGCTTTTATAAAATCAAATAAACATTGGTGGGACAGTCCACACAAATAAATTCATGTTTCATTCCATATGCGTCTTCTCAAAACTGTGTCAAAAAGCGAAGATCGATTTTGAAATCTGACCAGAAAACAAATGAATGTTGTACTATATTAAATCTTAACTTGATATTCATATTAGAAAATCGCACATCGAAATTATAAAAATCTTATCTTTCATATCACTAGCAAGCGGAAAGTGGTGTGTCCGCT
>OY744518.1:99150014-99207514 GCA_963556195.1 Sepiola atlantica | reverse complement strand
GCAGAAACGCAAGTTTCCATCGAAATCTCATCTTATGTTTTTAGGTTTTTATACTAATGTGTAACTCTTTATTACGACTAAGCCACTCGATGATAAGAGTTAATGATGAAAAATATGATGAGAGGAATGAAAATAATTATTGGAATAAATATATTTTGATTACTTATGAGAAATGTTTGTGAGAAATGTTTGTTAGCTTTCTATTCGAAGACGACGATGTTTAATGGATGGATGAATGAATTCTCTCTGTGTATGTGTCAAAAAAGTCAAGCTAAACTATGAAGTATTTTATAGATTCCATAGAGGTTTTATATAGTAATACTCATGAGATTAAATATCGAGGGCAATAGCAGAGTTTAAAGAGGGTTTTTAAAAAAGATTTTAATGTTTTCATTCTCTTAAAAGAATAACATTTGTTTAATTAACTTCCATAATACATTCTTCTGTATTTGAATTAACTTTTAAAAAGTATCTCTCATATTAAGCCAACATGTAACGGAAAATGATGAATTTTAATTTTTATATGCATTTTAAAATGTTTAAGTCCATTAGAAAATTACTTCAAAATGTAATTTAACCAATAATTAATTTGTACTCTGTCGACGCAAGACAGTGTGCTCCGAGTGGCACTTTTCCAGAGACGGCATTACTCCATATTTGAACTTATCTCTTATATAGGTGGAGTCAGGTACTTTCTGAGGCGCTACAATAATCATCATTTTCTCACACCAATAGCCATAGAGTAAAATAGAACTTGTTCAGTGAGCGGCAACAAATGAATTATTTACAATAAGCTTTCCTCAGTAAATTAAAAGGTTGATGTGTAATAAAACAAAATAAAAGGGATGTCGTTACGATATTAACTGAAATTAAAAGGGTTGATATGGCGTAAGACAAAACCTATACATCATATAAAAATACATTTCGTGTTCAATATTTCGTTTTAATTATTACTCTCAGCGTGTTTGTGTTCTCATGCGTGTTTTCTTGTGGTAGGGGGTGGGCATTAATCTTATTTGTTGTAGTCGATTCACGTGTACGTCGTTTTCTTTGGTTGTCCTCAATAGATCAAATACAAATCTCTTCCACATTGAAAATGCATAGCGAAGAGGTAAATTGAGAACGGCTGATCGATCTCTATTTTTTTTCTGGATTCACCTTGACTTATGTTAGGATTCGGGGCCGACTGTCGCTCAATGACAATCTGTCTGAATGAGCAATTCGATGAGAATGATTTCATTCATGCTGTGTCACTTCTCGTTTGTATTGTTTGTTTTGTATTCTACTTTCTGGCATGTTAACACAATTCTTGCACGGACTGATTCAGTGAAAAGAAGCTGATATTTTACTCATAGCTGAAGGAAGAGTTTTTAATGCGGATTAGATAGATCCGATTGGATTTTAACTCTCCGTAGCTATAGTCTGCGTGAGTATGTATTACTCATTTGTACTTACCCATTTGATTTTATACGGACAATTTTAGATTGAGGTGATTAAATTCGGCGATATATATATATATATATATATATATATATATATATATATATATATATATGGGTTTATTTTGAAAATAATATTTATTTATGAATAATTATTCAAAGCTCTCACAAAATAGAATACTTTAAGTTAAGTTGACAACAAGCCGTAATTCTGCGTAATGCATAACTCTGGGTCAAGCCTGTTTACTTCTCTCTCGACTGCTTGCTGGATAGCCGCCGTGTTTGCTATTTAGATGTTAATTTACTACCTATTTCTAGACGATGCGCGTTGGAGCATTGGTACGTGCCTCGGCTAATGAGACAGACATGACTTTCGTATCGGTGTGACAGGCAATGTATGCCTCCTCCCATGTTGATGATTGCAGGATTGCAGGTTGTATGGGTTTGTTTTGAAAATAATATTTATTTATAAATAATAATATATATTAGCAAAAATATGCGACCAGAGGGAGCACATTTTTGCTAGTTTTTTTAAGTTACATATTACATGTTACATTTTAAACTAAGTAAAAGTTAACCGCAAGGAAAGTGTTTAGAAAACAAAATCTTTAAATTCTCTTCAGTAAATAGAAGAAAGTTGTTAACTGAAAGTTATTTTATTGTTTCAGAAGACGGGGTAACAAAATGTATATGTGGCGTAATTTAATTGTTCAGAAATATATTTGTATTTTTTTACAAAAAAAGAAAATCAGCCCATCCTTTATTTTAATAAATGAAACATAGAATAATAAAATTCTATCAAACATAAAATATAATTTCTAATAAGATTAATGTAAAACAAAACGTTTTAATAAAAAAATCAAAGTAAATATATTATGTTTGAGTAATATCATTACTACTACCACTATCGCCACGACTACTACTCCTACTACTACTTGATTCAATAAATTTATGATTTAAGCATAATTTCTAATAAGATTTAAAAAAAAACAAAAAACGTTTTAATAAAAAATTCAAGATAAATATATTATGTTTAAGCGACTGGTACCATAAAGCTCAGACAATGTGTTGTTTACATTTTATTAATCAAATAACGTGTATTCATTTCCCCTTTTCTCTCTCTTTTCTCTATCTCTCTCTCTCTCTCTCTCTATATATATATATATATATATATATATATATATATATATATATGTATATATCTTCTCTCTCTGTAGTACCACAATTATCAACTATCCGTACTGCTATAATAATATCAACAACAACTACTTGTTGACTATTATAAATAATTATATTATATAATGTGTTATAAATATATATATATAATATATATATATATTTTAACACTTTAATATTTAAAATATTTACCGTTAATGCCTCTTTAAGATTTATCATTCTTAATAGTAGAGCACTCTTTGGAGTTACGAGATTGTTGTCACCAGCGATTATGCAAAGTTCCGCTCGAGCATCGAACACTTTCAACAACAACACGCTTGCCTCACCTCTCGGCGAAGTGTACGTCAATTTAAATTACTGTATGTGGCAATTTCTCGTGGCCGCGTACGCATAAAAGTAAGCTTCGTTATTCTAGTCTGTTCGTAGATTCAGACTGGAATCATGTGGCTAACGCCTATGCCCACGCGGTCATGAGGAAATGCCATAGACAGTAATTGAAATTAACGTACACTTACCGCTTGAAACCGCCACTCCTGCACTGATGAGAGTAAAAAACCCAAAACAATAGCGTCTGTAGGTACAAAAACATCTTAATATTTAAAAATATGTACAGTTAATGCTCCTTTAAGAGTTAACAGTCTTAATAGTAGAGCACTCTTTAAATATATTTACAGTATTAAACCGCGGAAAACACCTTCCTTCATTGAAAGATAAGTTTAAATAACTAGTTACTAAAATGCATGTATTCAGTAGTTGAAGAAATTTAACAAGCATTATGCGGTCCGAGAGTGAATATATTTGCAATTCTATACTAATGAAGAATGCTCAATGATGTAAAAAGTAGAACAAGTATAACAATAATATTATACATGCCTAATGTAGACAATGTAAAGGTTTCGAGCTAACGACGTTTTCTGACCCCATCCCTAGTATTATTTGAAGGAGGAGGGGCGAAATAGACCTTATGTAATAATATATATATTTGTATTTAGTTGTCGGGTTTCGAATATTAGCGTGAAACACTCGCTACGCCTGAAAATACATGATACGGTTGAACGGTAGTGTAGATGACCACACACACACACACACACACACACACACACATACACATATATACACACACATATATATATATATATATATATATATATATATATACATTATTTTTTATTAATTTTAGCCATGCTGATGACGACTGTGAGCCAGAAACACGTGTTCATAGATTACTTTTATGTACGTATAAAATTAATAAAAATATATATATTAATGAGAAATACGTCCTATGAAGTTGTGGGCCACTAATAATGCAATTTTCTGCATCTTAATCACTTAGGAATTGAAATAATCTAAATAATAGTGAGCCAAACAACAAACGCTGCAATCACTAATAAAAACAACTACATAAAAATACAATATATATATATATATATATATATATATATATATATATATCCATTTCACTTGAGTTAGTTCTGAGAAATAAGAGGCACCTTCCTGGGGCTACTAATTGATTTCTATATGAGATACATAGATAGTCAAGTGTTCAATTAGAGTAATCTTTTACTGCTCAAACATAAAGTTAGTAAAGCAGTGAAGACATAAATTTCCTCTCCTCAACTGACCCCTTAAGTAAAGTATAGTTTATATTCCATGAAAAATGCCAGTGCTCGCATACCCTTAATGACACTAAAAGTGTAAAAATTTGGGAATTTCTTTACTTTTGTACATTTTGTGTTTAGTGTATATGAATTTTCATCTTAATCCTATTAAGGGCATATGATTTCAGTATACTGACATTTTTCATGGAATGTCACTACTTTTGTAAAGGCTATGCCTCAATACAATACCTTCTCATAAATGATATAGTTGGTAGTTTTACTAATCAATATTTCTTCCAATATTCACAGGTAAATATATATTTTTTACTTATGATGAGTATATTTACTCATGATACAATTCAAACTAGAACAAATGTTTTCACAGTTAATATATATACTTATATTAACTGTGAGTTAATCAACGTTGTTTTCTCTAAGGCTGTCTTATTCCTATGCTAAAATGTAAATTAGTTATGAGATTGAACTTTTTTTTTAAATGTTAGGTGTAGTTTAGAATTAAGGTTTACTATTGTAAAATCAGTACTTTTCTGAGCAAGAAACAAAAAAAGAGAAATTGAAAAGAAGTTGATGAATTACCTGTATAAAACTGTTCTAGGTGGCGCCCTGTAGGAATGGTAAATCAAAATAGGATTCACCATCCCTTGAAACCGCCATATCTATATATTAAAACGTTAAGGTGTACGTACGTGTGTCACGCTCCTAAACAAATTCAATAAATAAACAACAAATAAATTGGACGGAGAGACTTGGAATCGAAACCGTAACATCTAGCTGAAAAGCGGTGACGTTACCACTGAGCTAACAAAATGAAGTTGTTACATATCAAAATTAACTTAATTAAACCATTAACTGCCCCCGCTCGCTACTGTCGAAGGAGACAACGTTTACGCACTTTATTTTCTTCGGTCAGAGAGAGAGAGAGAGAGAGAGAGAGAGAGAGAGAGAGAGAGAGAGAGAGAGAGACACACACACACACACACATTTTTGAAGACGCTCTCGCGCCTCTCTTGATATCAATAAATTGTATTATTTAAACGGTTTGGGATTTTTCCTGGTAAAACTTTTCAAATATTTTAACAAGAATGATATTTTTTATTTTATTTTTTATTTTTTATTTAACTCACATTAAGCAATGTTTGTTTTGTTTTTTTCAGTAAAACACAGAGAGCGCGTACGAAAGAAAGAGTGGGTGTGTTCGTAAGAGAGTGATAGAGAGAGAGAGACTAAACGTAATTGAAAAGTGAAAACGCAATAAAAACAAATAAATAAATCGCAAAAAGTAAAAAAAATGTAACAAAAACGAAAGAGACGAAAGTAACAAGTACAGTTTCGTTTTCTTTCGGTAAGCCTGCTAGTTTTTAAGGTATATCAACCCTTTTTAGTAGTGTGTCCATCGTACACGCGTTATTTGAATGCAAATTATTATTTTTTTAAAAATTATTTCACTCTTATTTTTTTAATATTTAAAATTTCTTCTTCTCGTTATTATTATTTATATATTAATACGATAGAGTGTGTGTTTATTTTGTGTGTCACGATCTGACACTCCTATTTAAGAAGATTAGTATTTACTTTTGCCTCTGACAACGGAAAAGGAAGGGAGAGGGACGAGTTGGAGGGGAGTCGCGACCGATGGTGACTGCTGAAGAGACAGCTTTTGCCCCGGCAACCGAGTAACATACATATATATATATACTTGCATCCCGTCACGCAAGATTTTAGTGAGTAAAATATGTTACAATGGTTATTTTTAAGGTTTTTTGGAATTTTCTGGAAAACTAAGGTATATGGTAAACTGAAATTTAAATGCCATCAACTAAACCCTAGAATCTCTATCTCTGCCAAAAATCAGCTGAATCCATCAAATAGTGTATGAGATACATGGTGGCACATACGTCCGTACGTACACACTGATAACACAAAATAATGCCTGACCTTTCTGGATCTCTGGGTTGCCTTGGGTGATGATGCTGAAATTCTACATACTTATAGAACTTATCAAAAAATATTTTGTGCCGATTTTTACTAATTTTGTTTATTGGTTTTTGAATTATGATTTATCAAAGAAACGAGATTTCTAGCAAAGGCCGTTTTTGAAGTCTATTAAGGGATAGAGCGCTCTTGTCGTGCCTGATTCTAGGACCATAATTTATCTGATCTGGTGGAGTATCTACTAAGTACTGTTACTTGATATAACATCACTTGAAGAAGGTGCAGCATTCCTCGTATTAACCAGTGCATAACCATGTCGGGGCAATCTTATTTGGGCTTTGAATACTATTTTATTTTGATTACTTGGCCAGGGTTTACTTGTAGGGTGGAATATCCTTATTTAAGGTTTTCCTGACAAATTCGTGTACAGAGAGACCGACGACGCTCGAAAATGGAATCTAGTAGGCATTCAAACCCTTTCTTATACACACACACACACACATATATATATATATATATATATATATATATATATATATATATATATATATATAAATATATATATATAACAATATTCATTTTAAATAAATAATATTAAATTATTTATACCTACATACGCCAGCGTTTCAAGCTGTCGTTCTTAGCAGTGCAAGGAATGATAATCTTCGACAGTTGCAAGGTTCGAACCTCTGCCTCAGAATCAACCTAGACTCCGCAAGCAAGCGTCATGACAAATCGACAACGAAGCATTACCACGCCAAGAAGAGAATGTAAGTTCTGTTTATGCGAAGGGAGGCACATATAGAAAGACTGACTAGAGAATTCAACGAACTTGTCGGAATATATATATATATATATATATATATATATATATATATATATATGTGTGTGTGTGTGTGTGTGTGTGTGTGTGCTTACACTACCATGTTAATATAATACAATATCAAGTGTATACTTATCGGTAAAGAGTGCACTCATCTTAAATACATTTTTGTAGATCTACGTAATAAGAATATTTTTTTAATGCAACATTTAATCGCTACAAAAATATGATCGTTTTTCGATCCAAATGTTGTCAGACCAATAGTCTATTCAAATGGATGATTGAGAACACAACACGGTTTTTGATACGATTGTTTTATCTTGTCCAATCTACCAATCTACACACACACACACACACATATATATATATATATATATATATATATATATATATATATATATATATATATATATATATATATATATAGTTAGTGTTTGGAAAAAACTATAGGATAATTTAGGAATAATGTCTTACATGTGTAAAGCAGCCTCTGTCTGTGATGGTTAGTTTTTGATTAGCAACGATTACTAGTCTAATTTCCTGTGTGGCTTATTACTTCCTCTGGTTGGATTTTGGTGTGTACTAACCGTGTGTAATTACCTCTGCTCTATTTTGTTATCTAAAAGAAGCGCCAATATTCGAAGGAGTCCGACCGCGTCTCTCTCGTATCAACTGCCGATCATGACGCTCAGATCTTTCTTCTAAACCTCACGGCTTTTATATTTGATTGATGCCATTTTTCATGTTCGTTTTGTTAGTCTATGTATAACACAGGGCACACTCTTATTTTACCTGTGATCCTGTCACAGCGATAGTGTGTATATATCCCATATATAGAAATAGCAGTGCACTTTCATTTTACGTGTTAGATATTTACAATATAAAATGTTGATCAGTTGCGAACGTTTATGCACATATAGAACACCATCTCAAAATTATGCTATCGATTTTCACAACAACTCCTCTCTCTCTCACTCTCACTATATATATATATATATATATATATGTATATATATATATATATATATGTAAATATATATAGTCTTTCACAAACAGTTATTTCGATTCATCAGAGCTCATCAGTGTGAGTATATGTGGCGAAGGTTTTCACGTTAAGTTTAAAAACTTGATTGTTAGATAACTTGCAGCTGTGATCAGCAGTCTAGTATTTTACTTACACGCTGTCAGGAGTATTCACAGATTAAGGAAAATAATACTGGTGTTACTGGTAATGCTAATTGTGGAAAGTGTTGATTAATGCTAAGTCCAATAAAGTTCTGTGTGGGTACTTTTTGTAGTTAATTATTACTTACACACTCACGCATATGTATATATATATATATATATATATATATATATATATATATATATATATAGCATAAGTAATTTCGTTTGATATGAAACACAAACGTTTTTGTGTAGCTTATTTTCCATAAGTATATATTTATATTACTACGTAACTGTACTCTTATATATAGCAGTGTCGATTTAAATGTTTATATATATATATATATATATATATATATATATATATATATATATATATATATATATATACAATAAACATTTTTTTATAATATATATATAATGTATTTATAAAAAGTAATGTATAAATATATTATATATATAAATATATTATATATATATGTATACATATATATATACATATATATATATATATATATATATATATATATATATACACACACATATATATATATATATATATATATATATATATATATATATATATATATATATATATAAATTATGTTTATTTTACTTTCATGGGAGTTCATCAATTAAACCGGTGAATCCTCACTGTGTTACTCAAGTATTGTTATATCTTAAACTTGCAGTTGTATTCCTAAATTCATAATATTCGGTTGATTTGTTTAGGACTGAATCCTCTAGATGCAAATATGAATACATATACACATACGTATCTTTATATATATATATATATATATATATATATATATATATATATATATATATGTTTGTAACTTGGAGTAATTGTCTTTCCTGATTATGTTTCTCAATATGTATGAACTGGATGGACTATATGGATTCAACAAAAAGTATGTTTTTGGGTTGATATGTTTTGATGTTATGTATTTTTGTGTATTTGTGTATATAATTTTATATATTTTCAAAGCGTAATTTTATTACCTGTAGTAGTATAACTGCGGTAATGGTCCTCTGAAGAGAAGAATTATCTTTGAAAACTCATGAGCTAAGGACTTAAGAATACTTTGCTTGAACTTTGAATTCTAATAAAATTTGATTGACACCTTATTTTATTACCTCATTTTATATTATAATATATATATATATATATATATATATATATATATATATATACATATATATATATATATATAATGTGTGTGTGTGTATATATGTACCATCAAATGTAAACAATAACCGAAATAATAATATGTCCATATTATTCACTGTGTTACCGAGAATATATAGTTAAAAATGTATAATGACACATTTATCAGTTAAGGAGTTACACCATGTAAAACGAAATATATGTATATGTATATATATATATATATATATATATATAGAGAGAGAGAGAGAGAGAGAGAGAGAGAGAGACCAAACTTTTCACACATGCACTTCCTAAATGATTAGTTTAAGAGGTTATCCTGTACATATAGATATATACTTAAACCGTACTTTATATATAGAGAGATATGGAAATGAAAATCCCATCATGAACTCAATTCTATACGGCTCGTGTACAAAACTGACCGATGGCTTTGCGTTCTTCCCAAGATAGATTCTTTGCTGATCATTATAATCCACCCCCGCAAAACTATTGTTTGCCAAGAAAAATGGCATGTTTTAATCAATGGAAAATCAAAATCGTTTTTTTTTCTTTCACGGTTTTCAATTCGGACATACTTGTACGCACAATTCACACTCGTTCAATTGTACATTCTCTCCCTTGCTCTATATCTCGCTCTTCTCTCTTACTCGCGAATACACCCTCTCGGTTCTCGCTTTTTCTTCTCATAGATTTGTGTTTTGTCTCTCAGACTCTGTCTTATACTTGCTGTTTCTGAGATTCTTATAATTCCTCTTGCACGTCTTTCTTTATATATTGCTACTCTCTCCACCTTCCTCATTCTCTCTCCTGCTGTTTCTGTCTCTCTCAATCTATCTAGTTATCACTTTCATACACAGTTGTAGTTCTCTTTAATGATCGCTTTCGTCTTCTTTATTTACCTATGCCTCTCTCTCACTCTCTCTCTTTCTCTCTGTGTGTCTCTTCTCTCTATTTCTCTCACTTGCTCTTTCTGAAATTCTCATAATTTAGATGTCCCTCTATCCTCTTCATTTCTCTATCATTCAATTTATTCGTCTCTTGCTTTGTCTTTTTACCTTTTTTGCCCTTTCTCCCTTTCGCTCCATTTGCTTCCTTCCTTCCAATGTTCACACATTCTGTCTCCTTATCTCTCATTTAATATCTCTTCCACACACCTAATACATTTTTCAAATGAGTCATCGCGTCTTTCTTTATAAATGTCTACATCTATTTCGCGACCTATATCAGACGCGATCCTCTTTATATTCACATAGACCTTAGCTCCGCCTTTCTCTCTTTCTCTCTCAACACACACACACACACACACACACACACACATATATATATATATATATATATATATATATATATATATATATATATATATATATATATGCTCCCGTCCGGTCGCATATTTCTGCTAGCCTTTGAAGAGGATATCATGGTGAAAGAACATATACTACACTGACCCCCAAATGAGGAAGTACCGACTGAGAGGATGGTATCATGGCCATCTCCCACCCTTAAAAAAGGAGAAGTTCATACCTGGGAGGATGATATTATAACAGAACAGATAGTGCACTTCCCCTCACCCAAGAAAAACGGAAATAATAATCATGGATGATGGTATCCTGAGGCACGAACATATATTATACTGCACAAAAAAAGATGTACTACCTGGGAAGATGACCCCATAAAAAGAAAAAGGTAATTCCAGTGAGTATCGTATCATGATAACAGAACAGATACTTCAATTCACTACTCCTCACCACCAAAAGGGGAAGATAGTCCCTGTGAGTCTCATGACAAGATAACAAATACTACAGTATCTCTACTCCAAAGAAGGTTGTAATACCTGGAAGGATTACCCCCTTAAAAAGGAGTGTCTTACGACAACAGAGCCGATGCTATACTGACCACCCCCATTAAAAGATAATGCAATAATAGATTAAATCATTATTTTTTTAATTTATTTAAAACTGCTATAAAAACATTTTATGGATCAAGTGTAGTATCTGTTTTCAGCATTCCGACGACATCAGACGTATCTGTTCTCAGCATCTCAGCGATCTCAGACGATTTCCCATCGACGAAAATATTGAGTATATATCAGAAAATGCCACCATGCAAAATTACCACTGTTTATTGCAGAATCTTAATTTATTAGAAGCTGTTTATAGAATAAATATTAAAATTAAGAAGACCTAAAAGTGTGGGTATGTGCAGCCTACTATATACACGATATTTCATAATCTAATGTTGCATTATAGAATTTAATAGGCACAACCACTTTTGATATAAAAATTGTAAGGATAGATTGAAAGAACGTCCGTATTTATTCGATATATACATATATATATATATATATATATATATATATATATATATATATATATATATATATATATTCGTAGTAGTATAAAAATTTAAAAATATACTTAGGGCAAGTGGGCTGCACACAAAAGGTTGTTTTTATTTTATCGAAAGAAATTGTTAAGCGAAATTGGAAATTCGAAATCTTACTATCTCTTGTTTTTATATATATATATGGTTACGGCTGCTTAAATTCATTGGTTGGCATTGTCTATTTAAAATCTTAAACCTTAATACCATTCACCATGACCTCTATATACTCATTTCAGTTTAACTTAAAACTAATTGATTTTTAGCACCTGTATTATTTACTTGAATTTACGTCATAGTTTACTAAAGTTCAACCTACTTCCCCTGATATGTGTTGTTTCTAATTGACAATTAGGTTAGGTTAATTTCGACATCGGCCTCGGACGCCTATATTAGGGTTACCTATGTTTCAAGCGTACTTATGATAGTCTTTTTATCGTAAAGAATTTTTTTTCTATATCTAGAATTTTTAGTAATTTCGTTTCTTAAATCAACTAGATTTTTAAATTTCTGGTTTCTTGCTAAGATGTAATCTTCACGGATCATCTAAAGATCTACAGATCCCAGCTCACCTTACAATTTTCCATTCAATTACCGGGGACTGTTCGCTATCATTATGTTACAAAGAATCGTTAAATATTGATGTGCGTTATCTGTTTATTATTAAAAATAC
Organism: Sepiola atlantica; assembly: GCA_963556195.1. NCBI lineage: Eukaryota > Metazoa > Mollusca > Cephalopoda > Sepiida > Sepiolidae > Sepiola > Sepiola atlantica. The sequence continues at coordinate 99,195,129 of OY744518.1, read as the reverse complement.
ATTATGATAGTATATCTATACACATAAATTATTAAAGAATGTCAAATGTTGCAGTTAGTCTACTGATTTCCTTCAATGGAATTAAACACACACTTTTCTGTGCAGCTGTGTATAGAAAAAAAACTGTTTTCATATAAAAGAATTGTAGAATAAAAATTTCGAAGCCAGCCTCTCGATTTCCTTCGATGGAATTAAACAGAAAGGTTTCTATGTAGCTCACTTGAATTAAGCATATTTTATATTACTGCCAATCTTTACTTATGTATTGGTCACTGTTGATAAAATACTGATGGACAACATTATTACGTATTAGATTTTCTCATGATATAAGTATATATATATGACCTATTAATAATATTAATATATATTTGGACCATGACGATTGAGATGGGAGTCAGAAAAGAGACTATGTAGAGGCATTGAACGAGGATCTTCGCTACGCCTCACACAAGAGATACAATAGCCAACTATTCATCGGCAAAACCCAAAGAGAACCGTCCACGAGGCACTCTAAAACAAGATCAAATACCTAATCGCGCTACGAATACTCAGGACCAGTTACACAACAAGACAACGTTCTCTCAAACTCCGATGGGCTTTGGATATGTTACCAGCAAAGGCCACGTCATGTCGCTCCACATATTCGGAAAAGGACTACACCTACTTTCCGATGACTATATTGAGTTGCTGTCCATTGTTGGCAAACGCTGCGTAGATAGTGTGGATGCTGGAAAGTCATACGTGATGCAGCGGGACTCAGATCCGTGACACACCTCCGGGAAAACCCAAAATACGCTATCATAACTTTCCTGGCATCACCGGCCCCGATATCTGGCTCACAACCCGCTTTATTGCCACCCTTATGTGTGAGGTACAGCTGGAAAAATCGCATCAACCGTACCACCTGCAACATCAAGGTCGAGCTGATTCCCAAGATATAACTTGTGCTCAGATGTCCGTGAAAGCCGCATGCTCCAGGTTCAGGACCCGCCTGCAAGCTGTGCGGTTGGGTGGTCGGTTTCCATAGCTGATCCATAATCAGCATCAGATTATCTATTCTATGCAATTTGAATTTTAAAAATACATCAATTATTTACCAAGATTTAACGTTGCTCTCTTTACTTTCCAACAAGTGTCAAATTTACCTCGAACACCCAGTATTTCCAGTATATCTTAAAATAAAATTCTTTAATAATCCGGTATGAAAATATGATGAATTTCTCTTCCATTTGAAAATTTTCGGACTAATCCAGAAATTGTCAGTCTTAATAAAGACATTTTCAAATCCGAGCACAATTTTCTATTCATTGTTACACGCATCTTTCTTTTGGTAGTTACTTTGCGTATTATAGAGTCCTTTGTGTGAAAACAAACTCGAAATTCCCATTTGTGGAAAACATTAGTAGCGATTTGCTTCCTTGCAGGCTACAACAGTGTCGTCTTCAAATCCAATGTCAGCAAATACATGTCATAAACCGTCTTCATACGTAATATATTTTCTCTTTTTGAATCCTCTCATAATCATTTAATTAACCATCCATCAATCTCAATAACCCTTATCCACGTGTGGCTTTAAGCCTTGATAAGTGGTGAATTATTAGTAATCAAAACTTAGATTGATTTGGATGCACAAGTTATCTCAATATTAGTGATTTGTGGCAACAATTATTTTGCTCTTTCTCTCTCTATTTTCCTATCCACCTAATTCTAACTTTCACTCTCACTCAAACTTTACTCTATCATCCTCCCGACATCTCTCTCTCTCTCTCTCTCTCTCTCTCTCTCTCTCTATATATATATATATATATATATATATATATATATATATATATATATATATTACTCTCCCCCTCTCTCTTTCGCCTCATATTTGTTCAAGTTTTATTTTCAATTCTATCTTCTTGTCATCGTATTTGTTCGCACCTTGAAATACTATTCATCAAATCCAGTGAGTTCCCTGAAGCGCTTAAGGAAGTAAAAAACGATTTGTTGAGAAGCTTTGACTGTTTTTGTAATTAAAAATTAAAATTAAAAGAAAACGTCGCAAATAATAAATAAACTTAATTTGCAAAGAAACTTCAATTACTTTTACTTTATTTTGTATCCAAGCTTTGTCTTGTTTCTCCAATATTTTTTCTCCGGAGTCACGTGTGCTTTTATCTTTTAATATTTGCCAATTGCTTTTTCTTAAATTGTTTTTAGATGCGCCCAAGCAAAACTATACGATGTTTTGTCCGTTCTTACGATTACGTTTAAAATACCACTTTCTCTTTCGTGCGTTATGAGGTGTTTATGTTACGATTACATTTAAAACACTATTTTCGTTTGTTATTCAAGCTTTCACATAACGAGGGCTGTTGTTTAAATTGACAGGTTTGAATGACATCTTAAGGGTCAGAGGTGATTCCAGAGCGAAAATTGACCAACCCACGTAAATCCTGATCGAAATCTTCGGTCTCTGGTCTGGCGATAGTTCAATCCAGAAAGGCGTGACTAGGGTCCGTCACCAATGTGGGGGGGGGGGGTGCATATAATGTAACTAGATATAGCGAGACAAGCTATCAGTCTATCTATCTGCCCGCCTTTCTCTCTCTCTCTCTCTCTCTCTCTCTCTCTCTCTCTCTCTCTCTCTCTCTCTCTCACGTATGCTAGAAACCCGTCGCTCTGAGTTCCTTTCTGTGACTGTCCTGCTCTTTGTAATAAACCTCTATTACAAACTAAACATCTGCGTCCGAGTGATTGTATCGACAAACAAGCAAGAACCTGGCTTCACGACATCGACACGAGTGTATAATGGTCTGTACACGCACCGGGTAGTGAAAACATAAAAGCGTTTATATTTACACACATTTTTAGATACGGGAACGCACCTATATAAAAGCTTCTGTTCAACTATATGCCGATCTCACATTAGGGTGTTTGAATCAGAAGAATGTGAGTTTAAAGAAAATAAGAAGACAAAACCTAAAATTAGCTTATTTCTGTTCTATATATCCTTTTCTTTCACTCTCTCCATCTATCTCTATTTCCCCCTCAAAATGGGTTACATAGTAATACTATCTGTATTGCTATCCCCCTCTGTTTATAATTAACTATTCTAATGTTTTATTTATTCTTTCGTTTCTTTATTGCATTCGATTGTGGATAGCAGATAGTGATGACCGTATATAATAAAAGTCCAACAACATACAATCAAAGTGATGGAGAGAAAGTTAATAAATGATGCGTCACTTGATGAGCTAAATCACTACTAATAAGAACAATTAGAATGGAACTTTTTTTCTAAACATAACTCAATCGCAAACTGACAAATATTTTAGAATGTATTCTGTGTGGTTAAAATACATAGGAAAAACGCCTTAGGGTAACAAACTTACATTACCTCAACTTTAGTAGAATAATAGATTTTCTTTATTAAACGCGCAGTGTGAGTGAACACATTTTATTTTATGTTTTTAATTCAACTAAAATTATCGGCTTATTTTATCCTCACACTTTTTAGTGGTCTAATTCATTTTTTCTCTCCTGTTTTTTTCGCTTATATTTTGTTATTTGTTAATCTTCGGTTTTCATCATTTCGATTTAAGTATTTATTGATTTCAATTACTTTTTTTAATTTTCCATCTTTTATTTCTTTATTTGCGAATTACAGAACGGTTCTACGGATATACTTCCTCGGTCCTACCGCAGCATCTTCTATAAAAATAAAAGTGTGTGCGTCTTATTACTTCTATCAATGCGAAGATTATGTTTTCGGTTGAGTTTGTATTTTTCTTTGTGTGTGTACGGCATTGCGTGCACTTTAACATTTGAACTCAACCTTGAAAAGTTCAAGCAAAGTAGAAATTCTCCGGGGATTTCAACTAGCAATTACTCCAAATAAATGGATGGATCCAATGCTCTTTGACAGCAATAACAACTATGCAAAATATCAGCTCGTTTTACTCACATTGAACTGAAATAGTGTCACATTTTGAGGCAGTGCAAAAACAAACACATCTTTCGACTCTTCTTTTTTATAGCGGCCCAGGAAACCTGAGCACATTCTGATTGTAGGGTCTGGTTCAAAAGAAGTCAGACCCTGTTTATCTGAATTAGGAATCGTTCAGTTCGGTCGTAGGTGTCCATCATCTTCAGAGTTGGTTTATTGTCGATCACCTGAGGCGCCCATACCGAAGAATACAGATGTGTTAGTGTAGAGTCATTTAAAAACCATCTGAAGTTCTCCAAGTTTTAGGGGCGACTTTTACTCGGCCGTGGGTCGCCCGCTACAACATTTGCACAAACAAATCCTTAGGAGGAGGATGTACAGTCAGTTCCATAGTATACGGAGCCAAAGTATCCGGTATAGATACCAATAAGGAATTTTTTTACATCGGGATGACTCAAAGACCCTTTAAACAATGGTTCTAATAACACTTTCAGATATCAAGAAAAAGACCACATCGGCACCTTAGCAACCACTTTATGGAAACTCAAGAGGTTCAACACTCTCTAGAAGAATGGAGGATCATTTATAAAGTAAACTCCTATAGTTCTACCTCCAGGAATTGCCAACTATGCACCACTGAAAAATACAGGATTCTATCAGCAATCAACAACCCTTCCATAAACTGCACGAACATTAAAACCGAGGTCTTCAAAAGATGTCCACACAAAAAATGTCTGCTAGCCCAATGGACTAGCAACAGAAACTCACTAATAACCCCATAAGACAATGATCTCCAAATCATAAAATAAAAATTAAAAATATATAACACAGCCACCCACCTCAAGACCATTTTAAAATAAATGTATATACAACATAACACCCCAGAGATATGTTGTACATGCCACAAAAACAACCGCATCCAGCCTACCAAGCCTAGTACATCCTAAACGCATATCCTCCTTCAACCTCATCCACCACAAATATAACATAAATCAGTAGATACCCCATCACTTTAAAAATATCTAACATGATAAATACATGAATCTTTTTAATTACACACCTCGAAATATAATAATACAACGTCATTGATTAAAATAATTATAGATGGCTAGGACTTAACCCCCTCTGTCTCACACAGACCCTATAATAGGGCTCATAAACCTTATTAGATAACACCAACAGAATTAACTAAATACATAAACCCAACACAAATGCATATGCCAATGATAGTTAAGACATTAGATATCCCGTAGACGAACCTTTTTACTGATAAAAAATACCCTCCGTCAACACCCAGCCACTACATAGCAATTACTCGACTCAAATACAGACCCCCCATGAATATGTTTAAAAAATACAAAACTACAAATAAATAAACAAATAAAATATATATAAAAAATCTCACCCAGAGCATGATGAATAAATTACGCCACACAGTTAGCCGTAAATATGAACACACCTTTTGAAGCAGTAAAACAGACAACATCCATCATCAATAATTAAATTAAATTATTTTAATAAAACTTAATTGCGATTTAGACCCATATATTATATTTACCCTGACCTTGTGCTTCCTTAAAAAAAGACGCTTCAGCAATGCACCGTTTAAAACGGTATTTTCGTTTTCGAAACGCTCAAGACCTCTTACGGAATATAGACAACTTTAAAATACCATTTTTAAAATACAGCCGTAAAAACTCTTCTAAATAATACTAATCCAACAATTGAAGTGGCATATCCCTATACTCTCAATATTTTATTTTACCAGAATTTTCAATGATTCCAAGGAAAGGTACTCTTTGGAAAATAGCCTTTCTTACGTAATTTTCGTCATAATGCAGAAAGGAAACAGTATCGACTATAAATGATTCCGTACCAAGTATATTCAGAAAGAATCTTCTTGTAGCAATGTATTCTGTTCGGTCCTTCCTTTGCTGCTTTCTTCTCGATACTAACTGTTTTCTCATGGTTTTTCATCTGATATGAGTTTCACTTGTTCAAGTATTTATTAGATATTCTACCCATCTAAATCTATTGTCACTAGTGATGTGCTTTTATTATATTAGGTTGCTGTTTCAAGAAAGAGATGGATTAGGTGTGTCAACAATTATTATAAACGTCTGACATTCATAAATATTTATTTGACCGCATTCCGGCTAGGATCAAAATTCATTATCTGTTCTGTCCGCCTTAAGATGAGAATAACTTCATTCTTGACTGAAGTCATTTAATTTTTTGGCTCATCCATAGTAACCCTTTTGAGTAACTAATAATCCCTTACATAAAAACGACTTTGTGCCTTACTTAGCCCTGCTGAGGAGGCAGGTAATCGGGAATTTCATAAATTAATATCGGTACGTGCAAAAATGGTAGTGGCTTATACGGACTGTAGTTATTAAAAGGGCTTTATCATAAATAGTTTTAATAGTTTCCGTTTAAATTTGGATTGCGTTTAAAAGATGAAAACCTAAAGTTACTCTCTAAAAGGTAACAAAATATATATTTACGTGTGAAAAAACTCATAATGAAAAATGTTTCACGACGGCTAAAAAAGCAAAAAAGCAGTGAAAGTATCAGTTTGAAAAGATAACTAGTAAAAATTACTTCAAAAATCTCTTGAAAAATAACTATCACTTTTCTGGAACTATTTCAAAGATAATTTGTGAATTAAAGCCTTAAGATACGGAATAAAAAAATGTATCTACTTTTTACTAAAAAATGCATAATTATCCAAAAATGTGAGAGTTTAGTAAAATAAGATCATCGGTCAAGTAAGTAAACAAACTGGCTATCGATATGCATAACTGTTAGGAAGACAATAAATGCAATAATATTTCGTTTAATTATCTTTAACTTTATATAGAAGAATTGTTTTGCAATATTTTATTAAATTGAAACAATTATTATACTTTAGCTTCTTAATATTTGAAAGTTATATAAAAGTTCATTATAATAAAAATACAAAATTCCGTATTTAAGTGAAATATTTTTTAAATCACAGTCGTGCAATTTAAATGAAAAAATCATTTATTTTATATTTTTGCAAGCTTTCGTTGTAGAGGAACTTTGTCAGGCGTAACTGTCTCATTGTTTGTTTTCTTCTTCCTTCTTCTCATTTTGATGGTATTAACCTCGAGGGGTCGAATCACGGTAAAGGTAGAAGAGCACGTCAAGTTCTTGAAGACGTTAAGATAAGTATAGTCCGGTCGATGTTATGCGCAGATTGGCGCTATTTGAATAAGGAAATTGACATCTTTGAGGCACGCATGTTTGTTCATAGTAATTATCCAATTTGTTTAATTATTGTTTTTCGAAATGGAACAGTTTCTCAATTTGTTTGAATATTTTTGTTATTTCCAAGATTATAAAAAGTTATCACGCTGATGATTACACGTTCATGCGCGAAGAGGAAATATTATAATATCCCCTTTTAAAATTTCCCGAAAACTGTAATCATTAAAATAATATAACATATTTTAGCAATTTTCTTATTTTTTCGTGAAAATATTGAAAAAACAATGATATATTCAATGATAATAACCTTAAATCGAGAAATTAATTTTATCTTCGAGTTATATTGATTTTGAACACACGGAATTTAGGAACTCCAAAGAAGAATTTTTGTATGATTTTGTTTAATTATTAACATCTACAGTGCTTTATTTTCATTTAAGAATATTTAAAAATTCATGTTTTGTTAGTACTTAGAAAAATAACTTTTATAAAGATGTTTTTGTTTACACAAAAATATTACATTTTTACTAAGATTTAAAATAAAATATTGGGTTCCTTTTATCATTAAAAGTCGTTTATTTCCTTAATTTTAGTGCATCTTTAAGTGAAGGTAGGGATCAAAATGTATTTACATTTTGGGGATCGGCCATTCATTTTGCACGTACCGAAATATATATAAGCCTCTTCCATCTTTGCTTTCTTTCTTACTTCTTTCATTTTTTTCTTTCTTGTCTCATTCTATTACCTTTGTTTCCCCTTTTTCTTTTATCTTTACTTTCTTTTTCTTTTTTTCATTTTCCTTATTATCTTCTTCCTTCAATCTTTACTGTTTGTAAATCTAAGTTTTAATCTGTTTTCTATCATTTTAACACGTACTTCTTTCATTCTTTTATATTTTTTCCTTTTTTGCTTCTTTGTATTTTTTCCTACCTTTCCTTCAGGCTGTTATCTTTCTCTTATTTTACATCATTTATTTTTTTGTTACGATTAACATAATCCAGATTTGCATTTTGATATAAAATGTAAACAAATAAAAGCTGAAAGATTTCATTTGGATATCTTCTTTGAGACGACGAATGTCGAGCAAATCTCAATAAAACTACCTTCAAATTGATTCCCCTTCTCTTTTTTTGATTGAATGTATTATTAATCTTCATCTCCAGAGCGCATGAAAGGAAGTGAAGATTCGACATCCGGTTGATTATTCATCAATGGTTGTTCGTATCAGATTAAAGAATACTATCTTCTCGGTGATTCATTTACGTAGTTTCCCAAGTCAAACGTTCATTAATTTCCAACTCGACGCTTAGAGTAAAATAAATTGAACCAATTTGTTTGTTATTTATTCTATTGATCTAAACATGGACTCTCTTTCTTCATTTCTCTTTCCCTTTCTTTTTATGTTTATTTGATTTTGATCTGAGAAGTCACTTCGGGAGATTTCAATATAACAACAAATGACAGCGTAGCGGTATATGATAACTCATTAAAAATAAGATGTCAGCTAGAGAATTGTCGGAGAAAGAATAACTATTTGAAATGTTGTTGCTTATAGTAGGTCACTTTTTTAAAGAATATTGACCCTCTGTACAAGCTGGTTAGAAAGTTATATTAACCTCCACAAGAAAGTAACAAGATTAGAGTGCAAGTAATATAACAATACAAAGCACATGTTTTCGATTCAGTTTATTCACTTCAACCAGAGGAAATAAGAATACTAGAACAATAGAAGGGCAAGTAATAAGTAATCGAAAAGAACATGAAATTGATTCTTATTCGTTGACACTGTCATACGTGGAAAAGATATGTAGAAACCACCACATTTCTGTAGCAATATCATGTAGCGCCATGTCATTTGTGATATCTAGCGAAGCAGTGATTTAGTGATTGTTTCTCTACTGATGTTCATTTAGGTTGCTAGGCAACAAGACTTATGGACGACTCTATTTTGTAGGGCTCACAAAGTGTTCAAGTAACTCCTAGGGGTAAAAAGACATTCGCACATCGCTTTTTGATAGTGGGAACAAGATTTTCGGACAACTCATTTCGGTAGGGGTAATAACACTTTCGGACCATTTTTGGAAATGGGTGAAAAGACCATCGAACAACCATGTCCAATGATCTTACAGTGGGGAAGTAGTTACCGGCTCAAACTGCCGTCGTTTTCTATTTCTGTCGGTTGCATAGCACGAGTTTAATTAGAGATATCTATAACATTCACGTGGTCCCTCTCGACGGAAGTGAATTGCAAGAAAACTGAATGAAGCGAATCAACGCACCGTAACTTACTAGTTCATACGCATTTATTTTAATCACATACAGTTTTCCATCGAATATTTAGTGAATTCTTTTATCGCCTATATAACGCCTTTTATAAACACCCAATACCATTTATCTGTTGCGCCACGAGTGACTTGTATTCTTTCGACGAGAGATACTAAGAATACAATTACAAATTATTAAAGACTTCTTTTCGGTCATGGCTGATGGAACGAGGGCAAGTAACTTCCGTCGATTAAATAAAGGGTTCCGTCCGGAACTATCTGTATTTTCCCGGGTTGTACAGAAATACTCCAGAGTTCGACAAGACGCACCTGAAGAAGGCCGAAGGTTACATTGACAGAACGGATGTAAGAATAACATCCAGAAAAAAATGGTAGTCCGAATAATCCAAATAATATAATTTACCAATATTCATCTAAACAAATGCCTAAACAGTATATGATTAAATTCATGATAACCATGTCTGCATATTGGACTTGAACAAATGATATCCTGTTTGTGGTCTCTTGCATGTAGCATTTTTTGTCGACTGATTCGTTTGGTCAAGTGTCTTACTGTTATATTGCTCTTCTAAAGTGAACTCAGTAGATTTTATTACTGGGCATTATACTTTATCTGGCCTCGGTCTCAACTTGATTGGTGCGGAAAACGAACGCCGGCGTAACGTGCAGTTTCCTCTATATAAATGTTATGGTTCGTCTTCCTTTCGCCTTCACGCTCGCCACTTCCTTTAAATCTCAAATATCGCAATACCGAGTGGCTATCTGTATTTCACGTAGATATTTTATGAGCTTCTGTCAGAGACAAGGGCAATAAATTATGGCAATGAGACAGACGCCAACTGGAACAACTTATACTTCAATCTAATATACATTGTGAATATTTATTTTAGAACATTTATGAACAATTTTGTTTGGTAGTAGGCGTCATATTCTGGTTTTATTTAATTTCAGAATTTAGAAAGAGTGCGTCGTATTTTGAGCAACTAAGTTTGTAAAAATGTATTTATATGTCGAAATGAAGATCTCCAGGAGTATCAGATAAACTAAATTTAGGACTGAGCATTTTAGAAGAGTGTGACTGGTGTTATGAGAATTCAGTGTGTGAAAAAGATATTTCAGAGTTTAAATTTCTGACGACCAGTTGACGTGCTAACTTTTGAGAATAATTTCCCAAACAGATTGTTTTGGCTAGGCCAATGATGAAGTGTCAACCCGTAAACTCCCACTAATTGAGGCTGATTTAAAACGAATACGAACAATATTTGTTAGAAGGAGCTCAAAATGAAATTCGGGCAAAACTCGTCGATAGGTAATCACACGGGAAGACTATAATCGTGTTATCCTTCTAGTTTAACTATTAGTGCAATAGGAAAATAAAGCACGAAAATGACGATTACCTCAACTAATCCTCTCAGAAATATTACAATAAATAAACATTCAAAGCTTCAGTCAACTTCTATAGCTGTAATTGCACTAACATTCCAGTAATAATGATTTCTGGTAAATCTAAAGTCTTTAAGCACACTCAGCATTATCCGGAAATCAATTAAGGGTCCATGGGCGATCTTCGACCAAGCTTTGAAACCATATTATCATTTAAATTCTCATTTGTTAATTTCTATAATTTAGAAATTAAATCAAACAAAGAAGCCGTGGTTGTTTTTATAGACGTTTGTCGCGAACACAGCCATGTAAGAAATAAATAGACAATAGTTGAATCACTTTCGTTTGTCGATGTTTATTTCGTTACTATTTATCATTGCATTTTCGAAACACATAAGCAATTGTAAATTTAAAATAAGAAGTAGCATCTTCAGTGCTTCTGTCACGTAAACACAATCTTGCAAAACGATATTAAAAATGCAGTTCTGCTACCATATTTTTAGCGACGTATTTCTTGCAGCATTGAAAAACAGTTTTAGTTTGTCTTGTTTTAGTGAAAGATCTTATTGTTCCCGATTGTTTTAAGATAAAACGACCCTTTTCCAGTCTTTGTTATATAAGATACATAGATATTCGAATATTCCAGTAAACTTCTCCATTATTCTCAAACGTTGAGTTTGTAAAGAAGGTAAGAGCATTGAATGTCCTTCTCCCCAATTGACCAATTGACCAATTGACCAATTGACCAGTTAAGTATGTTATAGTATATCTTTCTTGTAATTTCATGGTCTTACTGGATTCCAGGACAAAAATCCATATAGTCTGGTTAAGTATCCAGCTAAGTACTTTTAGTTAAGGTAACATTATTTTGAGTGGATGCACCATCTCTCGTAGTAGCCAGTGTATAGCCGTGTCGAGGGGATCTTATTTGGGCTTCGAATACTATGTTATTTTGAATATTTGGTCAGGATTTACTTGTAGGATGAAGTATCCTCATGTCAGGTTGTCCTGACAAACAGAGAGACCGAAAACACCCGAGGGCAGTGTATAGTAGATAATTTAAACTCTCCAGTAGGTAATTCAAACTCTCCTTTCTCTATATATGTGTCTGTGCGAATTAAATTAATAATGGATTTCAAATCACATAGTATATAATTAGATTATACATTGCATTTTAAAGCGATACTTGTTTTTTTTTGTGTCAGCAATTACCATGTTTAGTTATTGGATAATAATGGTATAATTAGCACTTCCTTTCACCAAACTTCACATTACACAATCTGCTCTGTTTGTTCATTTTCACTCTCAAGCGATAACTTCTGTGTCTTATGTTTCCGCACTTCTTGGCTTCTTTATCTTATACCAATTATTTTGTAACCTATTCAAGTTCCCTTACTTAAACAAAAATAATATAAGTTTCTCTATCAAAATATTGTCTATTAAATAAAATTCGATTCAGTTAATCAACCCCTTTATTCTGCTATTCCATAGTTTCTGACATCACGAAAGTTAATATTGCACTCACCTTCATCAAGTCAGCAGTATGAGTGCGGTTGCACTAAAGATGATTACTGCTCTTGTTTATATTTTCATTACATCCCGCATTCAACACTTGAAAAAATAGTAATTCCCTTATCTTGTATGTTTTATTTCAATGACCAAATGTCAGCATGTTCGGCTTAAATCAAATGTAACTCGTTCAAATCCACTCGGTGTTGATTTTCCCCCTTTTTCCAGTCAACATAAAAACATATGTGATTTATACATCATTTATTGAAATCATATTTTGAAAACATCATTTATTTGCAAAACAATTATTGAGAAATTAAATCCCATATGATAAATGTCCGTCGCTTAGAAAACAATTCAGTCATTTTAATGACTTACTCTATGAAATGAAAATAAATTTAGAGAAATAAATGTATTCCCCCCCCCCCCACAAAAAAATGAATCATTAAATCTAATCGACTAGAAAACAAATCAACCATTTTAACAAAGTACTGCGTATATTATATTTCTTTGCTATTCGTCGTGTTTTAAATTTTGGAAGTTATTTACATCGAATCGTCATAGAAATAGATATTAATACAGCATTACTTAAACTCCAGGGATGCGCTGGGTAGAGGAGTGAGTCTCTCTCTCTCTCTCCCCCTCTCCCCCTCTCTATCTCTCTCACACATATACACTATTTCATTAAATTGACCTTGCTTTTTAGAACCACTTGAAAAAGGTCGGATGTTACATCGGCCGAAAACTTATGAGAATAACATCGAAGATGAGAATAATAGTCTAATAATCCAAATAATACAAAACTACCAATCCTAATCTAAAAAATTCCCAAATGTAATTTTGTTCGTGTTTTAACTTTAAAAGTAAGACTTTTTATTTTAATATATCATATGATTACGTTTAATATTAGAAAATTTAGAAAATAATCTACGTTAACAAAATAGTAGCTAAATTAACAAACAGCGACATAATTTATTTAATGATCGTAATTCATAGTCTTCCTACGAGGTCATCTCAGTATGCAGTATTTAATTTACGAGATATTGAGAAAAATGCTGATACTCACTATAACTGATTAATAATGCACTATCGTTTAAAAAGAATTAATTTCCGCTTTACACTGTACACAGAAATGTAGTGAGAAATCTCTAAATTAAATAGTTTATTATTATTCAACATTAAAAAAGAATAAATGTTGTCTAGAACAAAACTACAATTCTAAAATAGTATAATTAAAAAATATTAAAATTTTAAAATACTTTTCAGAATCTCTCTTATTTAATTTATTTTGTAATGAGTTTTTGTCCGGTGGTGTCATGTATTAAAACACACACACACACACTCACACTCATATCTATGATCATACTAAATTTCAGTAATTCAACGAGAGTTTCCATCACACTTTTCTTTCATATATTTTACTCATACAAAAAACATGCTAAAATATATCTTTACTTAAGTTATGCTTAAAAAGAAAATCCATTTAAATTGTTCTAAGTAGCCATAATTTATAATGAACGGAACAAGTCACTTATCTCCTTCATAGCTGTCCATACATTTCCTTCGCCCTCTCACTCTATCTTGATTCAATGACTGTCTGGTAGTTCTTAGTGTCTATGTGCGGATTAATAGAAAAAAGTGATTCTCTTTTTTCAGCATCGTCATCTAATATTGATACGTGCATCTATACACATCCCAAGCATGTATGTAAATTAGACTGCAAAATAATGAGGTTATTTAATTTCATGTACCACTACTATTACCAGTACTACTACTAATCATAATATAGACGTAAAAAGAGTTATTATTTTTAGTTATGCAATAAAAATATCTTAACAGACACAGGTTATGAATTTTCGAAGAAAATCATAGAAAAATAAATAATGGTAGTTATTGTGAGCCAACGGGTCATGGGTATGTCTAGTATATATATATATATATATATATATATATATATATATATATATATATATATATATATGCATAACTTATTTTGTAAGATGGTAGGAAAAATCGCAGCAGTGTGCTCGATTAATTGAGAAAATCAAAATTAAGAGCATAGTATTTATTTATTTTATAGTACTGAAAATCAGTGCAACATCAATACGATTGGTTTCTAGCTCAGAATGCGTTTACCCTTGGACTATATTCAGCTTTTGTTGTTATCTAGTAAAGAAAATGGGTGGTCTCGCATCAACTCTCGTTTTGATACGTTATTTGCTTTGTGTAAAATTAGAATTGTATAAATGCTGTGTTAGGGTAAGATCTATTTGAATGAAAAGTTTAATAAAGTCCGAAAAAAGGGGGTTGATAAAATAAACAGTTAAGATTAAAAATTTAAGAACATATTATAAAAAAATATTCTTTTTAATATTTAAAAAAAAAAGTTATACAAGCCCTGCTGGTCAATCAGCAGCTGGTCAAACAGCAGCGTGTTTTTATCTGGGCCGTTATTTGTTTTAAAAGAGTTAAATTAGCTTCGACTAGAATGTGTTAAGGTGACAATGTGAAGTTAAGAATTAAATTTACAAAAACTAAATACAAGTTTTAAATAATCTAAAATCTCGTAAGCTGTTTATCGCTTGTGATAAACCGATCTAAGAGAAGCAACTTTACAATTCTAATGTGATTCTGTTTATTTTAATATTGAAACCTTGCATCTATAGGGGAATTTGAAATATATATATATATATATATATATATATATATATATATATGTGTGTGTGTGTGTGTGTTTAGTTTTACTTATTTATAAATTAAATAGATCCACGACTTGGCTCGAACCTGCGATCACTGGGACTGTGAACGAGTGTGCTAACCGTTACATACCCATGATTGTTCTCCCTGTATATGCCTTATCGTCCTACTTTAGAATATGTGTCCATATATATATATATATATATATATATATATATATATATATATATATATATATATTATAGTAAGCTATGAAAATATATTTTTGGCAATTAAGCTACACAGAGGCTCCCGCGTTTCATCTCCGGGCGAATCTTCAGGCTAAAATGCATGGAGCATGTTTTGCCGGGTGTTTGTATATGCACAACTAGCTAGTTAACCAATCAGATTCTTTGTTGTTCTCTTAGTCAATCGTTGGGCTTCTCACGAACAAATGTCCGGTTAGTTTTACTTCCTATTTCCTGTTATATTGTTCTGTTTTCTATAGAGTGGCTTTTATACTGTTTGTTTGTTGTGATAATATAATGGTTGACCTTATTTTTACACGTGGTTCCTTGTATTTCTATTTAGGTTTTAGTTTTTAAGTTGTTAGGTTTTAGTTTAGTTTAGTTTTTTATACTTAGTTGTTTGTTTATTTATTTATTTTTATTTTTTCATGTATGTATTTTTAGCCTAAGGTTAATTTTATTCTGTGCAGGCAGCTGTTTGCTATCTCACTTCTACAGTTTAGTAGATTTTGGGGATTTTTAAAGTGTAGGATTTCAAATTTCTCATTCAGACATAATCTACACGGGTCGTCTAAATTTCTACATGTACTGGCCTGTCGTGTTATTTTCCATTCAATTATTGGTGAGCGTCCATTTTCTTTGAGCTCCCAATAGTGGTTTGCTTATGTTGTTTTAATTCGACGTTCTATGTGTTTAATTGTGCTTTTGTGGTCATAAAATCTGGTTTTAAAATCTTGGGAGGTCATACCTACGTCGTACTTCTTGTTATTCGGTCTTTACTTGGCAAATATTGTATACCAAGCCACCATATTAAATATTTGAGATAGATCCATACTTACCTGTCACAGGGGCTCTCATGCTTATCTCAGAGTGAAATATTGTTCTTTTTATTTCTAGAATGTGATCCTCCCAATGGTTTACTTCGTCATTATGAGAGTGGATTATTTTATCGCAGGTTGCTGGTGAAAATGTCAACAAGTCAAATCACAGCCGATAATGCACTTATCAAGAGTCCTAGTCCTAGCTTAGTAAGATCCGACTTTGCGATGAAGTTGCTAAGGAGTATCAAATTCACAAGCAGTCTCTAGATGTATTAATGCTATGCTTTTGTAGATTTTTTTTTTGCAGGTAAGTGTCGCCGTTCTCCCACATATAGCGCCTGATATTCCCAAATTGTCTCCCATCTGGTATTGACCAGTCTCAATGTCGCTTAAGTGTGGTGATCTAACGAGGGGCAGTGTGTCAACGTGATTATGCGTTATATATTGAGAATGCCCGCAATTTAGGGGAGCGAGACTTCCCACTATAAACAGACCTCATGACTAACTCTACTGCATTTCGAGGCAGGTGACTATTTCTTAAGTTACTAAGCCTATAAATACGGATTCAAATTAACCCTCCTTATTAATGAGCGTATATTCCAGATTTTCACAGTGAAGAGCTGATAGTTACAGAATTAACGAATTTAATTAATTTTTAAGCGATCAAATTATATTTTTTGTCGCTATTCGTCTAACTATAATAAAAACGACGAGATCTTATAAAATAAAACAGATGAAAAGCGGTCATTATATAAGCATGTTTGATTTTAAAGACGTTAGTGTTATTTATTTTTTAAGTTTTTTTACTTGTAATAAAACGAAACAATTTCGTTCTTAAAAATAAAATATAAAAACGCTCGAGTAAAAAATAAATCAAACATCTTGTAAAAATTAAACATTTTCATAGATTCAATCTGTTATTACCAGAAAGCTGTTTAAAATCCCTTTTAGAACAAAAGAATTATATAACAAAAACGTATGAGACGAGATGATCTCCACTTTGGCACGAGAGATTAGGCTTTTTCCGTTTTGATTTTGCCCTGTTACCTAAAGTTATATACTAGATGGTGTGCTTCCCTCTTACATATGAGCACCACTTTCATTCCTGTCCACTGCTGAGTGCAAGTATATATATATATATATATATATATATATATATATATATATATATATATTGTCATAATTAATATATATATGTATATATATATGTATATATATATTGTCATAATTAATATATGTATATATATATATGTATATATATATTGTCATAATTAATATATATATATATATATATATATATATATATATATATATATATAGATATAGATATAGATATAGATAGAGAGAGAGAGAGAGAGAGAGAGAAAGAGAGAGAGAAATAAATGGTATAATGATAGTTTTTTCCTGAAAACATCTCATGTTTTCTTTTAAACACATTATTTGCAGACAATTGTTTCTGTCCATCTTAAAAGTATTAATTCTCATGATGTACAAAAATCACAATCACTTACAAAAATAGCATCATCAGGGCATATTTATATATTACCAACCATCAGACTGAAACAAATTTTAATCATCAATATTCATTTAATTAATGTATTCATTTTTCCTTCACTCGAAATCAAAGGGATATCTTACTAAATAATATTTATTTGTATTTAAAATTATTAAAAAGTTCTGAATATATATGTTTCATATAACTTTCCCTATGTAATGTATACTCGGTTAACAAACCAAAACGACACGTTAAAATGTACATATTAATTAAGTATTGACATTAGACCCACCGTAACTATCAATTAGCCTACGTCCTTCTTTTCGTATAACTTTTCTTCAGATTTTTACTCGGTTTTATCATTTTTTACGTTTTCATAAGTGTGCAATACGCCATATTGCTTTTAATAAATATTTTATCATTTGCATTCTTCTTATTATTTATTCATGTATTAACTTTTATATTGGTATATTACTACCAGTCATCTATTATAATTATAATTAAAAAAAGTACTAAAAAACACATCAATTAAAATGTACTCAATTTTTAACCGGTAAAATTTTGGTAACAATTTCTTATAATCATCACTATCAAGTATTATTATTATCATAATTATTATTAATATAATATATATTATTATTATTATTGATGAGCTTTAAAAAATGTTAGTATACACTATATTTCTAAAAAATAGAAAACATCCGGCTCTTTAAAATTATTTATTATACATTAAAAACATATTCTTAATAAGTATTAAAATGAATATAATAAGATTTTCATTTTAATACTTATTTTTATTTTAAATATTATTACTTTTTACAATTAAGGATGTAAAATTATAAATAAAATATATTTACCTTTAATTTATCGATTTACCCATTTTTAAACATACTAATATTCTATTGCTTATCAATATATTCATTCATGTATTATTATTATTGTTATAATTCTTATTATTAGTAATTATTACTATTAGATATTCAGGTTTATAAGTAGTTGTAACTATATTTATACCAAAGTGATTATCAATAAATGTATAATATATTTATAGTTTATTTTTATTTTAATTAATTATTAATTATCGCTATAATATATTCACTTTTCATTTTTTATAGTACTATTATATTCTTTGTAAATCATTAAAACAACCAAATAAAGTATAGTCTAATATAAGTCCTGCAATTATTACATTCTTATATTTATATATATATATATATATATATATATATATATATATATATATATATATATATATATATATACTATTTAAGTCCAAAATGCTATTAATAGTACGCTTGCTTCTCTGCTTTATCAGATTTCTATTATATATTACTTAAAAATCTCAATTATTCTATGTTTTTACAGTATATTTGAAAATTTGTTGATCCTATTACTATTTAATCGTTATAATGACAATATTATCTACTAATCTTATCAACTTGATTATTTTACTTTTGATCATATTCTTATTAACTATTATTAAATTTCAGTTCTTTTTTCATATTTTATATATATATATATATATATATATATATATATATATACTATTTAAGTCCAAAATGCTATTAATAGTACGCTTGCTTCTCTGCTTTATCAGATTTCTATTATATATTACTTGAAAATCTCAATCATTCTATGTTTTTACAGTATATTTGAAACTGTGTTGATCCTATTACTATTTTATCGTTATAATGACAATATTATCTACTAATCTTATCAACTTGATTATTTTACTTTTGATCATATTCTTATTAACTATTATTAAATTTCACTTTTTTTTCATTTTTATTGAAAAGATAATAATTATATTTTCATTAAAAATCTAAAATCCTATGAGTATTATTTACATGTTTTGACGTAATAATTTTTTATTACTAGCTATTATTATGCTCATTAATTATAGTCATCATTATTTAAAATATTATTTATAATATAATGTATTCAAAGATATTTCGCGTTTCTGTATGTACCAGTTTATCTAATTTCCATTACTAGTTAAAAATAGGTTTAATTATATCATGCAATTGATTTTAAGTTTAAACTATCTTAGTTTATATATAATCGTTTTAATGTGTTTATACTTTTATTGTTGTATTAATTATATTAATATTTACCTTTACGTAATCAGCTTCGCGCGGCCGTGTGGTCCTGGGCGTTTGTCTCGTGATTTTAGCCTGAATCTACGAAGTGCGTTTGCGCCCATGCGACCGCCTGCAACCGCAACTCCTACACTGAGACCAAAAAGACGTCGTCTGTAGGTGAATACACACTTTAATATTGAAAAAATAGTTCTAGTATAATCTATTAAATTACAAATTCATGATATAATTAATTACAATTGTAAATATTATAATCAAGCTACGAAAATCGACACTTAACAATGTTCATCCATATGTATGCACATTTCAAATATCATTATATTACAACTATGACCAGCATATAGACTCGAATGAAATCAAAGTGGAATAAATGGTGCTATTGTGGTCACTCAACGAATCACTGCTATTTTCATATATATATATATATATATATATATATATATATATATATATATATATATATAATCTTTCAAGGTATGTTAAAAAGGAATAAATAAAGTGATCGATCATAAGATTTGCGAGAGCTAATATACATATTATTTACTAAAAAAACTCAAATGTGTGTGTGTGTGTTAGAGTAAAATAAATTCCAAAACGAAATGCGGGTATGAGTGTTCAATGTAATGAACAGAGCAAGTATAAAATAACAATAAAATAACACGGAATCACATAATCACCACTGCAATAATTTATTTCGCTCCTGTGGTCCCGTCAAGCATCCAAGCGAGATGATTACATTTTTGAAAATGACAAATAGGGAAATTCACACTGACCATTTAAATATAACATTTAATACATATTTTGAGAGAGGGGAAAATGAACTATTTAAGACGTAAATCGAGCTGGAAGAGAGTGACAACATATTTAACATGTATATATATATATATATATATATATATATATATATATATATATATATATATCGAGAGAGAAATATTGCATGAGGCAATACAGTGAAGGGGAAAGAGAGCAATATATATAGAGAGAGAGGGGAAGTTGTATGATTTACCACGGACGGTATGTAGGGCGTTGGGAAGGAAGTTGTCTAGCCTGTCTAAGCCCCCCTCCAATCGCCCAACCTCAAACTCCCTCAAATCATCTTTGAAAGCCGGAAATTACAGTAATCCGTTTGACGACTGAGAAACCTGCTTGGAGGTGGGAGGATATAAAGAAGGAAAAAGCTGAAAAATAAATCATCAGATAACCAAGGTTAGAGACCATATCATATATATATATATATATATATATATATATATATATATATATATATAAGTATA
Organism: Sepiola atlantica; assembly: GCA_963556195.1. Classification (NCBI taxonomy): domain Eukaryota; kingdom Metazoa; phylum Mollusca; class Cephalopoda; order Sepiida; family Sepiolidae; genus Sepiola; species Sepiola atlantica. Next base: position 99,174,171 of record OY744518.1, on the reverse strand, counting down.
CATATATAAATATATATATATATATATATATAAGTATACATATATAAATATATATATATACATACATAAGTATACATATATAAATATATACATATATATACACATAAGTATACATATATACATATATATACACATAAGTATACATATATACATATATACATATATATACATAAGTATAAATATATACATATATATACATAAGTATACATATATACATATACATATATATATATAAGTATACATATTTACATATATATTTATATATATATATATTTATCCAGCCCACACCAATCCAAAAATAAAACAATTTAATTCACCCTAACGTTAATGCGCTTTCTGAGGAAATTAATCGTAAATCCATACCATTTCAAATAAATTATTTGATTATATGATAATAATAATATTATTAATAGCTTATTTGATTAATTTCAATAAATCATTAGATTATATGGTGATAATAATAATAAAAATGATAAGATTAAAGAAAATATTGACAATATGATTAATAGCTATGAAAATATAAAAAATATATAAATCTATATCAGCTATAAAATATATAAAAAATAAAATTAAAAATGTTTAATTATATATATATATAGATGCATACATATACATACATACATACACACATATATACCCAAACATATAAACATATATATATATTTATTTATATATATATACATACACACATACCACACACACATACATATACATACGTACACATACATATATATACAAATACATATACACATATACAAACATATTCACATATACATACATATACACCTACACATGCACATGCACATACATACGCATACACACATATATATATATATATATATATATATATATATATATATATATATATATATGTGTGTGTGTGTGTGTGTGTGTGTGTACACATATATGATAATGGAGATAGTAATATTAATAATTATAATTATCTTTAGTCCTGCTTAAATAAAGAGATGCATAGATAAAGAATCACGAAGGGGATCAAAGGATAAAGGCAGACCCAATTCAATACCTCCACCGCTACTGATCTTAATGGATCTCGGATTGTGATTTGTTGGTTATTTTAAATTTACATATATTCCTGCACGTCGCCATTAGTCAATCTCTTCCGTTCAGAAGATTACCGTGTTCGTATTTCAGGATTCTTATTTTTTCCTCCAAACACAAATTGCACTTTTGCCTAAATCCATTCGGAATTTTTTTCATTTTTCAGTAGCCACCATTGTTTCGCTAACTCCGTTTTGTTCTTAAGTTCTGGATTTACGAATGACTGTTTGTGGTCATATAAACGCTGTTGCCAGTTTCCCACGGAAATGCTGATGTATATTTTCTTGTCCCTGTTGTAATCTGTCGGACATATCGTGGCCTTATAAACTACGCACTATACTTTACAATTGCCGTCTAGTAGGCATTCATTCTTCACCTGACAATTACACTTATTTACTTTAGCCTTTATGTTATTAGAATTATTTAATATTTTCTGATTATGTGTGCTAATTATCCTATCAATGTTCTTGGTACAAGAGTAACTAATTTTAATTGTTTTCCTATTGAATATCTTACTTGGTGGATTGTTCGCGTTGATTGCTGAAGCGAGCCAGTTACATAACTGTATATATACACACACACACACACAAACATATATATATATATATATATATATATATATATATATATATATATATATATATATATATATATATATATATATATATATATATATATATATAGTTATGTCTCTGGCTCGCAACTACGTATGCAAATTTAAATGTTATGATCAAAGAAGATAGGTGTAATCTTAATAATATCTGATAATAATAAAAATGAAAGAAAATAATTTATTTCACTTGTAACACCCCGCACCAAAAAAAATATTTATTATTTGCACTTACTAAAAAAATTCACACAAGTCATCGTCAGTGATTGCTCACTGATTATAAACGGTGGTGTTCCCTGACGTATGAGTGACAACAAGCCTCCCCAGATTTCCAGTAATCTCCATTATTTTGATAACTATTGCAAATTATTTTGCGGTATCGCAGCAGTCGCTAGCAATAAGTCTTTTCAAAGTCCTACCACTCCTTGCACTCTTCCAGTGGAGGTATCCTTTTCTCCCCCATCGGGCTTCTCATCCAGCTTGACCATTCATGACTATTTTGTGAGGTATCAGCCGAGGCTGGTGCCATCACCCTTTTTAAGGGTTTTAAAGTTTCTTGCAGTTTTTGCTCTTTGTGTACAAGTGCTAGTGTTCTTCTTGTGGGTTTGTTTTCTTTCCGTTATAACATCCATGTGATTGGTTATCATTGACAGTTTATGCGGGTTGGTTTCCGTATTCGATAGTTTCTCTTAAGATTTCAGCTGTTTCGATCATTGCCGCCATTTGTACAGCTTCAGTGATCGCTTCGATTCCAATTTCTTCCAGTATTTTTCCAGTTTTTGGGGGCCAGTTCCTAGTGCTCTTAGGATTATTATAATATATTTTCTTTCTTCATGCTCCATATCCCTTTCAATTCTCTGGCAATTCCGTGTATTATTATTATTATTATTATTATTATTATTATTATTATTATTATTATTATTATTATTATTATTATTATTATTATTATTATTATTATTATTATTTACTCTCTAGGAGTTATCACACTGGTCATCGTCAGTGGTCACCCACTGCCGACAACCTGTGGTATTACCTGGAGTCTGAGTGACAACAAGTCTCCTCAGGCCTCCAGTATGCTCCACCTCTTTTCGTTCATCACCGCTGATGAGCTTGCGGTAATCGCAACAGCCACCTACCAACGATTTCCCGCTGATAAGGGCCATTGGTCCCCTCTGGGGCCCGAGTGGCAACAAGCCTTCCCAAGGTCCCAGAGCTGTCCGCGCTCTTCCAGTGGAGGTCTGGTTTTGCGCTTTCCCTCCTCGACCCTCTGTCCATAATTTTCGTGGCGTCAGCCTATGCTTGCGCCTCTCTCGTTCGGTTGTATTTTCCCCGGTTCTGTTGTTTTGTGCTTCCATGTGTTTGTTCTCCATTCGTTGCTTATGTGGGTTGGTTTCCGCATTCGAGGACATTTCTCAGGATTGTAGCTGTTTTGATCATTTCTGTCCTTTGTATGGTCTCAGTTATCCCTTTGATTCCTATTTCTCCTAGTCTTTTCTCCATGTTTTTGGGGACTGTTCCTAGTGCTCCTATGATTATTGGTGTTATACTGACTTTCTTCATGTTCCATATTCCTTTCAATTCTCTGGCAAGTTCAGTATATTTGCTTCTCTTTTCCGTCTCTTTGATCTTCACTCTGTGGTCTGCTGGAACGGCAAAGTCCACGATTTTGCAGGATTTTTCTTTCTTGTTGATTATTATCATATCCGGTCTCCTTGCTGTTATGGGTTTGTCTGTTTGTACATTCATATCCCATATGATTTTGTGTTTTTCGTTTTCTAGTACCGTTTCTGGTTTGTGTTTGTACCGTTTTCTTGCATATTCGAAATTCAGTTGTTTGCACATTTCCCGGTGTACTTCTTTCCCCATGCTGTCATGTCTGTTCTTGTATTCCCTTTGTGCTAGCTTGCTGCATTCACTTATTATATGATTTATCGTTTCGTCTCTTTGTCCACACAATCTGCATTTGCTGTTTTCCTGGGTTTTATCTATTTTTGCTTTAATAAAGTTTGTCCTAATCGCATTGTTCTGTGCGGCCGTCAGCAGAGATTCCGTTTCTCTGTTCAGGTTTCCTTTTCTTAGCCATGCCCAGCTGTTTTCATTGGCTTCATCGCTTGTGAGTCTTATAAAGCGTCCATGTAGTTGTTTTTCTTCCCACTTTTCCTTTCTTGTCTTTTTGTTTCTGGGTTCAGTGCTTCCGGGGTTGTTTGTTGGGCTGGTGTCTCTTGCTGTGGTGATCAGTCTTTCCGTGTTCTGGGTTACATATTTCTCCAGCTCTTTTTTGGTGTCTTCCACACAGTCTTCTATACTTACCAGTCCTCTACCTCCTTCATTTCTTTTCACGTAGAGTCTGTCCGTGTCGTCTTTTGGGTGCAGTGCATTGTGCATAGTCATTAATTTTCTAGTTCTTTGGTCAAGGTGCCTGAGTTCTTCTTTGGTCCAGCCTATGAATGGTCCAGAGTATCTTATTAGTGATACAGCCCATGTGTTTATCCCTTTTACTAGGTTTCTGCTATATAGTTTAGTTTCTAAGAGTTTCCTTGTTCTTCGTAGATATTCTTTTCCAATCTTCTCTTTCATTTCTGTATATTTGATTGTGTCTGCTTCCAGAACTCCCAGGTATTTGTAACTATCTTGTTCTCCTAGCGCCCTCATCTCCTCTTGGTTGGGGAGTTCTATACCTTCTGTATTTTCCAGTTTTCCTCTTTTGATCTCTAGCAGTGCACATTTTTCTATTCCAAACTCCATTTGGATATCCTGGCTGAATATCCTGGTTGTGTTTATCAGCTTTTCCAGTTCTGTTTTGTTTTTTGCAAACAGTTTAAGGTCATCCATGTACATCAGGTGGTTTATTCTTTGTTTTGTATCCGTAAACCTGTATCCGGCATCACACTTTCTGAGTATGTAGTTGAGTGGCATCATGGCTATTATAAACAGTAGTGGTGACAGAGAGTCTCCTTGAAAAATGCCTCTCTGTATTTTTATCTCAGACAGGTATTGTCCTCCGGCTGTCAGTTTTAGTCTCCATGTTTCCATTGCTTTCTGGATGAGATTAATAATCCTGTCTGGTATCTTGTATATTTTTAAGCATTCAATTATCCATGTTTGGGGGATTCTGTCGTAGGCTTTCTTGTAGTCAATCCATGCCATGGTTATGTTCTTTTGTCTGCTCTTCACCTCTTTCAGAGTCTTTTGATCAATGTATAGTAGATCATGTGCACCTCTTTGTCCTTTCCGGCATCCTTTTTGTTCCTCGGGGAGCAGTCCACGTTTGTCCAGGGATTGGTAGATTTGTTCTCTCAGTTGTGCTGTGAGAATTTTCCACATTATTGGTAGACATGTTATCGGTCTGTAGTTGCTGGGGGTCGTTCCCTTTTTGGGGTCTTTTTGTATTAGTGTTGTTCTTCCTTCCGTCATCCATTCTGGTATGTCTGTTTTGCGGATACATCCGCTCAGTTTCTGCGCTATTCTTTCATGCAGGGTCGTGAATTTTTTAAACCAGTATGCATGTATTCCATCGTGGCCTGGTGCTCTCCAGTTTTCCATTTTTCTTAGGGTTTTCTTGATCGTTTCTTTGTTGATTTCTGTTTCGGTTCCTTCTTCGATTTCTTGCAGTTCATCTTTCATGTTTTTCAACCATTGGGCATTCTTGTTGTGCTTTTTTGGTTCTTCCCATATCTTGCTCCAGAATTGTTTTGTTTCTGTTGGTTCAGTTGCTCTGTCGTTGTTTTTTCTCCATTTACGTTTTTGTAAAACTGGCTTTCATTGTTTTCAAAGGTCCTGTTCTGTTTGCTCTGTTCTGATTTGTACCTGTATCGTCTCAGTCTTCCTTCTATTGCTGCTATCCTTTGTTTTATTTCTTCATGTTTCTCATTTAGTTTTTCCTTGCGTTTCTGATTTTTGCTTCTTAATCGTTTCATGTCCTCCTTCCTTCTGTTCACGGTTTTAGCTTCTTTCCGAAGTTTGGTGATCTGGGTTTCCAGTCTGATTTCCCATCCAGGTTTTGTCGGTCCTCTCTTTTGTCCATTCTCTTCGTTTCTTAGTTTCATACTTACCGATTTTGCCCCTGCATATATCAGGTTGTTTAGGTCTGTAATAGTTTCTGTTGGGATGTGTGTGAGGAGTCTGTTTACTCTTTCTGTTTCTGCTTGTAACTTCTTCGCTACTTCATTCCTGAGAGATGGGAGTTTTGTTTTGTTTTCTAACATGTATCGTCTTATGTTCTCCACTTCACTTGCTTCTTTTTCATTGAGTTCTATCTCAGCAGGTTATGTGGTTCTGCAGTCTTCTATCTCCCCTGGTTCTGTGATTCCGTAGTCTACAATCTCTTCAGTTTCAGTGTGTATGTTTTGCCTGTCCTCTTCCTGTGGTCTCTCCTTTGGTGGTGTTTCTTGCTCCGTTTCGCCATTAGCCTTCTGTCTGATTTCCGTCAGTTCCATCTCCGAGAACCATCCTCGCTTGAGGATCTGTCTTGCTTGATCTGCTATCCTTTGTTCCGTTGTATGTGGGTCACTAGCAATGTCCCAGAGATGTTTCATTCGTTTTCGGTAGCCTCTTTCTATAGGGTAGCGGCTTTTATAGTAGCACTCCATCACCAGTCTGTTCTCTTTCATGGTCCATTTCTTTCTATATCTTTCCAGTTTGCTGTTTTCGCTCTGGTTTACTTGTCTCTGGTCTGTGTCCTTGTCATACCTGGAATCAGAGAGGTTACTTACCTGGTTCTTGTCCGTTGTCTTGTTTCTGAAATTAAAGGAGCCAACATTCGCAGGATGCGGACCGGGTCCCCCATGTTGGCCATCGAGGGAGCACCTGCCCATCATGACACTCAGATCTTTCTTCTGAGTCCCACGGCGTTTATTTGTGTTTATAGACATTTATCATGGTTTAGTGTTTGTGGCAACACCAGGCCCAGGCTTAGTTTACCTGTGATCCTGTCACAGGGATAGTGTTTCTCTCATTTTCATGAGGTTCAAGGTGCACTATCACACATACATAAAGAAACATTTACGAAAAAATAAATAAATAAATAAATAAATAAAAAAAAAATAAATAAAAAAAATAAATAAATAAATAAATAAATAAAAAAAATAAATAAATGATTAAAAAAAAAAAAAAAAAAAAAATTATTATTATTATTATTATTATTATTATTATTATTATTATTATTATTATTGTTGTTGTTGTTGTCGTTGTCGTTGTCGTTGTCGTTGTCGTAGTAATAATAATAAAAAAAAACAAATGGCGATTAGTTTTCTCTTTTTTCGTGTCGATAGAGTGAGAATGAGAAAGAGAGAAGGGGTTTACTATTTTTGTTATCGATTTGTGTTGTTTCAATGATTTCAAGTAATGATTGCAAAGCAATCGCGAGCTGTTTAAACCTGTTATTTACGAATATACGGATTCAATTGTCTTAAATATTTGATCAGGGCCCCAAAATCATGAATTCATTATTTTACTAGTGTTGTTCACATCTACTACACTAGTACCTTTTTTAATGTGATTTTGTAGTTTGTGTCAATATATTAACTGATTTTATTGCAAAGATAAAAAATAAATCTGCTTATATTGCAGACTACGTTTTCGAAAAGGTTTTACCAATAAATTACAAGTGCGAATAGATTTAATGAAATAGCGTATTATGTATTTAAAGAAAACATTAATTATTTAAACGATGTCAATTAAATCCATTCTCATTAGTCTCTTCCAACATTTTAAGACTTTGCTGTATCTTTCATAAAGCAATATTATAGAGAAGGTTGTTACCGATTGAAAAGAACAACCAATACATTATTATCAGATAGAAAAAGGTGTATTGCAATAGAGCGTACAATAATCGATAGACAGACATTAATAATAAATCAATATTGTCAACATAAAGTCTTTAGTCAATCGGTCGTCACCCTAATTAGTAAGTCCATATTAGAAAAAAAAGGGGTAGCATATGCTATTACAGCAGACTTCTAGTTTAGAGAAGCTAGATCAATATTAAATGAAATATCATGAACACGTTGACTTGATACTCGCTCAAGGGAGACGATTTTAACGACGTTAGTTTTTTCAAGTTTGTGTAGGAAGATGACCCCATCCTCTCACATATAGCGCCGTGTATTCGCAAATGGTCATTCATCAGGTTAGGGTTAGGGTTAGCATTTGCTTAACTTCGGCGATCTAACTAGAAGCGGTGTGTCAACGTGATTATTCATAATTCTCTCTCTCTCTCTCTCTCTCTCTCTCTATATATATATATATATATATATATATATATATATATATATATATATATGATATCTTTATTTAAATTCCTTTGTGATTGATTTAAAGTCCTTTAATCCAGGATTGAATTTAATGTTGTTCCTTTAACCTTTTTATCTCTTCATAAGTATAATCCTTAAACCCATTTTCTCTCCCTAATTCCTTTAGAATACACATAATTAAACCCTCAAAACATTAACGGCCAAATATACGCTACTCATAAATATTGGCTCAGGGGATTTATATAGAAATATATTTTTTTTTTTATATCTCTATAAATCTTCTCCAGTATTAAATCAAAACTGTTACTTTTCACCCGCCCCTTTTTCAAACCTTATTAAACCTTCTATACACTAAATTTAAACAAACATACATAACACTCTAAGCAAATAAAGCATCCAAACGAGAGCGACACGTAACTTCACATTTCTGAAACAGATGACAACAGAAGCAGAAGAGAGCCGGATGGCGAAGTCCTTCTGTGCTTGAAACTGACGGTACGAATGTTGTACTAATTTTCTGTACCAAAATAAATAAATATATATAAATATATATATATATATATATATTTATATATATATATATATATATATATATATATATATAATTATTAATGACAATATATGTATTAGCATATACTATCAGTGCCCTTTTATTTTGCAGTCTCTACAAAAGATTCTGCTCGATGATTGTCAATTAGTGACAACATAGCAAATATAAGTCAGGTTCATATTATATTCCAATAACCATGCTTTTATTTTATATATATATATATATATATATATATGTATTCCGTGCCATTATTTCTCCATTACGTATATCAGTGACACACATGCTAGCCCAGGTCTTTCGACATTAAACTCAATATTTAGAGAGAAGGAACTTGAGAATGGAGTTGTCGAAGATATGGTTTTCTTTGTGCTAAGTTTATTTACCTCTTCTTTAGAAGCTGAGACAAAGTTAGGCAGTTGCAGATCTAAAAAGCCAGCGCAATAAGACAAGTGAACTTTCGCCTACAAAGATGCTTGGAACGCCCTGTCGGCATTCTTAAGTAGGGACGCAATAGGCGATTGAGAATACACTAACTTCTTTTTTTAAAGAGAGAAGGTAACGCCTGGGATAGTGGTCGTCATAAGAACTGCAGAAGACCAACTATAAAATGCTTCAGACTCTGTCAGACTGATTGCCAAGGGCGTATCCTCGACTGGTATGAACAACACCTACTCAGGCGGTGGCACAAGTTAAGATAAGGGACTTGACCTAAAACTGAGGAGATCGCTAGGAAATACATGTCCATTAGGTATTATATGAGCTGCTCAATTTTGAAACGAAGACTTATTTTAATATGTTGGTGTTATCAGGCATTTTAAAGTCACGCATTCTTCTGCTTGGGTTACATTTCAGCTTACACTGTTGTTTAATTTAAGCTTACTATGTTGTAAGTTCAGACCAATTTTTGAAGGGAATCAAATGTGATCAATTTTGATGTGCGATTTCAAACCAGGTCATATAATAGCTTAAGCCGGTGGTAACATAAACAAGAACGAGATTGGACCTTTGCCATGTAAAAACCTCAATAATAACAGAGGCGACATTTTCAAGCCACTACTGAGCGGTATTTTCTGATGAATATCAATGCCAAACTGATTGGTTAATTATTCGCTGAGAGAAGATATGGCCTATGTCCTCTGTGGCTGGGGGACCGTAATTCCTGTTCATTTTATCTCAATTATCTTGCTATGCTGTCGCGTTTGAACTAAGCAAAGATAACGAATGTGGAACATTTAATTTCCGCCATAGACGAACAATATTTCAGAATAGAAAGTAAAATAGGTTTGTTTTATTTTGCAGCAATAGATTGCAAGTTGTTACGCGCGCAATCTATTCCTAGAATGTGTCATTTATTTGAAAAGAATAGTATTTATATATATATATTATATGAGAGTATTATATACATATATTTATATATATGTATATATATATATATATATATGTATATATATATATATATATATATATATATATATATATATATATATATATATATATATGTGTGTGTGTGTGTGTTTGCATATATATTGAGTAAAATATTTCCACTGTTTAAATGCATTTAAATGTGTACTTTTGAAAACCGTTTAAGACGTTTTTAAGACACTAATCTAATGCAGATTTTTAAAAATAAAATATTTATTTAAAATTCAAATTTTCGATTCATAAAAGAATCTTCATCAAAAGGATACAGACAATATTTTTCTTTCTTTTGTTTAAGCGACATGTGGCCACTTTGTCTTGAACTTCTTTTCTTATTGAAGTCTGGTGTGTAATGTCCGATATAAGTGGGGTGTGTTGGTACGTACGTGTCTATTTCCACTGTTTGAATGCATTTAAATTTGTAATTTTTAAAACGGTAAAGAGACCAATCCAAGGAAGATATCTTTTTTAATAAAACATTTATTATATATATATGGGATAATGTGTTTGTAAAACAAAGTTGTAAAAGTATCTGAGACGTATTCAGGTAACAACAAATACTGGTTATTCCTCACGCAATAAAATATAAATAATCAAAGTAAAATATTTAATTTAGTCTGAGAAGATAATTTCTTTTATTTGGAATAAGATTTGAATGACTCTAATTTCGTGGACGAAAGCGGTAAAAAATTAGAGATAATAAATAAATTTTTGAAAATAAAAAAGTGTGGACGACAATATTATCGAAAAGGGATAGCGCATAAGTCAACTGAAAACATTCTAGTGAAAACAATTCTAAAATATATGTCTCAGAATATAAAAAAATTGTTTTAAATTTCAGTTTCTATGTTTTAATCTCGTGCACTGGTTTTGTTTTATTTTAATTATTAAGATTTATACAACTTTATACACATATATATCTGTGGGATTCCATTTTCCGAGGAGACAGACATAAACAGAGGCTGAAGAGTGTCCGGCATCGGAGGCCAACTATAGGTCCCCTTAGTTTAGATTTGAAACCAACGGTACCGATGTTGCTTGATCCTTCTGTATTTACACACACCCACAAACACACACATATATATATATATATATATATATATGTGTGTGTGTGTGTGTGTGTGTGTTTGCTTTGTTTCTAGTGCATGAGATTACGTATTTAAGAGCATATATATAAATATAATTTTAAACAACACTATACATTAGTTTGATCGTCCATCGATACTTGCGGTTTCACGGAACCTCTGTAAACTTAGCCCGTAGGGCTATAGATACCAAGTGTGGCGGTTATTCAGTCGAGGATATGGTTAAATCATACAAGCACACACACACACACATGTATATATATATGTATATATATTTATATATATATATATAATAAATATTTGTGTCTGTTTATTATCTATGTACGTATACGTTTCGTTCTTTATAATTGGGACTCATCAGCATAGAGATATGACTATTACCTACTGGTCATGCGATTCGAAACCCAGGATTCCGAGTATTTTTACAACTCAAATCCCGACGTCTACAACCACTCGACCAACGCTGAATAGCGAATAAACAATGATAATTTTGCCACTTTATCTGACAGCTTGACGTCATAAGAGCGTTCGACTTTATATATATATATATATATATATATATATATATATATATATATATATATATATATATATATATATATATATATATATATATATATATATATTACAGTAGTTAAGATAAATATGGTACGTTAGATTTTAAACTGGGAGACCGGACCCAGGCGACAAAAAGTGTTTCTTTGAATTTAATTATAAACCGTTCGGTAGGTTTTTCAGCCATATTTACATCTAGCTTTAGCAAGCCACACACACACACACACACACACACACACACACACACACACACACACACACACACACACACACACACACATCTCTTCTCTCTCTCTCTCTCTCTCTTTCTCTTTCTCTCTCTCTCTCATATATATATATATATATATATATATGTGTGTGCGTGTGTGTGTGTGTGTGTGTGTGTGTAAGGTTAGTATGAGTGAAGCCAAGCAGAGTGCTCGAGTATAACGAAAATCCAAAACTAAGAGCGTAATATTTATTAATATATGTATTACAGAAGATCAGAACAACATCTGTACCGTCTTTTTCAAATCCCAACAAAGGTGACCTTTAATAGACCTTTTTATAGGGGTCCTTTCAGCCTTTCTTTATGTCTGTCTCCGAGAGATATTCTGTAATATATATATATATATATATATATATATATATATATATTAATGTTTGTATTACAGAAGATCAGAACAATATCAGTACCGTCGGTTTCAAATCCAAACAACTGTGACTTTATCGGAACTCTTCAGCCTCTGTTTATGTTTGTCTTCCCGGAATATTTTCTCAGGATTTGTCGATTTTCTGCTAGTTTTCATCATTTTTACCAATTGTATATTTTAACCTGCAAATTATGCCGATATTTTAGTAATGGGCGAGCAAAAACAGTATTTTTTTTAGCTTTAAAAAAATATGTCCATATAATACCAATGGCATGTTAACCTCCGATCCCGGAGATTTAAATTAAAAGAAAAGAAAAGTTTTAATATATAGATTTAACAATAAAGACCAGATTTACGAATAAGATTTCAAAACATACAGAAATATTCCGCCAAACGGGTAAAGAATAATAAAAAACAAATGTGAATTCATAATTCTGAAAGGTCACCAAAAATATATTCAAATTAACTTTCGTGTTACGTAAAAAAATAAATTCAGTCAGATATACTTGTGGTCTAAGAGGGACAACTCCTTAACCGCAATAAAATTCAAAACTGGTTTAGTACTTTTTATTGATATTATATTAACTAAGAAAATTAGGAAAAATATAAGAAATAATTATGATAAATTATACCAAGTATTAATGATTAATATAATAATATAATAATTCAAATTTTCCATTAATTACATATGAGAAAGATTAAGATAAGACTCAAACCATATTGATTTATGAATCAAGTTAAAAAAACAACATGAAGAATAAATTGATAAATAATAATGAATATATTAATAAAGATGATAGTTATAAAGATAAGTATAATACACTCACAGGTTAAAAATAATTTTTATAAAAGAAACATTTTCAAAAACCCTTTTAAAAATTCTAAAATAATAAAAATAAATTCATAATTTTAAAAATTTGAAATAAAAAAATACTAAATTTAATAAAACTAAACACATATTGATTCAATTGGTTAATTAATAACAAAAAATATTACGCTCTTATTTTTATTCTACTTTATTCTCTCGCACTTAACTTACACACACACACATACATATATATATATATATATATATATATATATATAAATATATATACAAATATATATACAAATATGTATGTGTGTGTGAGGGCATTTTCTAAACAGTAATGGCATGTCCGCCTAAATTAAACATTGTTTATCTACGGAATCTCAAATGTTGAGTTTTTTTAGTAAATAATATGTATATTAGCTCTCGCAAATCTTATGATCGATCACTTTATTTATTCCTTTTCAACATACCTTGAAAGATTATATATATATATATATATATATATATATATATATATATTTATATATATATATATATATATATATATATTTATATATATATATATATATATATATATGTATATATATATATATATATATATATATATATATATATATATATATATATATATATATATATATATATATATATATATATATATATATATATACGTTAACATTTTAGAAACCAGAACACTTGACGCGAGATTTCGTCAAATAAATAAAATATTTATTAACATATTTTTTTTAATTATCTAAATTTTTTTATTCATTTTTAATCGTTATTTCATTTTTTTTATTATAAATATGATTTATTAAATATTTAATTTATTTGACAAAATTTCGCGTCAAGTTTGGTCTAAAATTTCAATGTTTGTCATTTCAACGGCGTTGTATCCGTCTTTTAAAAAAAACAGAGAAACAATTATTCATTCCATATTTTGCTTTTTAAAAGAAAAACAACAAAATATAGTGTCTGTTATATTCCATATTTGAGATTTGATTTGGTATAGACGTAATAATGAATTCCACATAAAAACTTGGTTATTTAATGAAATAGAATAAATGAAAACGCGGAACGCCAATTAGTCAAATAAAACAATTATATACCCGGAGTAATGTAAAATGGGGGTTTTGTGTGTTTGCCTTGATTATTGAAGACAGAAGAAAAACATTGAATAAAGATTTTTTTAATCATGAAAATATCATCATCATCATAAACAGCAGCAGCAATAACAACAACGACGACAAAGATTAATAAAAATAATATTTTTCAAACGCATTTTAGTAATTCATCCTTTTTATTATAAAATCACTTTAATTTATTACTGTTATATAGACAAAACTAATGCATATATATGGGAAAACAGGACAATAAAATACCAAATGAATACAAACAGTAATTCTTAAGAATGTGTTTAAAATAATGTCATGCAAATTAGGCATATGAATAGTTGTGTTTGCATCTTAGTGTCTCTCTCTTTATATATGCAGTATTTCAGATCACTATGTTGTAATATTTATTTAAATAAACTGGAACTATTTTGATGGTAATATTGATTTAATGAATGAAAAAACGTTTGAATATATTCATTTCAAAATATATACGTATATTAAATCCTATTTCTGCATATCTGGTCTTTTGGCGTAGCTAATATTTTTATAGAAGTGTGGTTATATGTAATTATTATTGTGAGATGTCAAAGTATATGTAATATACTTAATTTATATATATATATATATATATATATATATATATATATATATATTTATATCATAGTAGATTACGCAATAAAAGTGTCTTAATATTATACTAGCAGAACCCTCTGCCAGCGCTACCCGGGAAAAATATAAATGAATGAATTAAACAGCAGATAAAACGCCAATAGGTCACATTGGATAGTTATAATGTTTAGACATAAGGTCGGTTTTTTAATTGTGGAAAATATATGTAACCACGAAAAGAAGCCTTTCGGAGTGGAACAAAAATAGAAATTGCTACAGTGTAGATGGGAGTGTCTTTTTGTGATATGTTGTTAACGAAATATCTTTTGTTTCAAGTATTATTACTTATTATTTCGTATTTAATTAAGAATGAAAAAGGTAATAAAATTAATGTAACTAAATTATTGGATGTGTTTTTATTGAGCAAATGAAGTCAGTCAGTAATTACTGTTTTGATCATTTAAATTGTATAGAAATGTTATTTTTTTATAGAAATGTAACGTGTTTAATATTTTGTAAATACGAAATTCTTATTCATATCCTCTTATATAATAAATGCATGGAAAGTAGAAATTACTGAAAATGTTGCAAATTTAAGTAGTAATTTATTTTAAGAATAGTTCACAATGATAAATTCTAATCTCGGTTGCGTAAATATGGCAAAACAGATAGTGTTAATGGTTAGAATAATGGTCGGTTTTTAATTGTTCAAAATGGATGTGTCCACGAAAAAGGAGCATTTTGGAGTGGGAAAAAGATGAAATTTCCAGTGTAGAAGGATTTCTCCTTCACTGACCGATTAAAGAAAAGCGTACTTCTGTCGGACCGTAATCGGTGTTAGATCTGTTATTGTTGTCTTCTCCTCATTCATTAAACGCAACCCCTTTTCTACATTGCGACAATGTTTTTGTTTATGTTGTTAATCTGACAAATATAATGAATGTTAGTAGATTTTCGCCACATTAAAATGTGATAGTCTCGTGTGCGGAGCCAAGTTAACTTGATTGGGCAGAATTTGAGAAATTATTTAAACATTGCTGTGTCATTATTATTGTGTTCACTATTTTTGTAAAGCATAGAATATTTTTTATTTTTTGAATATGTTTTTAAAATGAAAATTGTACAATGATGAATCATAATCTCGCTTGTGTATCGTTGAGCGAATACGTACTTTGTGTATGTTCGAAATCGGTTGTTAGTCTGTGTAAAATACGAAAATAATGAACTGTGAGTGAAAAGGTATACATCAATGATACTTTATGATGTGGAATATGCAAGTATTAATCGTGTTGTAGGAAAATATGAAATTACTTACATACGCGAAAGAATAGCTAATCGTTATGCGTAGAATATCAATTCCGGTATTCTGTCAATGTTGTAAAGTGAGTGCTGACTGGTTTGTTTTCGTAATCTAGAACTATTCTTTGCCTGCGTAGTTTATTGTCAAATAATTTAACAGGTGAGATGAGTTGCGTGGCAGGACTTAAATGATAGGGGGAAATTAATTTTCTACCCTCTCAGTCGAATACGTTTTCGGGAGAGTAAGACTTGGGGGTCTCAAGTAGTTTTTAATGTATGATAATGTAATTTATTTAAAGTGTCTAAACGTGCTCGAGTAAAGTTTATGAAGGAAGGTCTGAGTTTATTAGCATAAGGTGTATTATCTTTTTCTGGCTACCCTAGGAGAGAGTAGACGGGAAAAATCAAGTCTACTTATAAAAGATATGCGATATTTCTACATCTTCAAATTCATTATAATGTATAAAAATCGCATATATTAATACACCGAAATACATTAATGCATTTCTGAACAAAAATCATAAAACTGCAGTATAATATTCATATAATCAAAAAGTGTTATTGTTTATTTTGGTGATTTTAGTCATGTTTTGTTGTAAATCCACATTGCAAACAAATTTCCACAGATCTTAAACATGTGTTTTCGCTCGGTTAAGGAAAGGGGGCAACCTTCTTTGTTGGAATTAGCGACTTGTCTCTAAATAAATAATGTAATTTCTCCATGTTATTCTAGATGAAAAGAGTCTCGGGCTAATTAACAAGCAAAATCACTATCTTATTATTCATTATGAGGTGGATAATTGGTTGAAAAAATAGCCCAATTGTCCGCTTGTCTGCAATCAATTTGAGATCATGATTGTTTTTATTTCCGAAGAATAACCTCGTCTAATATTAGACTTACATGATTATTTAGTCAAGTAATGAAAGAGATATACAGGCCGAACTGCGAGTGACTTAGGATCCGCAAATTATCTTGGCTACTCGCATATGAATTCCATGATAAATGCTAGTATACGGAAATCATATGCCCTTAATAGGGGTAAGATGATAATGTTTATACACTAAATGTATAAAAGCAAGAAAAATCCCAAATTGTTACACTTTTATTGTCATTAATTAAGGGTATGACTACATATCAACCAAACCATTTCATTATCACACCACTACTGTATGAATCTCTATGGATGAAGTGTGTGAGGTGCGCTGAAGAAAAATTCGTACCAGTAAAATACATAGCCCTGTTGTGCTCGCATATCCTTAATGACAATAAAAGTGTAAAAATTTGGGAATTTCCATGCTTTTGTACATTTAGTGTATATGAATTTTCATCTTAACCCTATTAAGGGCGTATGATTTCAGTATACTGGCATTTTTCATGGAATGTCACTACTTTTGTAAGAGCTATGCCTCAATACAATGGTCATTTTAAAAAAATTTTGAATTTTCTGGAAAACTAAGGAATATGGTCCACTGACATTGAAATGCCATCAACTACACCCTAGAACCTCTATATCTGCCAAAAATCAGCTGAATCCACCCTATAGTTGATGAGATACAGGGTGGCACATACGTACGTACGTACGTACGTACACACAGATAACATGATTTCATGATTGAACTTTCTGGATCTCTGGGCTGCCTTGACTAATGATGCTGAAATTCTACACACTTATAGAACCTATCAAATGTTGTGCAAAGTTTTAACTAATTTAGTTTATTGGTTTTTGAGGTATGATTGATCAAAGAAATGAGATTTCCAGCATAGGCCATTCGTGAAGTCTATTAAGGGATATAGTGCTCTCGCGCCTCCCTCTATTATATATATATATATATATATATATATATATATATATATATATATATATATATATATATATATATATATATATACATATATATTATACGCGAAAATATATTATATATATCATATAATCGTAAAATATATTTTTTTGATGTATCATGAACGGTCTTCAATGATGAACTGTTTCAATTACAAATTTCTGGTTATGCATCATGTCGGCTGACAGCAATCCCGATTTGACTTCGGACGCACCAGGTCTCCTCTTTAAAAGCGTTTAGCTATGCATATCGACATCGCAAAAATAACTTCATGTCTCTCTCTCTCTTAATATATATATATATATATATATATATATATATAAATATATATATATATATATATATATTATATATAATTAAGTATACAAATATATAAATATATATATTATATATATATAATTAAGAATACAAATATATAAATATATATATTATATATATATAATTAAGTATACAAATATATAAATATATATATTATATATATATAATTAAGAATACAAATATATAAATATATATATTATATATATATAATTAAGTATACAAATATATAAATATATATATTATATATATATAATTAAGAATACAAATATATAAATATATATATTATATATATATAATTAAGAATACAAATATATATATATATAATTAAGTATACAGATATATATATAATTAAGTATACAAATATATATATAATTAAGTATACAAGTATATATATATATATATATATAATTAAGTATACAAATATATATATATATAATTAGGTATATAAATATATATATATATATAATTAAGTATACACACATATATATAATTAAGTATACATATATATATATAATTAAGTATTCAAATATATATATATATACATAATTAAGTATACAAATATATATATATATATATATATATATATAAATATATATATATTTATATCAGTAGAATGCCTATCGTAGGGCTGTATTAGAAATAAATATCGCATTATTTTTAAATCTTAATGTTTTTCTTTCTTTGTTAAGATTTCCGTTGCACCCCCCCCTCCTCAAATGGTAAATCTTACAAAAATTAAACTAATAATGTGTCAGACTGTTCCTTGGACTACATATTCCATAATTCATAATGAAATTGATCATATATCCGTTCATTGTTTAGAGTTTCTTCTCTACAACCCAATATATAAACATACACACATACCGGACTGTATATACATACACCCTCTAAAGTTGTAATTTTACAAGTAAATCATTTGTCCATGTAATTCACGGTGTTCCCTGGAATGTATATTCTAAAATTCGTAATGAGACATTTATTAGTCAATATATATAAATATATACCAGTACCAAACTGCATACGTTATTTTTTTTTCATTTTACGTTAGTGTAAGTTTTCAGAAATCATGAGGCCTCTTCCTAGGGCTAACACTTTATCTCTACATAATATACATATATATTCGAGTGTTCCATTACAGTTCTCCTTAACCTCTTAACGGTAAGTTCGTAAAGAAGTGAAGAACATAAATTTTCTTCTTCCCATTATATCAGTTAAGTATGTTATCGTATATATTTCTTGTGGTCTCTTGGTCTTGCTCGATTCCAGGACAATAATTCATTTAGTCTGGCGGGGTATCCAGCTAAGTGCTGTTACGTGAGGAACATCACTAGGAGAAAGTGCAACATTCCTCATATAGGGCAATGTATAGCCGTGTCAAAGGACCTTAGTCTTCGAATGATATGTTATTTTAAGTAAATATTCAAAATAACAAGCCCGAATAAGATCCTTTTCGCACGGCTATACACTGTGCCTATCTGGTCAGGGTGTACGTGTATGCTTATATCAGGTGATCCTGACAAACCCTTGTACAGAGAGACCGAAGACACCCGAGGATAGTGTCTCGTAAGTCATTCAAAGATGTATGCGCGTGTGTGTGTGTGTGATAATATAAAAAGCCAATTCTTTTATATAATTCAGATCGATTTTTTGAGAATCACTTTCCAAATGTAAATGTAGCTAAATATTTAATATAAAAACCTATAAAAATTATTTAAACTTTGTGACGTAATATCAATTTCAATTTAGGATCAAAAAAGTCTTACAAAGGTTTTGGAGAAAATTAACAGCATACTTGAATCAAACCCAAGTTATCATATGAACATGAATTTCTACCTGGATGTTGGTAAGTTCCCACCTGCCAATTATCTCCTAAGATGTTGGACGTACAGATGATAACTTATGATTTTTTAAAGTATGATGCAAATTTCCACCCGAAACATGTGTAAACATTTTTAGCTCCGAAATAGGCAGTAAATCACACTATGAAATAATTCCAACCTGTAATTGTATATATATATATATATATATATATGCATGAAAATGTAATCATCCCACTTGTATGCTTTACAATACCACAAGGTTGAAATAAATTATTGCATCGATAATTATATATATATATATATGTATATACATATATATATATAAATATATATATATATTTTTAGTTAGGAAAATGAATCAATTACGATAATTTCATTTATTTCTTTTTCTTAAATCTTTCATTTTCCGACTTCGACGAATACCTGTATATTTCTTTCGTCTTACAAACAAAATGTATATTTATGTTTTCTAATTTTTTAAATTTTTATTTATATCTTACGCGTGTTTCAGAAGCTCAGTCAAGAAAAATTGATTGTTTTTCTTTTAACATCGCTTAGCATCAAGGAAATTATTCATTTAATAGTAATGGAAAAAACAAGATAAGACGATGCTAACCTCCCCCAAATGGTTTGATACAAACAATTGCAAATGAAATGGCATGAACAAACTCATATCAAAAGTTGACATATATATATAATACCCCTATATGGCGTTGAACCCGAAACTTTAAACGATTGTCACGTCCATTATTATACTAAAGCACACTTAATTAACAGTTGTTTCTTGATAGCTCTTTCATATATAGTTTAATTGCAGTAATATACACGCTAAAATAAATCCTAATTATGTTTGGAAAATGTTTAATTTTAATTGCTTTCATTAGCAAAAAATGCTATATACTCATCGAGTAACTCATTATGTTAAATTGTAAATACATTTGGTAAGATATTTTTCACCAAGATTGATTGAATTCAAAGAGGTTTATTCAGACATTCTTTTGGTGATTTATGGTTTAACTATGAATTGTTTCATGTATTTTATTTTCGAGAAATTATTTTGAACGAGATTGTTAGAATATAAGTAGTTAATTCGTATTTTATTTTAAATAAATCATTTTCAATTAGATTGTTAGAATATAAGTATTTGATTTGTATTTCATTTAGAGGACTCTTTTTCAAATAGATTGGTAGAATATAAGTATTTGATTCGTATTTTATTTTAGAGAAATAATTTTAAAATAGATTGGTAGAATATAAGTATTTGATTCGTATTTTATTTTAGAGAACTCATTTTCAAATAGATTGGTAGAATATAAGTATTTGATTCGTATTTTAGTTTAGCGAACACATTTTCAAATAGATTGAAAGAATATAAGTATTTGATTCGTATTTGATTTTAGAGAACTCATTTTCAAATAGATTGGTAGAATATAAGTATTTGATTTGTATTTCATTTAGAGGACTCATTTTCAAATAGATTGGTAGAATATAAGTATTTGATTCGCATTTTATTTTAGAGAACTCATTTTCAAATAGATTGGTAGAATATAAGTATTTGATTTGTATCTTATTTTAGAGAACTCATTTTCAAATAGATTGGTAGAATATAAGTATTTGATTCGTATTTTATTTTAGAGAAATAATTTTAAAATAGATTGGTAGAATATAAGTATTTGATTCGTATTTTATTTTAGAGAACTCATTTTCAAATAGATTGGTAGAATATAAGTATTTGATTCGTATTTTAGTTTAGAGAACACATTTTCAAATAGATTAGTAGAATATAAGTATTTGATTCGTATTTTATTTTAGAGAACTCATTTTCAAATAGATTGGTAGAATATAAGTATTTGATTTGTATTTCATTTAGAAGACTCATTTTAAAATAGATTGGTAGAATATAGGTTTTTGATTTGTTTTTTATTTTAGAGAACTCATTTTCAAATAGATTGGTAGAATATAAGTATTTGATTCGTATTTTATTTTAGAGAACTCATTTTCAAATAGATTGCTAGAATATAAGTATTTGATTTGTATCTTATTTTAGAGAACTCATTTTCAAATAGATTGGTAGAATATAAGTATTTGATTCGTATTTTATTTTAGAAAATATTTTTTCAAATAGATTGGTAGAATATAAGTATTTGATTTGTATTTTATTTTAGAGAACTCATTTTCAAATAGATTGGTAGAATATAAGTCATTGATTCTCTATTTTATTTTAGAGAACTCATTTTCAAATAGATTGGTAGAATATAAGTATTTGATTCTCTATTTTATTTTAGAGAACTCATTTTCAAATAGATTGGTAGAATATAAGTATTTGATTCTCTATTTTATTTTAGAGAACTCATTTTCAAATAGATTGTTAGAATATAAGTATTTGATTCGTATTTTATTTTAAAGAACTCATTTTAAATAGATTGGTAGAATATAAGTATTTGATTTGTATTTTATTTTAGAGAACTCATTTTCAAATAGATTGGTAGAATATAAGTATTTGATTCGTATTTTATTTTAGAGAACTCATTTTCAAATAGATTGGTAGAATATAAGTATTTGATTCGTATTTTATTTTAGAGAACTCATTTTCAAATAGATTGGTAGAATATAAGTATTTGATTTGTATTTTATTTTAGAGAACTCATTCTCAAATAGATTGGTAGAATATAAGTATTTGATTCGTATTTCATTTAGAGAACTCATTTTCAAATAGATTGGTAGAATATAAGTATTTGATTCGTATTTTATTTTAGAGAACTCATTTTCAAATAGATTGGTAGAATGTAAGTATTTTATTCGTATTTTTTTTAGAGAACTCATTTTCAAATAGATTGGTAGAATATGAGTATTTGATTCTCTATTTTATTTTAGAGAAATCATTTTCAAATAGATTGGTAGAATATAAGTATTTGATTCGTATTTCATTTAGAGAACTCATTTTCAACTAGATTGCTAGAATATAAGTATTTGATTCGTATTTTATTTTAGAGAACTCATTTTCAAATAGATTGGTAGAATGTAAGTATTTTATTCGTATTTTATTTTAGAGAACTCATTTTCAAATAGATTGGTAGAATATGAGTATTTGATTCTCTATTTTATTTTAGAGAAATCATTTTCAAATAGATTGGTAGAATATAAGTAGTTAATTTTTATGTTAATTTTGAGAAATTATTTCTAACTAGACTGTTAGAATATGAGTAGTTAATTTGTATTTTATTTTAGAAAAAAACATTTTCAACTAGATTGGTAGAATATGAGTAGTTAATTCGGATTTTATTTTAGAGAAAATATTTTCAACTTGATTGCTAGAATATAAGTAGTTAATTCGGATTTTATTTTAGAGAAAATATTTTCAACTTGATTGCTAGAATATTAGTAGTTAATTCGGATTTTATTTTAGAGAAAATATTTTCAACTTGATTGCTAGAATATAAGTAGTTAATTCGGATTTTATTTTAGAGAAAATATTTTCAACTTGATTGCTAGAATATTAGTAGTTAATTCGGATTTTATTTTAGAGAAAATATTTTCAACTTGATTGCTAGAATATAAGTAGTTAATTCGGATTTTATTTTAGAGAAAATATTTTCAACTTGATTGCTAGAATATAAGTAGTTAATTCGGATTTTATTTTAGAAAAAACATTTTCAACTTGATTGCTAGAATATAAGTAGTTAATTCGGATTTTATTTTAGAAAAAACATTTTCAACTTGATTGCTAGAATATAAGTAGTTAATTCGGATTTTATTTTAGAGAAAACATTTTCAACTTGATTGCTAGAATATAAGTAGTTAATTCGGATTTTATTTTAAAAAAAACATTTTCAACTTGATTGCTTGAATATAAGTAGTTAATTCGGATTTTATTTTAGAGAAATCATTTTCACCTAAATGGTTAGAATATAAGTAATTAATTCGTATTTTTTTAGCCAAATCATAGTCAACTAAATTATAGAGTATAAGTACTGTATTCGTATTTTATTTAAAGAAATTATTTTCAACTATATTGTTAGAATATACGTAGTTTA
Organism: Sepiola atlantica; assembly: GCA_963556195.1. Taxonomy (NCBI): domain Eukaryota; kingdom Metazoa; phylum Mollusca; class Cephalopoda; order Sepiida; family Sepiolidae; genus Sepiola; species Sepiola atlantica. The sequence goes on along the minus strand of OY744518.1, from coordinate 99,150,162 downwards.
TTCGTATTTTATTTTAGTAAGCTATTTTCTTAGTAGATTTTTAAATTGAAGCATTTAATTCGTATTTTATTTACATAAGATATTTTTCAACAAAATTATTTGAATTTATTCCGGGATTCATTACGATATTAACTTGCATTTTTTTGTC
>OY744518.1:99012514-99142514 GCA_963556195.1 Sepiola atlantica | reverse complement strand
AGCATGGCAGTGACAGATAAATTAATTCACGCAGGAAATACCTCAACGGGCACACATCCATGCGAAATAGGGCAGTAGAAAATACCTCGATATTTATTCAGTACGGATGAAAAAGTATCACAAGGAGATACCCCTGAGCTTTTTTAATTAACGTTTATCGAAGTTGTACAAAACAAATTTAAACGCAGTTAACACAAGAGCACAATATAAATACTTGTAAACGATTTTAAACTAATTATTTCTTACCTCTTTTATTTTAACTAATTTATTGTAAATCCTTGCTTTTGTTTCTATTGTGTCACACGTGCCCGTAATCATACTATATCTATCACCATTTGCTTTTGTTTAAAATATTAACAAATAACACAATTTTATCGAGAGTCGAGAGTAAATCTTGAGTTTACTCTCGGGAGCCTTGTAACCTTCGCTTTTATCCCTTATATTGTCATTTAGTCCTCACCTGCTATTAGCAATGTTTCTGACAAAGGATGGTGAATTGCTGTTTTCTTATTCGGCTGTTGTTTTGAGTTAGTGACATGTACAGATCTACTATCAGACTTTTTATGGAGTACTGGTTATTATATTTGGGTAGGTGAATCTCTATCCCATTTGAGGGTTCTTGATAAGGTTAACGCTTTCTTTTTCCTTGTATCCATTCTTTCACAGACGTGATATTGCTAGTCTAAGTCTTTTCCATAAATACTATTATGGCATGTGTTCTTTAGAATTGTCTTATCTATTCCCTGCTACCTTGGTTCCAGTTCGTTTGACTCGTTGGTCTAGTGGTGTTCACAAATTCGCTGTTTTGATACCTTGATATAATACAGATTCCTATTCAAGTAGCTTCTATCCAAGAATTGCATGCTTGGGAACTCTTTTGCTGTTGACTATTTTCCTCCGAATAGCGTCGGTCTTTTTAAGACTATGGTCTATTGACATCTGTCTTTGTGATAATCATTTTTCGATCGTTTTATCTCTTTACATCTGGTGGCTTCATGCCTTGTCTAAAGCGATTTTCATCTTTAAAATGTTGTGATCCTCAATCCCCTCATGTTGTCAATTATTATTCAACTGTCGTCATTTTTTTTATCTCATTAACCATGATCTTAAAGTGGATGTTTAACCTTCATAAGTGGTGACCCATTAGTAAAACAATTGATTCCACTGGCCAGCTGAAGTTCCCATCTGATGTTGTCATGTGCACTGAATCTCACCTCTCGGTCACGGATGCTCCTTATGAGAACCCTAAATACACGTCCGTATTATTCGACATTTACGGCGCTAACTTTTACCGTTATCATCCAACTCTCACCGTGAAGACACTAACGACATATTGTCTCCATTACCTCTAATTATACAATACTTTCAGACCTCGGTAACATCTCTATTTTAAAATGTGGTACACAATGTACATTTCCTCTCTTTCTGTAAACAGAAAGAGTGTTCACACTGTCTGAAATATTTAATGAACAGGGTAACAATGTCTTCTAATACATATATTTACTGTTATGTTCGTCTACTTTACTTCTAAAGGGACATCTCTGATAAATAATAGTTGTAAGAAATTACTTTTTTTAAAAGAATTTGCGGACCCGTATTATTACCTATTAAAATTTGTTATACCTAAAATTTATTATAATTTATATTTAGTTAAATGAATCATGGGTTCATGTCATAAAAATGCTATTATTTTTAGATAAAATGTAGAGTGAAACTAAATCAATGAATAGAGAAAAAGAATTAGACGTTCATTTTCTTAACATATTTCAATTCATTTATTTAGTATGCACTTTCGTGCGTCTCAAATTTAAATGAATTTTGCTATTTCAATTGTTAATAGAAAAAAACATAAAAGATACACATCTATAGTCATCCACAGAGAGACTGTTACACTGTATCACAATTTTTGATTGCGGTTAGACAATCAACTACCTGAAACGCAGCTCGAAACTCAATGGTCAAGACGAAGACGAAGCTTCTAACCACCTATGCCATGCATTGCGTCAAGACTGTTTTCCCTGTATATTTGTGATTGATAGCTTTTGGTACTACACACTACGTAATTTAATTCGTTTCACCAGTTATACAAGGCAAATCTCACTTTATGTTGTTAAAACATTATAAACTGTATTTCACATCGATGTATTACTTTAATATTTAATCCTGGTAGATACTTTTGATTAGTCATATCTAAAAGAAGGTGGATATGGTTTCACTCGCACAGTAACATCCACTCCGTTTGTCAACTATAACACTGGGAAGAAATTTAATGATACAATTCTTTAAAGATGCGATGTACAGAAGCAAAAGAAAGAAAGAAAGAAAGAAAGTTATGATTTGTTCTATTCGCTTACTTGTTCTTATTCATATCGTCGCCTTTCACTGACCCACTTCTGATTATGAAGAGAAAGAGTAAGAGTGTGTGGAGAAAAAGAAAGTAAAGAAAAAGTGAGACGTGAAAGGAAGGTAGAAAGAAATCATTCTTGAAGCTGTTCCCATTTATACTAGCCTCATTATATTTGCCTCGTTGTCTCATTAGATTAGACGGCCGTACTTCACTCGGATATAGATATTCCCCTCTAATGTTTTCCCAAAAATTAACTTTCATATTTTATATTAGCATATTAAACTGCTTATCTAGTGTTAATTGTATTTTCTTATAATCTATGTAATTTACGTAGATTAGGTCCTTGGGCGACGCCAGGTAGTTCTGCTAATTTAATATATTATAAAAAAAATACAGATAAAATCATCTGAAATATTAAATTCACTTTTACGTTCATTTTTTACCATAACTGTTGAATTCGTATAGTTTCATCGCAATTATCATATGCGATTTAGCATACGTTTTACATGCTGGCATGTGTTGGACGGCTTTTAGAAATTGACTTGCAAACTAACTTATCTCTGGACAGGTCTTTATTTATTTCCGTTTCTTTCAAGCTAATCCTATCACTTACTCTCTTCTTTTCCTTGACCTTCCCCGTGGGCTGACCTTGCTATTTAAATTGTTTTAAATGTACTAACCCAAGAACGCTCATCCATTCTGTCAAAGTGCCATACAACCGTAGGTTTCTGTTCTGTACACATCTCCATTTACTGTCCAGATTTAGTCTTCCTCTGATCTATGCGTGTCGTTAAGACTCACATTATACATTCATTGTATCATTTACATATGATTTCTCTTCATGCAACACATGCCCTCAACCATCACTGTCCAGGTTTCACTTGCATACAGCATGACACTGTTTACACATACTTGGTATACTTTTCGTCGTCAGTGGTAACGCGCTGCTGGTTAGCAATGGCAACAACTTCAATTAATTTACTCCATCTACTCCTAACCCTAACCCGTTCACACTAGCACTTGCAGCGACCTGTGCTCAACAAACTCCTCGTGAAATAATCTAGTGTAAGTTTGATTCGTCAATTTGTTTCAAAATAGTCTCGTGTCCTGTTTGATTCTTACCGGTGTATTTCCGTTTTGTAACTATATTTCCCGGTAACTTTACTTATAAAAAATATAATTAAAATATTCATCTTTAATACCTGTCAATTATTTTTTATTATATCATTCACTCTCCATAGAGTACTTAATTTATAGTGTTTTAAAATAAAATAAGTTTTGTATAGGAAGCTTAGTACAAAATTTCGATATGTTCGGTTTTCTTATTTAAATTATTTTAGGTTCGTAAAATAGTTCCATTTGCCCCTCAATCCTCCATGATTAATATTTCTGTTATAAACTTGCTATTTTATACTGTATTGGCATTTAAATAAATAAAACCACTTGCCCATAATCATACTTGTTCTGTCTCTGGAAATAGTGTGAAAATACGTAGAAAAATGGGATAAAGAAAGAAAATTAAAAAAAATTTAGGATGAGACAGAATTATAGTAGGTGTTCCTTAATTACTGTTTCCTTTATTTATTTTTTGGATGTGTAATTTTAAATTATAGAATTGATGGCAAACATTTTCATAGAAAATAAGATTTTTGCATTATTTTAATACACCAGTTTTGAGTTTTGCCTTCAGAAGAGGCATTGAAACGAATTCCGATTTTTCTGTGAGAAAATGCACAAATAAGCTTAATGGACAACTTTGAAATGTTTGCGATTGTGTTGTGTGTGTGTATATATATATATATATATATATATATATATATATATATATATATATATATATATAACAGAGAGAGAGAGAGAGAGAGAGAGATGTGTAGATCCAGAAATCAAGGGAGGCGCGAGAGCGCTCTATCCCTTAATAAACTTCAAAAACGGCCTATGCTAGAAATCTGATTTATTTGATCAATCATAACTCAAAAACCAATAAACCAAATTAGTTAAAACTGTGCACACATTTTTTTTGATAGGTTCTATAAGTGTGTAGAATTTCAGCATCATTAGTCAAGGCAACCCAGAGATCCAGAAAGGTCAGGCATGATTTTGTGTAATCTATATGTACGTACGTACGTATGTTCCACCCTGTATCATCAACTATTTGGTGGATTCAGCTTATTTTGGGCAGAGATAGAGGTTCTAGGGTCTAGTTGATGGCATTTTAATTTCAGTTTACGATATACCTTAGTTTTTTGAGAAAATTAAACAAAACCTTAAAAATGACCATTGTATTGAGGCATAGCTCTTACAAAAGTAGTGACATTCCATGAAAAATGCCAGTATACTGAAATCATGTGCCCTTAATAGAGTTAAGATGAAAATTCATATAAACTAAATGTACAAAAGCAAGGAAATCCCCAAATTGTTCACTTTTATTGTCATTAAGGGTATGCGAGCACAACAGGGCTATGTATTTTACTAGGAGGAATTTTTCTTCAGCGCACCTCATACACTTCATCCACTTAAGCATATAGATGTATGCTGTAGTGATGTGATAATGAAATGGTTTGGTTGATATGTAGTCATACCCTTAATTAATGACAATAAAATTGTAAAAATTTTGGAATTTCTTTGCTTTTGTACATTTAGTGTATATGAATTTTTATCTTACCCCTATTAAGGGCATATTATTTCAGTATACTTGCATTTATCATGGAATATCTATATAAAAATTGTATGTACATTGATTTCTCGCTGGTAAGGACCATTGGTCTTTTCTAAGATTTGAGTGGCAATAAGCCTCTCCAACGTCCCAGAACTCTCCGCACTCTTCCAGTTGAGGTCTTGTTTGTGCTGCCTCTCCTCGGTGTTCTCATCTTCCTTGACCCTATACAAATATTTTGTATTGTGTCAGCCTCGGCCGGCACCCTTTTTTATTTTTATTTTTTTAATTTTTCCTTTATATTTATTTAATTTTTTTGGAGGGGAGGGAGAAAGTTGAAATGGTGTTTCTTTCAATTTCTGTTAATTGGTTCATTTTTGTGTGGTGTCAGCTGTAATTTATTAGGGGGGGGGGGCTTATTATTTTATGTTTCTAGCCGTTTCTGTTCTTTGGTGTGTGATGTGGTGCTCTTCGTGTGGTTTTATTTTCTTCCTGTTATAAATTCCATGTGATTGGTTACCCTTCGTAGCCATGCGGGTTGGTTTCCGCATTTTAAACATGTTCATTAAGATTGCAGCTGTTTTGATAATTGCCGTCTTTTGAAAGGTTTCGATAGTCACTTTGATTCTAATTTCTCCCAGTCTGTTCTCCCGTTTTTTTTGGACGGGTGGATTTTCTTAGTGCTCCTACGGTTATTGCTATTATACTGACGTTCTTCATGCTTCATATTCCTTTCAGTTCTCTGGCTAGTTCCGTTTATTTGCTTCGTTATTCCGTCTCTATGATCATCACTCTGTGGTCTGCTGGAACGGCAAAGTCTACGATTTTGCAAGATTTTTCCTTTCTGTTGATTATTATAACATCCAGTCTCCTTCCTTGTATTAGTTTATTTGTTTTATATCCATAACTCAGAGGATTTTGTGTTTTTCGTTTTTCAGTACTGTTTTTGGTTTATGTTTATACTATTTGTCTTCGTATTCGAAATTAAATCGTTTGCATAATTCCCAGTGTATTGATTTCCCCACACAGTCATGTCTGTTCTTGTATTCTTTTCGGGCGAGTTTGCTACATTCCCTTATTATATGATTTACTTTTCTGCCTCTTTGTCAACAAAGTCTGCATTTAGTGTTTTCCTGGGTTTTATCTCTTTTAACTTCATTGTAGTTTGTCCTAATCGCATTGTTCTGTGCAGCCATCAGTAAATATTCCGTTTCTCTGTTCAAGTGTTCCTTCCTTGGCCATTCCCAGCTATTTTCGTTTGTTTCTTCTCTTGTCAGTCTTATGAAGCGTTCATGTATTTGTTTTTTCCCCACTTTTCTTTTCTTGTCGTTTTGTTTCTGGTTTCGGGGCTTCCCGAGTTGCTCGTTGGAACGGTGTCTCTTGCTGCGGTGATTAGCTTTTCCGTGTTCTGCGTTAGGCATTTCTCCAGCTCTTTTTTTTTAGTCTTCCACACAATCTTCTATACTTACCAGTATTATACCCTCTTCGTTTCTTTTCATGTAGAGTATGTCCGTATCATCTGTTGGGTGTAATGCTTTGTGCATAGTCATTCATGTTCTAGTCCTCTGGTCAAGGTGCCTGAGTTCTTTATTTGTCCAGCCTATGAATGGTCCAGATTATCTTATTAGTGATACTGCCCATGTGTTTATTCTTTTTACTAGATTCCTGCTATATAATTTCGTTTCTAGGAGTTTTCTTGTTTTTCGTAAATATTATTTTTCAATCTTCTCCTTCATTTCTGTAGATTTGATGGTGTTTGCTTCTAGAACTCCCAAATATCTGTAGCTATCCTGCTCGCCTTGCACCTTCATTTCTTCTTGGTTGGGGAGTGGCATTCCTTCTGTCGTCTCCAGTTTTCCTCTTTTTATTTCTAGTAGTGCACAGTTTTTCATTCCCAATTCCATTTGCATGTACTGACTGAAGATTCTGGTCGTATTTATCAGCTTTTCCAGTTCCTTTTTGCTTTTTACAAATAGTTTCAGGTCGTCCATGTACATCCGGTGGGTTATTCTTAGTTCTGTGTCTGTAAACTTGTACCCGGCATCACATTTTCTGAATATGTAGTTGAGCGGCATCATGGCTATTATAAACAGTAGTGGTGATAAGGAACCTCCATGGAAAATGCCTCTCTGTATCTTTATCTCAGTTGGGTGTTGTGCTCCGGCTGTCAGTTCTAGTCTCCATGTTTCTATTGCTTTTCGTCAGTTTTGGAATTGCGATATGTTTTCTTTTAATTTCCATTTTAGTTATTAAAATTAGCTGTAATTAGTAAATAACTCCTCCAATGACCCTCATTACGTTTCTTGCTATCACTTTTACCCTTTTCAGTGTATGTTGGGTGATAGTTCGCTCTTATTCTATACTTAATATGTTACTTCAATTTTATTTAATTCTTTCTCTCCCACTCTCTCTTTCTCTCTCTTTCTCTCTCTCCCCTTCTTCCCTCTCTCCCTCTTCCCCTCTCTCTATCACTGTATATATATATATATATATATATATATATATATATATATATATATATATACATACACATTAACAGTCGGAAGTAGTAAAGAACGGTAAGATATTTGGTATCTGTTAGAAGTCGAAACTATACTATTCTTTCTATTGCATTATCGTGTTATAATTAATTTAGTAACTATAGTATTTTATTATCATTCAATGCTCAATTCATGAGTGTTGTCTAGTATGTGTTCTATTCTCATGAGACTATCATCAGAAACATCATGTACGCAGTATATGTCCGTTGATCATGTTAAATTCCTTCCGGGCATAACCTCCGCCATTTTTAGGGTAGCGTAATATTGGCCCTGTGATCACGATACCCTCCTCTCGATGATTTCCTACTTTTTTGTTGGGTAAGGAGTCATATACGAACACAAATAGTGTTGCTAGTACAAAGAATGATAGTTCGTAACTTGTAAATGTAGACTGTAAGACATTCATAGTTATCACATGAAATCTATTTTAACTATTTTTCATGAATTAACCATGGAATCTCTACTAATCCCGTCAATTTCTTAAAAGTAATTCTGTTCACTACTAATCAACCCGGAATGAATCAGAAAGTCGATTAAGTGTATATCACAGACTGTCGTCAAATTGGCGGTGAACTTTGATCTTTCTCAGTCGTTGTCTCTATATGTCTTTGTTATTCGATACATTTTCAATCAGTAAGAGACGGACAACGATCGAGTTGTTTTTGTTATTGCTGATGTATGGGCAAGCGCAGCAAGGAACCTATTGACATCGTTACATTTATTGCTCCGATTGACTCACGCACACACACACACACACATATATATATATATATATATATATATAGAGAGAGAGAGAGAGAGAGAGTAATATATATTTATATATACATATATATGTATATGTATATATATATATATATATATATATATGTGTGTGGGGGGGGGTGTACATGAATATATAAATATATATATAATTTAATAAACGTCCTGAATTTGTTTTAAAAAAACATTTTTATATATACAATTGTGTCTGCCCATTTCAAAAATACACAATTGTTTGCTAAATAATAATTTCTTGCTGTGTTTCACAAAAGGCTTCCTCGGTGAAATTTTATCTAGTTGGTGCCTTATCAGAGAATAATAAACCCAGAAATAAAACTGTTAACTTCGAAATTGGAAGGAAGCAGCCGGTAATGTGTGTCGTTTGAAGTTAACGGTTATTTCCTTGATCAAATTTGACGCAAGACAAAAATGAACACAGTTTATTATTTATCAAGAAAAATGTGTGTTCTGAAATGGTCAGAAACAATTGTATAAATAAAGATGTTCTTTAACAAATTCTGAACATTTATTGAATTATTATATTTTCAGCTCAGTGATATATATACTATTTAACTGTTAACTCAATTTGTGTGTGCATTTAAATTATGTATATATATATATATATATATATATATATATATATATATATATATATATAAAGTGGTGTACTAAAAGCGAACTTTTAGGAAAAGTAAAACCTATTGTGAAGAGTATACAGCTCAATATCCAGGATAGAGCAGGTAGAATGAAGAAGAATGGAAAGGAATTAGAGAAGCAAAAGCCAAATCAAAATTCAATTCAATTGCTCAGAGCAAGGTATATTCCGCAAAAAAGGCAATTTATTCATATATATATATATGTGTGTGTGTGTGTGTGTGTGTCTTTGTCTGTGTGTGGGTGTGTGTGTGTTTCTATACGTTATATAGAAATTAACCTACAAAATGTTTGTATATCTTGCATGATATCTTGACTGGGCGCTTTTAATTTAAGACCGATTAAAAATGGCGAGGAGATAGATAATGTCCGAAATCGTCAACTCATTGTTTAAGTCTTGTCGCTGTCTATCAGTGTGATTTAATTTCTTATTGTTATAAACAAGGTAGACTTACACTTATCGTCATTCGGAATGTTACTTTTTGTGGAATTTTTTTACGGTATCGTCTTATGATTTATTCTTTAAAATAATTGACATTCCTGAATGCACGTGATTTCCCCTTCAACTGACACTCGAAAGTCTACATATCGTCAATCGAACAGGCCCAACATTCAAGATTTATTTAATTTTTAAATATACTAGTTATGTCTAAAAAATAAAAAGACTCATATCACAAAAATTTTATTTCAATTGTTAACATCAAACTACATTATTTCACCTTGCAGGTAACCCACATCGATTATAACGCACTCTCCCATCCTTTTTCACACTTCCATGCACTACTGGAAGGATTCTATTGAAATGCCGCCAAGCGCGATCGTTACAATTATTCTGATTGCATCCCCACACTTAAAACTGGCCTTGTTTATCCTCTTAAGCTTCATGAAAAATATAAGTCCTACAAAGCAAGATCAGATTACTAGAATGGTCGTTCTAGTATAGTAATGTTCTTGGATTGATTGTTTCATGTTCATTTCTCGTTCGTTCTTCATAACGCATAGTTGAATTGCGTTAAAGAGGGTGTACATAAAAGAATACTAATTAATGCAATGCTTTCAGAGAGCCAACATTACATATATAGTTTCTCATGATAGCATGCTAACTGATCACATCACATGCTTAGCCTTTGTTCGCTACTAACTCACACTACACACAGCGCTAGAAAGTCTCACTACTTTTGAGACGAATCCCGTACACGTTGCTGTTTTATCTCGTCACAGATCAAATCAGAAACATCAAGTTGTAAAGATCATTTACTTTAATTCTAGTCAACCACCGATGGAGTGTAAATTCATAAAGTGCATTCTGGAATGAAACAAAAACATTTAGCAATACTATATTTCTATACTATATGTATGTATATATATATATGATATATAAATATATATATATATATATATATATATATATATATATATGATATATATATATATGATATATATATATATATGATATATATATATATATATGATATATATATATGATATATATATATATATATATATGATATATATATATGATATATATATATATGATATATATATATATATATATATATATATGATATATCTATATATGATATATATGTATATATATATATATATATATATATATATATATATGATGTAACCACATAAAATTTTATAAGGAGATATAAATGTTTATGTATTAATTTTCAGTATTTACTTCAACAGTGCTCGATAGTAAGTAGAGCTAGGTAGTAAGCTATAAAAATATATTTATGGCAATTAAGCTACACAGAGGCTCCTGCGTTTCATCCCCGGTAGGAATTATTAGGCTAAAATACATGGAGTTATTTTTTCCGGGTGTTTTTATATACACGGCTAGCTAGTTAACCAATCAGATTCTTGTTGGTTTCTCAGCCAATCGTTGGGCTTTCCACGAACAAAGGAGTGGTTAGGATTACTTACTGTATCCTGTTCTATTTTTCTGTTTTCTATAGATTGGTTTATATCATGTTTCTTTGTTGTATTAATATAATAGGTGAATTTAACATGTGGTTCCTTGTATATCTATTTTAGTTTTTAATTTTTTAATTGTTAGTTTTTTGTTTAATTTAGTTATTTTTTACTTATTTATTTATTTATTTATGTATCGTTAGCCTAAGGTAAATTTATTTCTGTGTGGGCGGCTGTTTGCTATCTCACTTCTACAGTTTAATCGATTTCGGGGGTCTTTAAAATTTAGGATTTCAAACTTTTCATTCAGACATAATCTATACGGGTCGTTTAAATGTCTACATGTATTGGCCTGTCGTATTATTTTCCATTGAATCATTGGTTAGTATCCATTTTTTTTGAGCTCCCAATAGTGGTTTGCTCGTGCTGTTTTAATTCGACGTTCTCTGTTTTTATATTTTTACTTATCATCAGCATGGCTCGACTTCACAAAGGTCCGAACCCACGACTAATCTGCCTAGTAAATTAGTTTTATTGTTTTTCTAAGACTGAACGCTCATTTAATTACTCATTGAGAAATGAGAGGGTTGCTCCCTATTTAAATGTATTTTTATGCATTATGTCGCCCCTCATGATAGGATGTATTTTGTTTCTAGGTTAATTAGTCATGGGCACGGCTCGACTTTGACAATGGGTCGAACCCATGACCACACTGCCTGCGGCCTAGTATGTTACTACGAATCAAATTTTATGTATAATTGTTAATGCCTTAAATCTAAGTGTTATTGTTATCGTTTTTCTTAGGCACTCGTAGGCGAACGAACGTTAATTCAATTACACATCACTACCTAAGCGGTGAGAGGGTTACCTCCCTATTTAAATGAATTTTAATGCATTATGTCTCCCCCATTAAGGGAAGTGGTTTATCATTTTAGTTTTAGTTGTATGTCTTTTATTGATACATACATACAACGTGTTTCATAGTTTTACTAATTATCAGCAGGGATATACTTTAACAAGGGTTCGAACCCACGACCACACTAAATTACGCCTAGTAAGTTACGTCTGGACCACGAGTCTTTGTCACATTTTATGTATGATTTGTAGCTCCTTAAATCTAAGCGTTATTGTTATTGTTTTTCGTAGGCGCTATTGAGCGAATGAACGCTCATTTCATTACACATCGCTACCTAAGCGGTGAAAGGAAAAAACAATAACAATAAAATTAGAAGATTACTTTGATTAATAACATGGTATTTTGCCTTAAATGTGTTTTATTAGTTAGACCCGTGACTCATTGAGTTATGTGTTATTTATGTATAGTGTGACTTGTAGACACGGTATCACATGTCTCGTCGAAATGCTGACCAAACTGCGATTTTTAGTCTGGTTGGTGCCTTATCGGAGAATAATAAGTTGCGTTATTTGTATTATTCAGACTACAATTTTCATGCCATTTGTTATTTTCACTCCACTACATTTCGGCCGATGTAAGCTCCAAGTAATTTCAGACTGATCCCTTTATCACGAGGGAAATTGTTCATCATGGACCAAGTCTATCCCGTGGATTACATACACTTCTATAGAGGGTTCTGAGTTCGACAGAAATATTTCCAAATTCAAAAAGATGCACATGAAGAAGGTCGCAGATTATATCGGCCGAAACGTTGTAGAAAATTATAATCAAGATGAGAATAGAAGTCCGAGTAGTTGAAATCATACAAATTATAAATATTTATCTAAAAATGAAGAACAGCCTCATTTATTTTCTTAATTATATCACATCCGTAATCCGAATGAAATATTTAATACATTTGGTAGCATTGTCAACGATAAGTGTTTATAGCTATTTATATAAAAATACGCTAAGATAGTTTCATGTTCGTATATACGTTATCACCTTCCACACTTTTATAAAATATGGGATCATCCGATAGCCGAAGATAAAATGTAAACATTTGTTTTTTCTAGTTCACCTGATGTTACTTTTGTGTCGAACGTAAAAGTTTACTTTCTTGGTTTTCGGGCTAAAATGAACGTGTAGTACCTGTTTTTTTCCCCAAAGATGGTACGATAATATCGTTTGAACTGCTTTCGCGCCGGACGTCCATATACTAGATATATGCAACAAACTCCTACAAGGGTTTTGGAGATAGACTCATATAACGAAATATATTCTGAAACTACATAAATCAGAGTACTTATATAAATATGGTCCAGTTTGAATAAAGTTGGGACAGTAATATTGTGGGTTCTGCATTCACGCCGGACGTACATAGAATGGGAATATTTTTAAGCACGACAGCAATATACAACATATGGAATTTCCACGGGTCCCGCTAGTAATAATAATTATTATTACTATAATACACCATGCTTCTCAAAGCTTCTTCTTGCAAAATTTATGACAATTCATTATTATTGTTGTTATTATTTTATTAAAAGTAGGAGTAGTAGTAGTAGAAGTAGTAGAAGCAGTAACACTAGTAAAAATATACGGGCGTTTGACTATTTTTTTTAATGAATCGCTTTCTGATTAGTAGTATATTTTAGTACTAAATAATTAAAAAAACATTGATATGCCTTTAAAAGACACGGGCACCAAATTTGAATTAAGAAAAAAATAATAACACAGCTTCAAAAAAAGCTTAATTTAATTTAAAATTGTAAAAAAATAGTTTATCTAATTGTTCGCGTTGCTTTCCGACATCACAAGCATCTCTTCTCGAAAGTAAACTAATTTAATTTAAAATTGTAAAAAAATAGTTTATCTAATTGTTCGTGTAGCTTTCCGACATCACAAGCATCTCTTCTCGAAAGTAAACCTAATTTAATTTAAAATTGTAAAAAAATAGTTTATCTAATTGTTCGTGTAGCTTTCCGACATCATAAGCATCTCTTCTCGAAAGTAAACCTAATTAATTAAAAATTGTAAAAAAATAGTTTATCTAATTGTTCGCGTTGCTTTCCGACATCACAAGCATCTCTTCTCGAAAGTAAACCTAATTTAATTTAAAATTGTAAACAAATAGTTTATCTAATTGTTCGTGTAGCTTTCCGACATCACAAGCATCTCTTCTCGAAAGTAAACCTAATTTAATTTAAAATTGTAAAAAAAATAGTTTATCTAATTGTTCGTGTAGCTTTCCGACATCACAAGCATCTCTTCTGGAAAGTAAACCTAATTTAATTTAAAATTGTAAACAAATAGTTTATCTAATTGTTCGTGTAGCTTTTCGACATCACAAGCATCTCTTCTCGAAAGTAAACCTATTTTAATTTTAAATTGTAAACAAATAGTTTATTTAATTGTTCGTGTAGCTTTCCGACATCACAAGCATCTCTTCTCGAAAGTAAACCTAATTTAATTTAAAATTGTAAACAAATAGTTTATCTAATTGTTCGTGTAGCTTTCCGACATCACAAGCATCTCTTCTCGAAAGTAAACCTATTTTAATTTTAAATTGTAAACAAATAGTTTATTTAATTGTTCGTGTAGCTTTCCGACATCACAAGCATCTCTTCTCGAAAGTAAACCTAATTTAATTTAAAATTGTAAACAAATAGTTTATCTAATTGTTCGTGTAGCTTTCCGACATCACAAGCATCTCTTCTCGAAAGTAAACCTAATTTAATTTAAAATTGTAAACAAATAGTTTATCTAATTGTTCGTGTAGCTTTCCGACATCACAAGCATCTCTTCTCGAAAGTAAACCTAATTTAATTTAAAATTGTAAACAAATAGTTTATTTAATTGTTCGTGTAGCTTTCCGACATCACAAGCATCTCTTCTCGAAAGTAAACCTAATTTAATTTAAAATTGTAAACAAATAGTTTATCTAATTGTTCGTGTAGCTTTCCGACATCACAAGCATCTCTTCTCGAAAGTAAACCTAATTTAATTTAAAATTGTAAACAAATAGTTTATCTAATTGTTCGTGTAGCTTTTCGACATAACAAGCATCTCTTCTCGAAAGTAAACCTAATTTAATTTAAAATTGTAAACAAATAGTTTATCTAATTGTTCGTGTAGCTTTCCGACATCACAAGCATCTCTTCTCGAAAGTAAACCTAATTTAATTTAAAATTGTAAACAAATAGTTTATCTAATTGTTCGTGTAGCTTTCCGACATCACAAGCATCTCTTCTCGAAAGTAAACCCATTTTAATTTTAAATTGTAAACAAATAGTTTATTTAATTGTTTGTGTAGCTTTCCGACATCACAAGCATCTCTTCTCGAAAGTAAACCTAATTTAATTTAAAATTGTAAACAAATAGTTTATCTAATTGTTCGTGTAGCTTTCCGACATCACAAGCATCTCTTCTCGAAAGTAAACCTAATTTAATTTAAAATTGTAAACAAATAGTTGATCTAATTGTTCGTGTAGCTTTCCGACATCACAAGCATCTCTTCTCGAAAGTAAACCTAATTTAATTTAAAATTGTAAACAAATAGTTTATCTAATTGTTCGTGTAGCTTTCCGACATCACAAGCATCTCTTCTCGAAAGTAAACCTAATTTAATTTAAAATTGTAAACAAATAGTTTATTTAATTGTTTTGTGTAGCTTTCCGACATCACAAGCATCTCTTCTCGAAAGTAAACCTAATTTAATTTAAAATTGTAAACAAATAGTTTATCTAATTGTTCGTGTAGCTTTCCGACATCACAAGCATCTCTTCTCGAAAGTAAACCTATTTTAATTTTAAATTGTAAACAAATAGTTTATTTAATTGTTTGTGTAGCTTTCCGACATCACAAGCATCTCTTCTCGAAAGTAAACCTAATTTAATTTAAAATTGTAAACAAATAGTTTATCTAATTGTCGTGTAGCTTTCCGACATCACAAGCATCTCTTCTCGAAAGTAAACCTAATTTAATTTAAAATTGTAAACAAATAGTTTATCTAATTGTTCGTGTAGCTTTCCGACATCACAAGCATCTCTTCTCGAAAGTAAACCTAATTAAATTTAAAATTGTAAACAAATAGTTTATCTAATTGTTCGTGTAGCTTTCCGACATCACAAGCATCTCTTCTCGAAAGTAAACCTAATTAATTTAAAATTGTAAAAAAATAGTTTATCTAATTGTTCGTGTAGCTTTTCGACATCACAAGCATCTCTTCTCGAAAGTAAACCTAATTTAATTTAAAATTGTAAACAAATAGTTTATCTAATTGTTCGTGTAGC
The DNA here is from genome assembly GCA_963556195.1 of Sepiola atlantica. Taxonomy (NCBI): domain Eukaryota; kingdom Metazoa; phylum Mollusca; class Cephalopoda; order Sepiida; family Sepiolidae; genus Sepiola; species Sepiola atlantica. The sequence continues at coordinate 99,126,448 of OY744518.1, read as the reverse complement.
TTTTCGACATCACAAGCATCTCTTCTCGAAAGTAAGCCTAATTAATTTTCAAATCGCTAAGGTCAAATATCTCATGTAATTTTGACATCGATAAAGGATATCTTGAACTGTACAAAAACAAACACGCCATGAAATATAATAGGGAGTTATTCTATAGTGAAAGTATCTTTCATCAGCACTTGATTTGATTCGAGTCAAATTCTCTAATTCCGTGGTCCTCTTAAGGAATCAATAGGTTCCTTGTTGAAGAATAGAGAAACACTTCTGATTACGCTGCAAATTTTAAATGGCGTTTATTCCGATAATTCTAATTATATTTTAATAAGGTGAAGTCATGGCTAGGATTTAATTCGTATTAATAAATCAACTCGTCAATTATTTATTGAACTGTGTTATAAAATAGTGGAAAATTGGTCGTTTTTGGTGAATTATAGGCTTAATTTCATAGTAACGAGATCTGTGCACGGGCGTTGCCCGGAAACCTAAGGAACTTATGCTCCCAACTCTGAACACCATACAAATATTTTTACTCAATTGTCTATTAATTGGAGTGTTATGTCAGTATAAAAAGGAGAAAGTATGACTTACTGTAATGTTTCTTTTGTCTTTGGACTATGGTACGGTTTCGGTGGCACATCGCTTAATGCTAAAGTTTACAAAGTAAAATGCGAACTATTTACACACCCTGTTGCCTGGAATATATATTCTATATTTCATAATGATGAGTTCAATAGTTTACAATTTTAGCAAACACATAGATATTATTGACTCTCATGTTTTAAAAAATATATTATTTGATATAACTACAAAAATTGTTATCGACCAATTCTTTTCTATATTTTTGTTGTATCTAACTGATTTAAACAAATTTTAGGGAGCGAGGAAGAGTTTAGGTTGACGTATCTCCTAAATGGTAAACTTTACAAAAAAAATAATGCACGTTACTCACCGGGTTGCCGAGAATATATATCCCAAAATACATAATGATCGTTTCATAAAAACATGTATATATTTATTTATTTATAAACATTTTTTTTATATAATAACCCCATATCTACACGTGTGTCATGCTAACATGCAATCGTTAGTATGGGATGAGACAATCCCTACCAGTCACACGATTCGAACCTCGGTACGAAAGTTATGTTTGACTCAGTAGTCGAGGCGCGTACCAATGCTCAACCACTCATTGTTTAGAAATGGGAAGTCAATAAAAATCTAAATAGCAAACACTGCGGCTATCCAGCAAGCAGTTGAGAAACCTCATTAGGCTTGACCCAGAGTTATGCATTACGCAGAATGACGACTTGTTGTTAACTTTACTTAAAGTGATCTATCTTGCTACAGTTTTGAATAATTACTCATAAATGAATATTATTTTCAAAATAAACCTATATACACAAGTGTTTCATGCCAAACTTGCAATCGTCAGTATGGGAGGAGACAATCCCTGCCGGTCACACTGTTCGAACACCGATAGGAAAGCCATGTTTGACTCAGTAGCCGAGGCGCGTACCAATTATCAACTACACATTGCCTAGAAATGGGAAGCAAATTAACATCTAAATAGGAAACACGGCGGCTATCCAGATTAGACAGGACCGAAAGTTCCTGTTTGTTTCTTTATTGATCTTATTTTTCAAGTTGGCGTCCAACAATCTAATGCTGTGCTCTAGTGTGAATAAAAACTTTCAATATTTGAAAATGTGTTCGACTCTCATGAGTCGTAGCTAGGCACGTGACGAGGTTACTAAATTAAAACTGGAGAATTTATTACGAACGTTTGTTAAGAACGTTATTAATGTAGACGTAAATAATATTTTAAAATATTTAATATTATAATAATTGTTTGTAGCCAATTTAAGTGGGTGGTTTAATGAATGAATAAAAGAAACCGTCACTGCATATTCCTCGCTGTTGAACACTGTTATGACAGCCGACTATAGCTGTCCGCTTCTCATGATATATATAGGAGTTATTTCTTATTTCGTCTGTAGCACGTTTACGTTAGCCTCATTGGTTAGTGCACACGGATTTGGAGTTAAATATGACTCTTGTTTCGGGGTTAGAATTGTGCAACTGGCGTGAATAGTTATTTCTACACTGATGATTCCGGAAGGATGAAAGTATACGCATATAGATAATATTTGAAAATGTTTATTATTCGAATAATTATATTGACATACCTAACTTTATATAGGGAAATATACAAGCGAATAAACTCGACATTGTCATGAATGTTCAATGCAGTGTTTTGTCACATAATTCATGCTCTTTTTGCAAGTATTTTTTTTTTGTGTTCTGTTCTTTCAAGTTCCTATACTGAAGCTTTCTAACACAGATAATCTAATTTACAGTCGGGCGTATATCTGTTAAAAAAAATTAAAAAATATGAAATAGACGTTAATTGTTTATCATAATTAAATATAATCGAAAGAACAAATGCTGCAAAACTACACTATACAGATACACACACACACACACACACACACATATATATATATATATATATATATATATATATATATATATATATATATATATATAGCACTGAGTGCTGAAGATTTTAAACGGACGAAAAAGACAGTAACCGTCTGTGCGTAACAATGAAACCCTGGTTCGCCTAACAGCAAATATAATGTATAGTATTTAAATAAATGTTTTATTGATATATATATTTAAATATTTTCTTTGTCGTACAAAACTTTAAAATGGCATTGAAGAGACAATATTTATTATTCATAATGAATTTAAGAAATTAAAAAGATGAAAGGGCAGCTGACCGGTTTCGTACCTCGCTCAACAGAGCCAAATATCGAAGTAATGTATAAAAGATATAAAAAGATGCTATGAGAATTATAGCGAGGGAAAGGGGTAAAAAAAAAAAATTTTTTTTTAAAGTTCAATCAAATAGAAACAACATTAAGCCCGAGGAGATTTTCTCTTTGTTTGCAAAGAGAAGGTCTCAGGGACTTAATATAAATTGTTTCTAGGATCTTGAGATGATAAGGGGAGTGCGACTTACTAAAAATGTAGAATAAGTCGACACTGAATTTAGAGGCACAGGTGCGGTTATTTATGAGATGTTGACCTATCGACGAACCATAAGTATTATTCAAATCGTCAGTTGGTAAATAATTTGCATTGCGAATTTTTGTGGGCACGTGTTGTTTGACCCGGATGTCCAATCTCTGTGACGTCATCCCGACGTAGTGCATACTGCAACTACATTTTTTAAATGAATCGCTTTCTGATTAGTAGTATATTTGGGTACTAAATAATTAAAAAAACATTGATATGCCTTTAAAAGACACGGGCACCAAATTTGAATTAAGAAAAAAATAATAACACAGCTTCAAAAAAAGCATAATTTAATTTGAAATTGTAAAAAAATAGTTTATCTAATTATTCGTGTAGCTTTCCTACATCACAACCATCTCTTCTCGAAAGTAAACTTAATTTAATTTAAAATTGTAAAAAAATAGTTTATCTAATTATTCGTGTAGCTTTCCTACATCACAAGCATCTCTTCTCGAAAGTAAACCTAATTAATTTAAAATTGTAAACAAATAGTTTATCTAATTATTCGTGTAGCTTTCCTACATCACAAGCATCTCTTCTCGAAAGTAAACCTAATTAATTTAAAATTGTAAACAAATAGTTTATCTAATTATTCGTGTAGCTTTCCTACATCACAAGCATCTCTTCTCGAAAGTAAACCTAATTAATTTAAAATTGTAAACAAATAGTTTATCTAATTATTCGTGTAGCTTTCCTACATCACAAGCATCTCTTCTCGAAAGTAAACCTAATTAATTTAAAATTGTAAACAAATAGTTTATCTAATTATTCGTGTAGCTTTCCTACATCACAAGCATCTCTTCTCGAAAGTAAACCTAATTAATTTAAAATTGTAAAAAAATAGTTTATCTAATTATTCGTGTAGCTTTCCTACATCACAAGCATCTCTTCTCGAAATTAAACCTAATTAATTTAAAATTGTAAAAAAATAGTTTATCTAATTATTCGTGTAGCTTTCCTACATCACAAGCATCTCTTCTCGAAAGTAAACCTAATTAACTTAAAATTGTAAAAAAATAGTTTATCTAATTGTTCGTGTAGCTTTCCGACATCACAAGTATCTCTTCTCGAAAGTAAACCTAATTTAATATATATATATATATATATATATATATATATATATATATATATATATATATATATTACGTTTTAAAATTAACCTGTCGATGTTAGCTAACATACACATATATAACAATAATAGTTTAACATTTAGATAGAAAATCTAATAGCCTCATTTTAAACATCAATAAGAATTATACTTTTTTTGTGGTTCTATGTTTAAAACGGGAACAAATATAATTCGGTAAAATTTTGATAAAAAAAACAACCACGACTTATTCATGATATTAAACAAATAACATTTTAAATGATAAAATAAATAAATAAATATATGTACACAATTTCGCGTCTGAACTGCCATAAAATGTTTAAATAAGAAATGAAAATAAATAAAGTAAAGTGGTCGACCATATTCGAAGGCGACTCGAAGGCTCCCTTTTCATTAAGTACTACACCGAGGTGTAGGGGGCGTCACCGTTTTATCAAGATTATTCCACTTACCCTTGATCCTCACCTTGTAATGCGTAGTGCTTAGCAACTGTGTACCAAGTACCATTTATTAAGTAATAAGTATTTTTGAAGTATGACGCGACCGAGGTTTGAATCCTGATCTTACAGATCATTATCTCACACTCTTATTATTATGCAAAGATAATATAAGTATATTCGTTCTATTTATATATTCTTACGCTGTAATTAAATCTAAATTGCCATTTAATTATAAACCTAAGTGAGTATAACTCTTTGTTTATAACATCTGGAATTATTAATAATTGAGGTACAAAAATAACAACAAAAAAATGTAACTCTTTATTCTTGGAGTTTTATGCAAGCTGCATTTAAATATGTAATACACTGTAATTCATTACAATATAAATCTAACTCGTTATCTGTACATTTCGAATGCAATCTACAAATTGAAGAATATTGAGAAGCCAGAATTGACGATAATTTCGTGACATAACGTCATGCCAAGTCTGAGAAAAAAGTGTTGAATATTTTAACGTTAACTTCTGTCTAGTTTGAACTCACATTCAAAAGTATTGCAGGCGTGTTAAATAAAAATACATTTCTAAAGATCGGAGTAACCGTGAAACTGCAAGTAAGTCTCTTTTAAATATATATTATTTGTATAAGCTTCTAGCTGAAAGGCTATCAAGTTATTTGTTTGTGCAAGATCTGTAAACTGCCCGTTCTTTTTTGTTGTTTTTTTTTTACAAAAGAGTCGCCAATTATCAAGCCCGAAGGCCACTAAAGTATAAGGGTTAAACTAGCAGTGGTAACAACACCCGCAACAAATAAACAACCTCTGTACAATTTTCTATGTTTATTTGTTGAAATAATATTGATTAGTCAATACTAGCAAAATACTCAATCTTGATTGATTAACAAAACCGGAATGTAACCAATCAGAAAGAAGACGTAGTACCTGCTAGCACTGGCTATTGAAACGTTATTACAGGCGCGGTCAGTAGTGAGAGAATAAACTTCCAAATGGACTCTTGTGTCAATTATAACACTACTACGCACACTTCTTGCAGGTGAACTAAATCTCGCCGTGGCTGCTTGGTCACTGGCATCTCGGAAAACACGAGTCACAGTCATAACACATTTAAACACAGCGAGCTCTTATGTACACAGTCGCACTAACTCACTCACTCACACACAAGTCCACAAACATACAAACAAAACAGCACTTTCTTTGTCTAGACTTTTTAAAAATCTTTCTTACTATTTTCTTTACTCTTTTCTTGTTATTGTCCCATCTAGATGTAATTAAAGTTGACATATTATATATGGCTTGACTTTGTCATTACTTTTGCTCATGCCTTTCCCTCCCCATCGATCTGCTGTGTAAGATCTGACCTATACTGACTTCTATATATATATATATATATATATAGTCTCGGAAGTTTCTCAACCATTAAAACTATATAAAAAAAAACTAAAAAAAAAAAAAAAACTTATAGTCTCAAGTCTTCCAGTGGAAAATCACTCATGTAAGACAATTTATTTTTTACAGTTATTATATTAGTTAGTTTCTAACACTATTTTAAGGGATCATCAGTTGTTTACCATGAAAAACTGTTTCGGGAATTTATATATATATATATATATATATATATATATATATATATATATATATGTCGTTAGATACGAAGAACAACTAATGTCTGCATATTTTTTTTTTTATTATTTCTAGTATTTTTATGCGTTTTCTGGTTTCGAACGAGAAATAGCGATGTATCTGTCGTATTCGCTTATATCCCTAGTAGTTTCTGATCCGCCAGAATCATCTTCAAGGGTGGTTTGATATATGTAAGTAGTTTGTGCGGGAATCACGGGTTGCTTACACGATTAATAAAGTGCATGTGTAGGAATTTCAGTATAGTGTCACTATTATTAACATTTATTTCGTTGATAGTTGTTTTTTTTGTATTAATGTACACAATTCTTAATATATGTAGTTTTATTTGTTAGTTGTATGTTCTAAAATGAAAGTGTTTTCTACAAGAGTTTTCGGAATTTAAAGTGAGAGCAAGAATGTAGTGTTTTTAAGTGTTGGGATATTACGCTGGTTTCGGATAAGTGCAGATTTATACGGCAGATACATCGACCAGTGCTCGTTCGAAACGAGAAAATACATATTGAAATTAGAAAGGATAAAAACAAAATATAAAGACAGAAATTGTCGGTCGTATTGAACGAAATATGTTTAAAAGAAAAATGGTGGCTATATATATATATGTATATATATATATATATATATATATATATAGAGAGAGAGAGAGAGAGAGAGAGAGAGAGAGAGAGAGAAAGAGGGAGAGAAAGAAAGTTCTCTCATGCAGTTCTATAAAAATATATTTTGATTTGTAAATAAAATCTTCGCAAAAGTGCATTTGTAAAAAAACACAACCCTATTTGTATGTTTGTATTTGCGGATGTTTTTCATTTTCATTGTCTGCGTTATTTTTCAATTTCATTTTGAAGTCTCCCCCCCCCCTTTTAGTAAAAATATTGCTTTTACAAACTATTTTTATGTGTCGATGGTTTAATCTAAATAAAAGCCACTCTTTAAAATGTGTTTTACAATTGTAACCTACGCTACTGACGATGTTTGAAATGGAGATTTCAAACTAACGTCTTTTTTTTTGTTCGAGATTATTGGAAATCGCTCAACTAGACTAAAAACGTTTATATCGTTTTGGTTTCGGTTTTGTTTAATTTGTCGATAAAATGATGGTTACTTTGGGTATTAACTGTACACTATAAAATATATGATGTTATATATGAATTCAAATTAGTATTTTCCTATTTCATTGACTGGTACAGCTCCATGAACAAAAGATTCTGCTTCCTATGCGATTATTCGTACGTGCTAACAGAAAACATTAGTTTCGTTCAAATTCGCTGATTTTTATATCTTATTCTCTCAGCTCTTTTCTTTTAGCTTAGTAATTTCCGTGTGGGATTAGGAGTGACTACCTCAGTTTAAAAACACAGTAACATGTCGTATTCTTTCGACCCAAAACAATGTAGAAGAAATAGGAATATAAGTAGTGCAATTCGTTTTCGTTATAAACCGTCCGCCCGCTCATATCTAATGAATAACTATGCCTATCAGCAATTACGCGGCTAATAAAATAAAGTTTCCAAAGTTATATTTTGAGATTAAAAATAATACAAAACCACCCACAATCTGTTATTCCATAATGCACTTAAAATATACATAATAAAACGTCTCCAACATTTCTTTGTATTAAAGTGGTAATTAATAACTATTAAATAATATTTTTTTTACTTTCGGTTGCAACGCGTGGTTTTTTCGGTTCTTAGTCTATTTACTGAGAACGAAATGAAAGAAGCATATTCATCGTAGTAGCAATAACTCGCTTTGTGCTCGATCGCCCCTCTCGCGCCGCTTAGAGCTTGCAAATACCAGGTTTTACCAGACAGTTATAATAAAATCTAAGGTAGTCGTCATGTCGCACAAGAATGAAGTCAGTTACCATAGAAACGTAAGATAATTAGAGGAAGTCTGTTCTTAATTATAACACAATACGAACATTTCACTCATGTTCACATTTATTTATACGTTTCTATTTATTTTAAATTTTAATTTAATTAATATTTCAATTATTATTTAAACGAAAAACTGTTTCAAACACTATATTCGCTAACCCCTTCTAATCAAACGCTTATGTTCTATGAAACCCTATAATAATAGCTATAAAATAAGCTAATTACAAATTATTTGATTACTATGAAATAGTAACTTCCTTTCAGTCTTTGTGTAGACACTATTATTTACACTTCACCCCTCCACAAAGAAACATTTTAAAACACAAAAATTATCGCATATAGGTAAGAACGTTTTTACGATGATGCTCTTTCTTAGTAATGAAATAATACGAAACTTTAAATTATGACAGGTGAATTTTTCGTGTGTTTACTTAATTTGTATGGTTTAATTTTTCCCTCGTTTCTGTTATTCTTAATTATTCTCAATTATTTATTTCTCCTACCCTGCGCTTCCTTTACCCTACTGCCTGTTATGAATAAGTTGAAAAACGCCAATTGACGTATTCTCCATTCTATAAACTTAACCTCATTCTTCCTAAAATGAGAGGGAAACTATCTTCAACGTTGACGTTTTCTGGAAGAGGCAGGATAACTTATTATGATTTGAAAAGATTTTATTTTTTGAATTTCTTGTCCTGTGTAGGCTCAAAAGTACCTGGCATAATACGCAGCGTCGTTATTATCACTCTCGGAGAGATGGGTCCGGAGATCTTGTAAGAATATCCATTTAGGAGGAGGATAACTCTGATATTAAACGTGTTAATTGACTTTAAACCGATGGGGAGGTAGGCCTCCTTAATCCTGGTCGACAAACTCCCTAGAGTTGGAGTCTCAAACAAAAATATCTGGTAACCTATCGCCCGACCTTGCATACTTGTTCGTCTATGAGCAGAAATACTTTCACAAGGACGCTTCAACGACCCCTATTTCTGTGTCTTGTTTCCTGACTAGGACAATGAACGCCATTCGATCCATTTTTTTCTCGATTTTGGCATCTTCGGGAAAATTTCTTGCCACCTTGATTCACATTACTAGTCTAGGTTGTTCTTGTTCTGAAATGTTGAGAGTACAGGTGTAACAGCTTGGTTTACTGCTGTTACACACTGGTATCTCTCACCCTTATGAATCTCTAAGAGCGACTGATCTATCAACAGTTGTATGATATTGGATTAACTGTAGTGCCAAGTCGCGCATAGAAAAGACCGCTGCACTTATCTCCGGTGGGCTTTCCCGAAAATTGGCTATTAGTTTATGTCTGTGTGCGTGGTGGCATAAAGCCAACCCCGAACTTGCCCAACCCATTTTATCTAAAAACTAAAGATATGACATTAAAAACAAAAACGAATAAGCTGAATCCAGACGCTCACCAAAAACAAAAATATACAATTTGCCTCATTCTTTGAGGCTTGCGCTTACAAATATCGGAGGGCTTAGAACCAACATCGGTCGCGTAGAAGCCTTTCCCCGTGTAAACTCCCCAGATATCTTATCACTAAATGAAACAAACGTACACTTCTCAATCTCTAACCTCTCTGACATAACTGGATAACTCCCACTCTGTTTTACAAGTATTAAATGGAAATCTCAACCCTTCACCACAGGTCCTCAAATGCCGATAGGCTTTCGACTCTAATAGCTTATTTACTCGTACTGCTCATCTTTGGAACTCCCTCCGCGTTTCCTGTTTCCCCGACTTTACCAACATGCAGATATTTAAGTGTAATGTGAACAAACCTCACGGTGGTTGCACAACTCCCCACTTCGAATGCTTTTGTAGATGTTGCCCCTAATTTACAGTAGGTCCTTACGTCTCAGTGACAATTTGTACATTTGGGGTGAATCAAAGTTAGAAAAAATGTTCAGTTATACATTTAATAATTAGAGAACATTATGATTATTACTTAGAGATATCCTTAAAAAATGAGGAAATTACTTACATGGGGTTCAGATGTGGGACTGGAAGTTGTTTGGATTCTTCTTTTTATTGGGAAACACCCGTGTACGTGTTCCGCTAGTTGGATATTAAATTGTAAGGTTAGTTTATGCGGTGTGTTTTATCAATACGCAGACATCTTTACATACTATTAAATTAATCTTTTAAATTACATATATTGCATTGTTTTATCACATACTAGCAAGGCGACCCAGTGTTTCCATGGCTCCTGGTTAAAAAAACAGAAGAGTTAAAAGATGTGTGCTTAGCCTCATAGACATTTTTTATAAAATTAATGTGCAAACTTTTGCAACTATTTAATTATAATAAATAAAATAAGGAAAAACACGTAAAAAAATAATTAATCGGCAGGCAACTGATTGACATCGTTTCAATGTTGTTTTCCGAACAACAACCCGAAAAAATTAAATAAAAACATGCTGTTTACATATACTGTGGATTCATTTAGTTCTTAAGTATCCGGAACGAATAAATATAGTTTCACCATAACCAGATCCAGGTCATACTGAATCATAATATGTAAGGTTTATGGGTATATATGTAGTTGTTTCGAGTAATAGCTTTATTTGACCTTAATGAAACTTTTTTACTTAAGCGTTATAGTTAAGCGTCCTATGGTATTATAATATGGTATGTCCTTAAGCCAGACATGGGTTAAGGCAAATAGTATCGGACATTAAATTCGGTAGGATTTAACAGATTATTATCAGAATACATATAGAAATAATTCATAAAAAATATGGTACTTCCACATTTGACAAACGTACACCAGTGGAAGCATTTTTATTTATTGTAATAGTGAGCAGTTAGGCGACACGATCAGTACAGATTGCACATGGGCAAGACTCTAACGACAGAGTTTTAAAAGACAACTCTTCTCACCTTAGCAATGGAAGATGATGTTCACATGTTCAAATCAAATTATCTCTCTTACTGATTAACATGAAAACGTATCTTTATTTAGAATTAAAATTTAAAAAAATATATGTTATCATTTTTTATAAGATGTTATTCATTTGTTTTCTTCGATGTACAATAAAACACTGGTGAAATGCAAATCACCAACAAGTTAAATTACAGTCTGGTTCGAAAACTATTCAAATATCACCTAAAATCAATGTCATACATTTCTCCCTGTCTTTTCTTATTCTTATTTCGTTCTCTGTTTTTACTTCCTTCTGTAATTATATCTCTTGTTCAATATAACGTCTTCTCTGATGTGAAAACATATCGTTTCCCTTTGGTTTTCCATATCTGAACAAAATGTATAGAATATCGAAACGTAATTATAACTAAATGTAGGCTTTTGGCATGAATATATATTTTCATCATCTTTCATCTCATATATATGCTTTCAACTTAGCGTAATGCAATATTCTTCTGTATAAAGAAATGAGTACTCTCTGTTTGCAGAATCGTAAAATTACTAAATGAATAAATTTATTAAGACGATATAAATTATTCCTTTCTCAGTTGCGAATACGTAATTTCACATATGAGATCTACGTACCACGGTTTAGTAGTAGCCTGGAGTTGTGCGCTTGCTATGTCTAACCAGACAAATGACAAACCAGTTGTATAATATATATATATATATATATATATATATATATATATATATATATACGCGCTATATGTGGATCCGACTTGTGGAGAGAAATCATGGTTTAAAGTTAGCGTAACACAATACTCTTCGGTTAAAATAATTGAGTCGTGTCAGTTATAACAAGACACCTGTTCTGATAATTAGAATAGTTAATTACTAACCTTTTTTTTTAAACGTGTCATCGTTCCTTAAATGTATGTTTGATTTCATGTTAAGCTTACCTTCTTGGCCTGTTGCATCCAATTCATCCATTTGTACCTCGCCTTGTTTCTAACTGATAGCAAATGTTTCCACTGGAAATAATATGAACAGGAATTAGGAATAAATATATGCCGAAAAAGAAACATCATAAATTAGTCAAGTTTTACCCTGGTGTAATAGTGATAATAAAGACTTTCTGAAACACGTGTGAACATAAAGAGATATTGTTTTGTGTTGGTTTCTGGAGCATGATTACAAAATATTAATTGTCATACGTTTTGTATTCAACCCAATTAAAATATAATAGCTGTGTTTGGCAGAACGTTTTAACAATTAGGCTCAATTTTATATGTAGTATTTAACATATGTCATGGCGTTTAATAATATCTCATTACGAAAATTGGTGTTATTTAATCTCTTTAAAAAATAGCTATTGTTCACGTTTTTTCTAATTAATCTTTTTCATTTTATATATGTATGAGAGAGAGAGAGAGAGAGAGAGAGAGAGAGAGAGAGAGAGAGAGAGAGAGAACTCCAAGAGAAAAATATGCCATCAATTTGAAGAAAAAATTACTGGGATAATAAGAGAGCTAAAAGAGAACGTAGATTGAGAGGTGGGAATTGATGCAGAAATAGATAGTTTTCTATTGACGTTTACATATCTGAAGAAGATATTGATAATATCAAAACGTAGAAAATGTTGAGTAAATGTCCCCATCTGGAAACTCACACAAAGGTCACAAACGATTTAACACAAATGAAATGAAGCCTATAAACTGTAAACGTCAGAACTTTAGTGTTACAGTTGGTAGCATAGATCTATTAATAAACTCTCTCTATCTCTCTATCTGTCTTTCTTTCACTATTGTCATTGTGTTCTTTTTCTATGTGTTCAATTGCATGCGATCAATAAATTGAATGAACCTTGATAAAGAAAGAACTAATAATTGAGATAAGAAATCCAACTTCAATTATTTGATGCTCAATACATTCGTGTGATTGACAATTCACCACGTCGATTTCCTGAGATTTAATGAACCTTATAGGCAACTATTGTGCAAGCACTTAATTGAAAAGTGTGTTTATTTAGCGTCTTCTCATGAGGGCCAGCTGTGAAACTTGGTCGCTTTAATATAGGGAAAATTCAGCACTTTAAAAAGAGTCACTCTAGATTTAGGAAAAAATAAAAAAATCTCCCCTGTAAAAAAGAAGTTCTCATTTACAACTGAGGACAACTGAGGTTTTAGCTCGAAGGACAGATAAAGCCAACTATTTTATATTCTAACTCTGCTAAAAGCGAGCTTTATTGTATTAAATAGTGACCTTTGTGTCACGTTAAACTCATGAAAGGCATTTTTGGATGCATTTTACTTGTGTAGAAGTGTCAAATATGTCGGTGGGAAAAAGATTTGAGAATAGTGTTCGATGAGGTAAAATTTCATAGCGAGAAATGATATGTGCGTTGTGTAATGGATAAGTGTTTTACGACAAGATTAAGCGTTTTCTTTGGACAATGTCGGGCACATGCGCTCTACTTTCTGGTACATCTAATAGATTTTCTGACAATACTTATCTACATTCATCCCTATTTCAGAACCCACGGAGGTACGGTAACCATACATTTATTCTGGTGCTTCTGTTGTTTATCGAAGATTTTCGGCGCTCCACCTTGATGAAACCACTGAGTTCGTTGTCGCCGATTATTATAAAGTATCGACTACTCAGCCCATGTGACAATACCAAATGGTTCGTTTTTGTTTCGTAAAGAAAGTTTGATGACACTTCAAACGTATGCATTTGCTTATGTGGTTTATGTTCGCGCTGCATCGTTTATGAAACTTCTCTGAAATCCCCAGTCGCCTGACGATCGCTAACGAATTCATCAATTTTCATCAATCTTTTGTAAGTTTCATGACGAAATAAGTCAAACAATTCAATAGAGTACGTTCGTTAACGATCTCCTAACCGAATATGCTGCTTTATCATCTCATGCAAAAATATACTTGCATTAATATTCTTTTTCACAATGTTTACATAATCGCAATTATCAACAAAGTAAATTTGATGCCAGGCGAATTTCGAGTAATTCTCTGTTTTAAAAGTGTGTATAAGTCTAACATACTCAAATAAGCAAGTATTTAAGGAATAAGTTGCTTATTTGATTATTTTTCTTCACATCAAATATTTTAACCGAAAACGCAAATAATTGATACATACAGTGTTAACAGCTAATACTAATGTAATTCATATTATAGTAAAGACGTTTAAGTAAATTTAACATAAAATTAGTAATTAAATCCGGCGTTTCTTAGGTTTATAAAGAATATAAAGTATTTTGTCTTTAATAAATGAAGGACACACATCTGATTGTAAATTTCTCTTGGTTATGTCTGCCACAGAAGTTGATCTGTTTGGCGAAGCATCATCTGAAACAAGAGAGTGAATCTCATAAGACAGATGTTGCGTATCTTGAAACTTGTTGATCAAGCACCACAAAGAATTTGCAACATACACAGAACAATCGATCAAGGCATGGTTAAAGAACGTGCCCAGTGACATTTGTTTAGGGTAGACTATTTTCTCAGACAGCCTTGTTGACCCCTTCCCTATTATGCTTTTGAATGACTTAACTTTTGGTTAGCCTGCTTGGGATCCAGGGTATTGACCGCTGTTGCTGTGGTCTTTTTCAGGTTTGTCGTGAAGTGATTCTACAGTCATCTTTCATTTTATTATTATGATTAGGTACTGATTATATTAAGTGGCTTCATGCCTTGTCTGGAGAGACTTGCATAAAAAGACATTTGACCACAAAGTTGGTCTAGTTGATATCTTTTAAAATATTAAATTCTTTCATTGTAGACGTCTTATAATACATGACGATTAGTTGCGGCCATCTCACATTTCGAAATGCTTCATATTGGTTTAAATATATAATTTCATATGAAATGTTTAACTAATAAGTTAGTTCGGTCATGTTGCATTATAAATATTTAAGATTGAATTTAAACGGCAGCTAAGACTCTAGTGAATATACATGTAATGCAAGGTCCTGGTAGATATGGCGCTTAGATCACTCGTATTCCCCTCGAAGATAGCGAAAAAGCAAGAAGTGGCTACGAAAATGATAAGGGTTGGCTAAAACAGGATGAACTTTTATATGATTGTCGTTTTCATCAAGAACAGGTCATCTTCATGTTACCCGTTTCAAAAAAAGTGTACAGAGATGATCTGTAAATATGACATCACTATCTTCACAAAAAGTGGCTAAAGTACCGGTGGGTATCACATCAACTATCTGTGATAGGTCAAGGAAGACGGAAAGGCCGAGAAAAGAGAGAGTACTATCTAGACCTCGACTGAAAGTGGACAGAAATTACTGAAATCTTAAGGAGACTTTATTACAAGTGATGTACCGACACGTAAGATAGCTTGTGAGATGGTGTCAACATGTCAAAACTCAGCCACCTAATCTGTAGCTCAGCCTGTCGACATTGTAGCATTTGAGTCATCGACGCAATCACTATAGAGGCCATATAATTTCTGGAATTCCAGAATGTCCGGAGTGAGACAGATTTTGCCGATTGTCCAATTGATCAGATATGTTCCCGTATCCATACCGATTCGGCACCTCTGTTTTTAGAATCACAACTACGTGCACGCAAAAGGAGGTGCATCGCTGCCAACTCTGGACGATGACAAGAAAGCAAGTTTCGTGTATCTTCAGACCTGGAAACAGAGTATTGATTCTACTCCTAATACAGAAAAATCAATACGTCACAACAGCACCCACAAACATTTTAGTCGATGGAGCGACTTTATCTGGTAGGATTAAAATGAAATGGGGGAGAATGTAATAAATAATCGAGAGTAATCTCCCTTATGTTATGATAAACTATGAGTAAGAAACTATAAAATCTCAATACACATGCATAAATTATTCAAACAGGATAACGCATTCTCGAGTCTTCTGTTGTTCTTTTTGTTATTACACACGACTATCATATTTAGCCAAGATGTAAGAATGTAACAATCAAGACTAGGATATGGAAATGCGGTGCTTGTACAGATAAGCGTGCATATGAAAAACGCTGAAAATTGCAGTTCTAATTAAATTAACCGGAAAACTCTTTGATATACGTATGTGCCAAGCAAAAATAGGTTTGTACACCAAAAATTATCAAAAACTATCGAGTAGAATTGTAATAAAAAATAAAAATCCGTTATATCGATAACTGGATTCGGCCATTGATTCGAACGAAAAACACGAAATTCCGGGGGGGGGATCCCAGTCTGTCATATTAACACGTAATAAATCAATGGCAGTAATCAAAATATTATGACACTGATTTTTATTTTGAATTAAAATTCTACTCGATCATTTTTCCTACTTTTTGGCGAGGATACTTATTTAAATCTGCTGCGTAAGTATATGATACTGTTTTTTTTTGTGTGTGGTATTGATAATTTCATCTGTACAAGCACCAGAAATGCCGCTCGGTAATAGAAAATACGCACTTCTTAAATTTGTCGTTTTGTTCAAAACATCTTAACATAAAAAATATCATGAATTTACCCGACCAAATAAAAGTGTGCATATGCTTCATAGCTCTTGACTGCTTTAAAATGCATTTTTATTGCTAAACTATATTGATAAAGAAAACCCATTCTTTATATTTTCTTTTCGTTCTTTTTGTTTCACTTCGTTCTTTCTGTTGCTTAAACTTTAATTACCCTGACATAATCATTAGTGACACTGGCCGAATAATTGACGACCTGTGTTCCAAATCCACTCGGTGTTTATGCGTTAAAATTTGCAACAATACCAGTAAAAACGCTCCGGTATTACGCTAGCCATAAATTATAATTGTATTAGCTAGGGAAATAAATAGCACTGCCAGACTTCGTTTCTTTGTTACTGATAACAGTGAATCAGATACTGGCTATTGCATGCGCCTTGGCGAAGCTTTAACGTCACCTTGACATTTCTAAAGAAATCATCAATCTTAGAGAACTATCATGTGTAGCAGGAACGACACAATGTGGCATCTTAACGGATCAAAGATGTTTGGTTTCAGGAAATAATGTTTTCCTAGATTCTAAATATATTCAATTTCTTTGTATGTATGTACTTTTTTGGTTATTTATATTATTTAGTTATTTATTTATTTATTTATTTATTCATCTGACTGCAAATAGAATGAATTTTCTTAATTTTTATTTCACTGTGTAAAGATAGGTTTAGTCTAGCTTTCTCTCTCGCTCTCTCTCACTCACAGTCTCTCTTTTACTCTCATAGCATTTTCTCTTTAACTTCATCTTAATTTTCTTCTCTTTCCTATTCTATAGTGTTTTCTCTTTCTTTCTTTCTTTCTTTCTATATATATCTCATTCTCTTACTGTTACTTATAGTATTTTCTTACTAAGTTGATCTTAATTTGCTTCTTATTATTCCGTAGTCTTATTTATTTTCTCTCTCAATGTCTCTCTTTCTCTCACTATTTCTATCTCTTGCTTTCTCACTCTTATAATATTTTTTCTATATTTTGACTTTCTTTCTTTCCTATTCTATAATTTGTTATTGTCTCCCCCTCTCACTCGCTCTCTCACTCTTACTTATAATATGTTCTCTCTAACTTGATCTCGATTCCCCGTCTTTCCAATTCATAGTATTTTTTAATTTTCTCTCTCGCCTTTTCTTCCTCTCTATCCCCCCTCTCTCTCTCTCTCTCTCTCTCTCTCTCTCTCTGTTCTCAAAATGTTCTGCAATTCTATCTGCTTATGCCTTATAAGTGTTTATAATAAGTATTATTATAAGTTGTAATTAGAGTTGTAGTAATAGTAGTAGTAGAAATATTGTTACTATTATAATAATTATGAATGTAAATTTATTGACAAAATAAAATAAAATTATTCTACGAAAATGTTATTATAGGGATGCTGATTAATATAATATTCTACTTTCGTTATATAATGATTGTGGTAATAGCAAAACTACGAACAATACACACGGATTTAAAAGCATGCTGGAATCAATAGAATTTGAAGATGAACTCATGGATAGAAAGATATTTAGAGTTTAGAAAGATAAACGACCTTTTCGAAAAGATATTGAAATGAGACTTAAAATGATAAACAACTCTCTGCTCATATATATATATATATATATATATATATATATACATATATATATATACATATATATATATACATATATATATACATATATATATATATACACATATATATATACATATATATATACATATATATATATATATATATACATATATATATATATACATATATATATATATACATATATATATATATATATATATATATACAGAACTACGAAAAGCTGATAAAATGTATACGAAATTAATCCATAAAATGATAAAGTTTCATAAAAAAAGTCAAGAATGAAACATTAAATTTTAACCATGAAAAAAGAGGGAAAATTAATGTTTCAGAATTTGTCAGATGATGTCAGATGATTTGAATGAATCGGACTACTGTTCTTAGCTTGGATATTCTTCGCACAACGTTTCGGTCGATGTAACTTCCGATCTTCTTCAGGTGCGTCTCGTCGAACTCGAAAATATGTATGTCGAACTCGGCCGAAACGTGATGAGAATAACATCCAAGATAAGGACAGTCGTCTGAATAATTCAAATAACACAAAACTATTATTATCAACATTAAAATTAGACAAGAGAACCAAATGTATACAGATTCAGTATTTTGAGATATTACAATTAAAATGCTGTAACTAAACCTACTCGCTAATTATAAACCAACAATAAAAGCTAATAAATAAAAAAAAATAAGCCAACAAATAGTTTAAAAAACATGTATTAATAAAATTAAGAAATATATTGAACTTGTATTAATGGACGAACACAAATTCTCTTATAAAATGTATTACCAATATTAATAACAAAATAATGCGCTGTCGCACAATTGAAAATAACATGCATATCTTATAATTAAGGAAAATACTTTGATATCGCATTAGAATTCGCTAAACCATATGCTGATATTAATGATTATGCTGTAGCCAAAATAAATCATGGTCGAACACTGATATTGTAGCATAGCAATAGTATATAGATAAAAATATCAAACAACAAACATCGCTGCGGCGATGGGGTGCTACGATAGTGCTGAATATGCGGATTAACAAGAATATATCAATAAACCTTCATTTTTCATTTTATTGAATCGCTAATAGAACAAATGTATGTACAGATTCTTGCAGAAAAATCATCGTATTTTCATTTTTGTTGATATAGAGATAGAAATTAATTTGGAGATTAATCTGTAAAAGTAACTTTTAATTTAAATAATGAAATCTAAAACCTTACAGAAAATAGGAAAACCCTATTATATATTTGTTACACCGGCCGTTCTTACACAGGAGAAACTACACCGGTTGTCACTATAAATAGTGCGAGTCACCAGAGACACTGAAGACAAAGCACAGTCTTGTAACTGTCTAGCCAAGAGCTAGTCACTTTCTTACTTTGTTAATACACTTGTTAAACCAACCCTCGACTTGACTTCCTTTATTTATTAGTTACTGTGGAACAACTTCACAACAATATTAATACATATTCTAACCATCCGCTCACAGTTTCCAAGCCAATCTCTTATCCAACATGCTATATAGTATAACTACTCATTCATAAATTATAGATATATTTAATCAACACGAGAAAGAATATTCAATAGTCTTAAAACAAAAAATATAATGACAAGTTATCATGTAATAAAATAATAACATAATAGAAATAACAGAAACCAAAATATGATCTAATTGAATCTGCCTTATGAAGTAAAAGCACAGATTTGCAACAAATTTTGTAAGGATCATACAAACATATTTTTTAGGATTATAAACAAATATTTTTTAAGGATCATAAAGAAATAATTTTAAGAATCATAAACAAATATGTTTTAAGGATCATAAACAAATATTTTGTAAGGAACATAAACAAATATTTTTTAAGGATCATAAACAAATATTTTTTAAGGATCATAAACCAATATTTTTAAGGATCATAAACAAATAGTTTTTAAGGATCATAAACGAATATTTTTTAAGGATCATAAGCAAATATTTTTTTATGATCATAAACGAATATTATTTAAGGATCATGAACAAATATTTTTAAAGATCATAAACGAATATTATTTAAGGATCAAAAATGAATATTTTTAAAAATCATAAACAAATATTTTTTTATGATCCTAAACAAATATTTTAAAGGATCATAAACGAATATTATTTAAGGATCATAAACGAATATTATTTAAGGATCATAAACAAATATTTTTATGGATAATAAATGAATATTTTTAAGGATCATAAACAAATATTTTTTAAGGATCCTAAACAAATATTTTTAAGGATCATAAACGAATATTCCGGTTGGAATCTATCCATGTAACACTTGTCGTTGGCTAGTTTTTGGACCACGAATTAATATTTTGTAAGCTCGTTACGTCAAGTGGCTTCATACCTTGTTTGGAACGAGTTCCATAAAAAAGAAGTCAAGCAAAAACATCAATATTTGTCTTCTAATGCATTCTATAAAACTTCCGTTGTATGTGTCTTCACTTAGCATGGACATGTATTTTGTTAATTATCGAAGGAATCTTTACAGAACATATATGGCAGTATTATAGAAAGTTCAGCAAAAGCGAGATCGTATTGAGTTGCGTAGAGTATAAACAGACGATAGAACAACCTTCTTTAAATATAAGAGAGGTGAAGTCAAATGTATGACATTATAAACTCAAAATAGTGCAAATATTTAAATAGATATATATATATATCTAGTTATATAAATTTTAGTAGTTGGATATGTTTATACATTTGTATGTACAGAATTCACTCCTCAACTAATTTACCAATCACTATGAATTTTGGAACACAGCTGCTAGGCGTAAGGGGTCGTAATGTGGGTTTTATTTACTTTAATTTAGTTTCAAGCAAATAGGGGTGGAAACTCTTCGTGAAAATTAAAACACCACCGATTTGGGAGAATGTTAACATAAAGTATTAGATATAGATTAATAAAGATTCTCCAAATTCCAGTTATTCTGGAGTATTTTTTAAAGTTTTAGGGGTTGTAGGGTCATACAATGAGCACTACCACTAATTTGAAAATTAAAATACTTCGGATTTGCATGAATTTTTATTCATAGTCGATAGACACCAATTTAACAAGATTCCCAATATTTTAATTTCTTTTTAAGACCCCTCAGCGTAAGCCTGAAATCTTTTGAGATTTTCAAGAATTAAAATCATGTAATGGACTTTGATCAATATTGGAATAATGATTCTGGACACAATGTTTAGTCGTAATATATGTTAGTAAGGGACATAAAAGTGGTGCAAAACTGTTCTGTTCTGAGAATTTATTTAACACACTTCTAGTATATATTGGATTTATAAAGTAATAGAACAGTCGGCCTTGTGTTATATATATATATATATATATATATATATATATATATATATACATATATATAGAGAGAGACATATACACATATATATTTGTATTTATATATACAAATATATATATATGCATACATATATATACATATATATAGGTATATATATACAGATATATGCATACATATATTTATACATATATATATATATATATATATATATATATATATACAGATATGAATATATATATATACAGATATGAATATATATATATATATATATATATATATATATATATATACATATATATACATGGGTACATATATAAATCCTGGCATTACGAAGAAAGGCGATAGTCTTGAGAAAGGATAAGCTTTTTAATCCGACTCATGTTGACGACGACGTTGAGGGTGATACTTGACTTGATAATGTGATCTTCTAAAGTTGGAGAGTTACTCGTCCTTGGCACAGACCGACCTGAAACGGAAATATGGTTAATGTGTGAAAATGGTTCGAATATATAGCAGTTTTTCTTTCCACTATACGACGCCAAGGTATTTTCTTTCTTTTCAGCAAGATCATATCACAGGCTGGGTATTACAGGTTGGCGTTCGTTGAAAATGTTGATTTAAGAAGGAAGCTACCGAATATGGTTTACATACGTATAGTAAGCGTACATAAATACACACGCAAATATACTTGCCCTAACAAAATTGTACATGTAAATCTATATACAATAAAGGTGTATGATAAATATCTAACCAGCTGAAGTATAAATCGTTTCTCAAATGTTCTTGGAGTTTGTATTCAAGTCTGGTTTGATCTTTTATCTGATACTGGTACCCGTTTCATGAACGGACAGTCGGCGACTAAACGGTACCCCGATTAGACATGCATTGGATTCAACAATGGGGGTGTGCAACACTTAAACTTACTGATGTTAAAGCTTCTATGAGATCCATGGGGGCCAACAGCCACTATTACTGATGAACTTTACCATGGGTTTAGTTTCAGCAGACTCCTAACTCTCGCTTTTCCTATTTTGTTCTTTAATCCTCACATTCCACAAGCGATGTGTCTGACTTTACTGCCCGATTCAATTCAATAGTGAAATGGTTTAAATAACAAACATGAACTTAAAAACAATATTTAATGTAATTTAGAGTCATATGATTTAAAGTAAAATGTAGCCGCAGTTTCTCGACTCATTGGACGTGATTGATGGGTTATGATCTGTGGGGAAAGAACTGCTATTTTCTGGATCGGCTGTTGTTCTTGTATGTGGGTGGTAAGTTGAGATGTTTACACCGTCCTGTAATAATTATCATCATTAACTGTCAATCTATACATCTCATTAATCTTTATGCTCGAGTTGTTTTTGCTTGGATAATGGTGTACTTATAAGTAAAAAGATCAGGTAATAAAATTTCTCGGTTATTAGCCGCAGTAACACTGGAAAAGTATATATTTAATAACTTAATTCGTATTGGCAGCAGAGGGAGTGCATTATTGCTATAAACCCCTTTAATAGTTTTAAAAGTTGGGTGTGTTAACGCACTCGTATATAAAATGGTGAGTCGAGAATAACAGGAAATGAAAAGTCAGTTGGGGGCAACTTGCTGCACTAGAGGTTAGAATTACTAGGCTGTAGGAATTAATAGAAACGAATGTGACGTCACATGGCTCAAGAAAGAGTGAGAGAGGAAGACAGTTCATTGGAATCACGCCACGTGTGGACATTGAAATGCACTGACAAGATAAGATTAGACAGTGCTTGTTGAGTTTCCTCAGTCACTGATTGGGAAAAAATATTAAGTCGATACCTCCTCCATCTTTCAGAAGTGTTATTTAGACTTAGTCCTGGAATGATCAGCAAAGGGGTGCCAACAAAAACAAGCAGGTTACAAGGTCTGGATAATAATCATGAACTTCCATGTGCTTTAGTAATAATGACGGAAACTTGGTTTTCTGCATATATGACACAGAAAGGCTTATGCTGTGGTCCGTCTTTCTTTCCACTGAGCTAGAGTGTAAAAATATCCCTTTTTGATGTTTACCTCGGGGCGAGTAGACGAATATGTTTATGTAGTTTGGTTTTTCTTACAATGTATTTATTAACTAACTCATCCACTTTGCATTTGCTAATGGCTGTTTATAAATAGATCATCTCCACAAACAGTATAAGGGCTTGTATTTATCAAAACTTTATATTACTACATACATGCTACATCAAGTATACTTTGCAACTGATTAATCAAATTATAACCTTTTAATTAAACTAGCCAATCAGATATCTACCCATCCATGAGCCCACAGGTGACCCCACTGATAAACAATCACCAAGAGTTGAGAAACCGTAGCTACACTTAACTCTAAACTCATATGATTCCATGTAATATTATTTATTTAGTTTAGTTTCTTTTTTACTAACACTTATTTGAATATCGAATTGAACTAATATGTTATTTTTACAAATATTAATGCGGGCAATCAAGTATTTTCAAAATATTAATAAGTAGAAAATATTTATTGTAAACAATTTGAAAGAGAGAATTAACAGCTTTACTCTTAATTGGTATTTTATATAATTTATATTATTTTTCAAGACAATGGCGATGCTAAATTCTTTTTGTGCTTTTATCAAAAGGTATCTAATAATAAATTGAGCCACTAACATTCAAATATAAAAGGATGTATTATTTCAAATAAACAATCAAATAGGTAGATACAATTTATGGAACTGACTTGTAATCCAAGCAAACAACGGTTCTGTTTTAATTGTACTACCGTCATCCTCCTCGAGCCGAGCATTGTCGTCGTTGATATGCAACTCCGGATAGTTCATTTTATAAGTAAGTGGGGTGTTAGTATTTTCTTTACAACAGTTTTGAGTAGCTAGCCATAGAATATAATATTTACGTTATAATTTGATCATTTCTTCGATCTGAGTCTTGCATTGCCTCATTAAGGTCATGGAATTTGTTATTTAGAAACATCATCTAGGTATGAGATGTATTGTTAATGTTTATTAATTTGGGACAATGTCGTATCCCTTTGCTCTAATGGAGTATATTTTTAGAGCTATGATTAGTAATCTCATTCGCGCCATAACAGTAGCACCTCTTAATTCAATTCGGTAGACGACGTCATTCAAGATGGTGGACACGTGATTAGTTTTTTTTTCTTTTTTTTCTTCTTGTTTTATATGTGTTGTCGCATCTCTATAAAAGGCTTGGTCCGTCGGTATGTCGATCTGTCACGTGTCAGTCTTGAGTAGCGTTTTCACCGTTTAATACGCAGAGAGAATGGACGTACGGTATATTAGATCGGTTCAAGCAATTATCTAATAAAAATCGGTGTCCGTTGGTTTGTCTGTCAAGCTAAAGCTTTAAATAGCATTTATATCGGCATGTCACGTTTTAATGTTAGGATGTTTTGACGCCTACAGAAATAGCAAGAGTGAGAGAGAAAAGCAGGAAGAAAGACGCAGAGAGAAAAGGGAAAGAGAAGTGACAGTAAAAAAGCCACGAGAAAGAAAAAAGATTCGAAGGAAAAAATATAAATGAAGAAATAAGGAGTGATATGGAATGAAAGAAAATAGACGGAAATAGAAAGAGAGAAGTGTGGAGATGTATGCACGTCAGTGACGCTCTTTTTAACTATCGGTGCACCACAGAGAAACTCTTGAGGGTAACGATTGACCATACAGACTGATTGTCAGCCGAAAGATTAGAAACACATGGCGATACTAACATTGATTGATTGTATTACGTTTGATTATTTATTTGGTGATTTATGACAAGAAAATTGTCATTGGATTTGAAAACAACCACGTTGTAATTATCAGGGAAGAAATCCCACGGTAATGTGTCCCACAGGCGGGAAGCCCCAACAAAGAAGATCGGTCTGTGAAAATTCTGCCTGGCTCAAGGCAAATGAACTGAGAAAATAATTTTTTCTTCCGTTGTGGTATAAAGATGAGTTCTTGCAGTAAATGCATTATTAGGAGGAACCACAAATTCGAGCTTAGTTAAGAATTTCCCATTGATATAACAATCGAGTAGAGAGAGACTAGCAACGTATATTCTGTTAGAATGGGGTTGTAGAGAAGAGAAGCGCCCCCCTTCCCCACTTGATTTCGAAGTCGTTTTTAAATCTGTCAAGACAGGAAGGAATTCTCTGTAGATGTGGCAGCAGTGTTCCATCTTAGGGCGTATCTTATATAGGTAAAGGAGGCAAGTAATTTCTGGAGTTAAATACTTTCTGGAGCGGTAAAATGATTTACCATTGTTTCCATCAATCTCAGCAACAGATTGGATGAATTTTAGATCTGGACGTTAATATTAAATAACGTTGTCATCACTAAACACGTTGATTAAATAGACTCATCTTCTTTTTAGATGTGTCCAATCGTCTCTTGAAGAAGCTGTCCGTTGATGTGCCATCTTGTTTTTTCTACTTTAATTCATCCAAACGAAACATTGCCAGTGAGACGTAAAATGGCATCCTAAGTGGAAAGTTTTGCAGCAAGATGGTTGTTCACATTACATGTTAATCTCTGCATGTTGGTACAGTCGGGGAAACAGAGAGCTAGTAGGTAATACCAACAACGACAACCGGTCAAGTAAAGAAGTTATTAGAGTAGTAAGTTTTCCAGCATATAAGGACCTCTACAGTGGAGTGGTGTTATTTTACTGCAAGTCGGGGTTGTCGAGGGTAATTATCATTGTATTGCTTTGTAACTCTTGTTTGAAATATCATTTGTAGATGTATGAACGCACCTCTATAAGAAGTGTTGCCCAGTTGCCAGTCGGTTTATCAGTCTGTCACGTTTAAGTTTAAAATAGCATGTTTTTCTTTAAACCCCTAGATTGAATGCACCCGCCCTTTTAGTAACGAGTGTAATAACGATCTGTTTCCTATGACAACTTTCTATTTAACATTGTGTTTCTATTTGACTTATTCGTTTTTATTTTATTTATTTTCAGGTAAGTTTAAGTGTTTCGTGGATCTATACAATTTCGACTGAGTAAATTAATCTTCCATTTTGTCGGTAAGTTTTTAGTAAACATATCTCTTTCTCTTCTTCTCTCTCTCTCTCTCCAACTGGTTTCGTCTTTCTGCATGCTAACCCTCTTCTTTACCTATATCTCTTCCTCTCTATCCATCCACACTTACTTCTATCTATATAATCTGTTCTATCACTTTCTGTCTTTTTCTCTCTACTTCCGTGTATGTCTCCCTCTCTCTCTCTGCCTTTTCTAGTTTTATATGTAATATATATATATATATATATATATATATATATATATACTATATATATATATATATACTATATACCATATATATATACCATATATATATATATATATATATATATATATATATATATACTATATATATATATATATGTGTGTGTGTGTGTGTGTGTAAATAACACACTATTTCCATTCTCGTGTATTTCCTAACGTTATGCTGTTTCTCTATCTTTTCTATCTATATTTAGAGGTGTCCATCTTTCGCTATTCATTATGATACATGTCTTGTTATTCTTACCTTTCAATTTAATTCTTTCTTAGTTTATTTCTATGAATCTTCTCCACTACTCATATATTTCCCCTTGGGTTTCTCTACGATTCTCTTTCTATTTCTATTTCGTTTCATATCTCTCGCTATTTCTTTGTATATATTTATTCTGTCTTGGTTCTTTCTTTCTATCTCTTACTTCTATCTCAGTATTTCTATTTTCTTTTTTCTTTCTCTCTCTCCGCATCTCTCTCTATGCCTCTCTTTATTTCTCTGTGTCTCATTTAGAGTATCACTACTCCTTTCCTATAAAGACGTATCTTTCTTTTAAATTATATATGTCAGTTGATGTTATTTTCAGCAATATTAGTTTCTTCCATTATCGACGATCACGTTTTATTTTCTTATATATACGAAACTTCTTTTGCCAGGAAAATATAAATAACAGTTATATAATGGGGTCTCGAAGAAATGTGTTACTGCAATTGTTCACATTGGGTTACTTGCCCATGGATTTTCTATGATCACTGTATTTAGAAAATAGAACATTTTATTCGAAAAATGTCAATAACCTATAAATAAGTCCAATGTGAAAATGTACAACATATTTGGTATTAGTTGATCATATTTGCTTATTAAATAAGGCGGAGATAAAGTGAATATGTTTAAACTAACATTTTATAACATTTATAGAAGGTAAAGCCTAGGAGGATGGTATAATGACCACACAACATATATTAAACGACCCCCCTACACACACAAAATAATGTAATGCTTGGAAAGATAGTATCATGCTGAATGAGCAAATACTATCCTGCCTTAAAAGGAGTAGTTAATGCCTGTATTGTGATGAACGAACATATACGACACTACCTCCGCTCCTAAAGAAGAAGGTAATACCTTAGAGGAATGTCTTATGATAACAAGATAGGTACTATCCTACGATAACACCTAAAAATGAGGTGATAATTCATGACAACAAAACAGATACTACCCTATCCTCTGAATTGAGCATTAAAAGATAGTAGAATGATACATTAATATAAGTAATATCATAGTTTCGGATTCAAGGGTGGGGGGAGGTAGCATTTCTCCATTAGTAATGGATACCATTTTTATGAAAAATAAAGGTAAAGTATTTCAGTGTTAACAAGAAAGGCGACAGTAATCTGTGGTCGTATAGCAGTACATCAAAAGTCAATAACTATTGATTGGGTTCGTAGTTTGATTATGAATTCAGATTACACTTTATTCCGGCTGCGATTTTAGAGAGTAAAACTTTATATCATCAGTGTGAAAAATTGCATCATAATCAATAGAAACTATTGGTTAATTTCAACTCCTCGTCTACTTTGGGACCTTATCGTGGCCTCCGTAAACAGAAGGCCAGTGTGATCGAACGTGATGTCCCACACTTTCGTGCAAGCGAGACATGCTGGAAATTAAGCCTGTCAATAATAAATATTAGAAAATATTAAATCTTAAAAAAGAAAAGAACACGATTAAATGTTAATTCAAAAAGCAAACCAAGAATTAATTTAAAATGAATAGTTAGGTTTTGTGTTTCTGCGTAAAAGTAAAACATCGCGTTGTTTCATGGATTTTAAAGACTTAAAATTCGTTTACTATTTTGATTGCGAACGATTTGAAAACAATTTTCTTTACAGATCTTATTAAAATAAAAATATGCAAAATCAAGCAATGCCGATTATAATATTTTATAATTACAATATCAACCTATTTTATGTGTAGAAAATGTTGTTAGTTTAAAAATTATTTACAGTTTTGTTTTAATGTGTTTATTTATATACTTAAGATGTATATAATTGCATGTGTTTTAGCAGAATACAATAAAATGATACAATTATAAATATTGTTGTAATTAAATAAACGAACAAATTAAAAACAAACTAAATATGTTTAAGATGAAAACAAACGATGATAAAATAATGATTGTTTAAGTTATAAAACTGATTCATACAAAAGATTAAAAATTATTTTATTGTCTGGGTTTCTTGTCCTGAAATAATTATTTTTTAATATTCAAAATGCAACTTTAATACAATGTTTTAATCGTTCGCGGCCATTGTTTCTTTTCTTTAGTACCAAACATTGTTTCTTTTCTTTAGTACCAAACATTGTTTCTTTTCTTTAGTACCAAACATTGTTTCTTTTCTTTAGTACCAAACATTGTTTCTTTTTCTTTAGTACCAAACATTGTTTCTTTTTCTTTAGTACCAAACATTGTTTCTTTTCTTTAGTACCAAACATTGTTTCTTTTCTTTAGTACCAAACATTGTTTCTTTTTCTTTAGTACCAAACATTGTTTTGTTGTTTGTACCAAACATATTTGAACAGTTTTAGAATGTTAATACACACGAATAAATTACTGATAGAAAAAATAAACTTCAACTATTTTTATACAAAATGAAACAAGTTTTAACGAATGCAAAAATGAAGAAATTTCTAGTCGATATGTTTTGACTAGGAAATACAGAATATGGTGTCAACGAGTTGGTATAAAAGTTTAATTTTATATACGTTCAAAAATAAATTAAATTTGTTATCAAGATAAACATAAACGTTGTGTCATGCAGACATTTTATTGTGTAAAAATAGTTAAAATATTACGGGAAAAATTATTAGTTTGATCTTTTTATTTAATATTTTTCTATCAAGACGTATTTTTTCTTCCATCACGAATTCTCTTCTAAATGAGTTTTATTTTCATAGTTTTCTCATGAAATCAGTATAAGACTTTCATCTTGAAAATGCCATGAACAAAACCGCCATTATCCTGTGGAAAATACCCAAGAATTACTAGATCGAAAATGAAATAATCTCAGACTAAAATGACCGCCATATGACCAAATTTAGTGTGTAACCGTTCCATTCAGAGCAGCTTGTTTATCAGTGTTAGTACCAACCACTTCAATGTCGGTAGATAGACGCGAATCAGTGAACAGACCTTTTCTTTACGAAAGCCACGACCTTACCCTCCTCTCCGGCATTGCCAACTTTATAATAGTCTTGTATTATACGCCCTTCACTCGTGGTGTATTAAAACAACTCTTACAATATATAATTTAGAAGACTACAAATATTTATCATAATTGGCTTAACCGCTTTATGTGTCTTTTACTATACTCGGTCACCAATATAAAAATGTACAAATGAGATAAACTATTTTACAAACCTAAAACTGCTTTCAAAAACTGTCCTTAAATTAATCCAACAAAAGGTGCATGCTAATGACGGCAGGCATTCTACAAATTATTTTGCGGTCGTAAAGTCTTGTTATTCCGACAAAAACTATTTCATGGATTCGGTATATTCACGTTGAGAACAAATAATACAAATTAATCACACTAAAAAATAAAACATATAATTCATTAATAAATAATATAATAAAAGATATAATACAGTAATGGAAAATATAATAAAACATATAGTAGAGTAATAAAAAGGAATAAAAAATTAAAAACATATACTTAAGTGATAAAAACAAATAAAACGTATAGTACAAAAATAAAATCAAAAAGATAAAACATACTACAGTAATAAAAGATAAAACATATACTACAGTAATAAAAACAAAAACTAAAACATACAGTAATAAAAACAAAAAATAAAACATATACTACAGTAATAAAAACAAAAAAATAAAACATAAACAACAGTAATAAAAGTAAAATTATAAAATTATAAAAAATATTACAGTAATAAAAACATAAAAGTAAAAAAAATAAAAATAAATAAAATATATACTACATATAATAAAATATATATATATATACTAAAGTAATAAAAACATAAAAATAAAACAAAATAAATAATAAATAGAATATATACTACATATAATAAAAAAAATATATATACTACAGTAATAAAAACAAAAAAATAAAACACATACTACAGTAATAAAAATAAAAAATGAAACATATACTACTGTGATAAAAACAAAAAATAAAACATACTACAGTAATAAAAACAAAAAAATAAAACACATACTACAGTAATAAAAACAAAAAAATAAAACATATACTACAGTAATAAAAAAATAATAAAACATATACTACAGTAATAAAAACATAAAAATAAAACATATGCTACAGTTATAAAAGTAAAATAATAAAACATACTACAATAATAAAAACAAAAAAAATCAGACATATAATGCAGTAATAAAAATAAAAAATAAAACATACTACAGTAATAAAAATAAAAATAAAACATATACTACAGTAACAAAAACAAAAAATAAAACATATACTACAGTAATAAAAACATAAAAATAAAACATACTACAGTAATAAAAGTAAAATTATGAAACATACTACAGTAATAAAAACAAAAAAAATCAAACATATAATGCAGTAATAAAAACAAAAAAAATAAAACATACTACAGTAATAAAAACAAAAAATAAAACATATACTACAGTAAAAAATAAAAATAAAATAAAACATATACTACAGTAATAAAAACAAAAAATAAAACATATACTACAGTAAAAAAACAAAAAATAAAACACATACTACAGTAATAAAAACAAAAAAATACAATATATAATAAAGTAATAAAACAGACGTAATGGTTCAGATTATGTTTCGTAATTTTTTAGATGAGGATTGATAATTTGGATTATTTGGATTATTCGGACTACTGTTCTGATCTTGGATGTTATTCTCACAACGTGTTGGTCGATCTAACCTCCGACCTTCTTCAGGTGCATCTTGTTGAATTCGGGAATCTTTCTGTCGACTTCTGGAATCTGTATAGAATTTCGAACGCAACCCTTTATATAATAACGGGGGTAGCTTTCTCTCGTTCCGTCAGCCATCACCGGGTAGAAGTCTTAGTAAGTAACAGTCTTCTAGAGGTTAGTGGTTCAATCCTCAGTGACGGTGATACTAAGAATATAATTACGAATTACTTAATATTTATGATAAAAAATAAACTAAAACACTTTTGTAATTTACAAATTACAAAAATTATTTCTTTGTATATTAGGATGGATATTTATTTAAAATAAACATATTATGATTTAATTTTGAAGTGCAATGTCAATTTACCGATTTGCCAATTGTAAGGTCGAATCGGTTGAAGTCTATTTTTACAAAATGTAAACGAACGCAAAGTTTAAAATATTTTTGTTTGTGTGTTTTGGTGGGTGACTTTATGAAGTTTACAATTCTGTTCATATATTAGACATTTCATAATATATGTCCATGAACTAGTTTATACTTACCCCTTGAGTGGTGTTTCTAGGTATGTCAATTTCTATATTTACTTATCTTCAACCGCTTTATAGCTAATACAAAGTGAAATTCCATGAAAAAAATATGCTACTTAGTATTTTCATGAGACACTAAGTAACTACGATTAATGTATTTACGTAGTGTCTTTATTGGCAATCACACACATCAATGTATGTTTTAAGCAAAAATAATTCGCTTTAAACTAAAACCGAATAACCTTTACATCTACTGTTATTGTGGATATCCAAGAGATGTCACTTAATTTTAGAAAATATTTATGCAATGCTTTTTATGTTATTAATTTCTTTATATGTATAAAACGTGGATCTTGCTATAAAATCTTTTAGACTTACGTGAGATTCAAATTCTGGTATTTAGATAGTAAAAGACTACTGCTTTAGTAATGTGTACTTTGCCTATTCCTCTTTTGTAAACTAATCTCATGTTTCTCGCTGTATACGAACAAGGTCTAAAAAACACAATAATTTTTAATAGTATATAAGTAAATATTTATTTCATACTTTGAAGCGGACGCTATGAAATGTAGATGAAATAATGTATTAATATTTGTTAGATATTTCAACACACGACAAATCGCAGATTACTTGAAATATAGAAAAAACCGCCAGATTTAAAAATGGTGCTAAAATAAAGGTTTTATGTGATTTGAATACACCTTTTAGTTGTTGAATTTGACATATATTCATTAAATTTACCCGCATTGATGTTCTATGCGTACAACGAGGTATTCAACAGTAGCAGCGATAAATTAATGTATGCGTTTATTTGATGTGTGTATATATGTGTAAGCTATAAGACGTTGACAGAATTAGCAGCAGCGTTAATGTCTAAATGTCACAGGAAACTCTGTATGGCAATGGCATTAATGATAGATCAATGTTCATGTGTATGTCTCTGTAAGCTGGAAGACATTAAATGAAGCAGCAGCTGTGTCAGCTGGAAGACATTAAATCAGTTTTATGTATGTGTTTATTTTATGTGTACGATTTAAGTTTGGTTTTTAAATATAAGAAGTAGTAGTTTTTAATGCGAAATGTAATTTATTTCTTTGGTTCATTCCATAAAAAAAGTCTTACCCTCCACACGTGTATTTATATTTTTTGCCACTTGCCCTAAAGTTCGCATTTTGCTTCCGCGCAACTGATTTTATCATGACTAGCTTAACAGCTTTTGGGACTAGGACCGTTACCAGTACCTTAACATTCGTACTTCTAATTTATTAATTGCTTGCAACTTGTGTTTAAAGTTTGCTTACAGTTTATATTGAAATGAAATGGGCCATAATTGCTACAAATAAACGGATTTTACTCGGTTATTTTAAGGTACATTATTATTTAAGCCATTTCTTTAAAGCCCATTTTTAGGTTTCTAACGTATTTGGCAGGATATTTGACGTGAAGTATTTGCGACTAGAATACTTAAAATACAGCTACAATAACGTTAACGCATCGGTTTCTGTTAGATAACCGAAGTTAAGCGACGTTGAACATGGTAAGTACTAGATGGGTGACAATTCGGGAATACCAGATGTTGTATATAGGAGAAAGACGAAACCTTCACGAATCCCTATCTGCAAGACTAACGTTGTCAAGATGTGGGGACCTATAGAGAGGTTATCCAATACATAATGCCACTATTTCTCAACAGCTACGGCTGTAGAAAGACTGAATGCAATTGTCGGATGTCACAACTACTAAAAATGCCGAATACAGTTTTAGATGTTTTGAGTAACTAATATTTATGAATTCTACTGAGTTTGAATGTCGTCTCTTCTCGAAAAATGTTAATACATACATATTTAATGTCAGTTTTGGTTTTCTTTTCAAGATCCATTCGAATCAAGCGTCGTTAACCATGAGAAGGTATTCAAATATTCGACACATATTGTTATTTTGGTAGCATATGTCAGGTTTGAGACACGCAATAGTCTTCACCGGTGAATAGACATTTTTATTAACAAAGAAGTTATTCGTCTATGGACGAGTGTTCTACATACACACATATTAATATACATGAAAATGAAGTTGTTTTTTTCATAATACTACATGTTTTGTTACTTCTCTCTTAAAATCCATAAATATACTTTCAGGAATATATTGACAGCCACATATTGCAGATGACGCCAATGGTCGACAGTTGAATTTATTTAAACGTCGGCTTTCTAAACGCGAATTTAATGGAAATGTATTATTGTTTTGCTTGTTTGCTTAGGTGCCATCTGCTATTAAATTAGATTCATCTCAACTTGGCATATCTTCTCGGAAAATGACAACATCTTGTCTCTTGTCTGTCTCAATTAAAAATTTGTAAAACCCGTTATAAGCATTTTGAAATGCACTAGGTTTATCGCATAAATTAAAATGTCTGTGAAAATAACACATAGGAAATGTTGTTCATGCTTTAGATTTACGACTCTACATATTTATATAGAAAAGTAATGACGCTTTCCACTTAGCGTGAAGCTGTAATATACTGTAAAAGATAGATTTATCTCGGTTGTTGGTAGTGTAGAAAACTATTTGTAAACAAAGAAAGTAGATATATAACGCTATTATTTATTCTAGTATTAGTAGCGGGTTTGTTACGCAATAGATACAATGATTGGCTGTTGGTAACAGTTGGATGTAAGCGGTCGTTAGAGTTTAAAATCTAATCGTGGATACATTTGATACGTCTTGACACACTGATGAGTCGTCATCCACATACAGCTTTTTCGCCCTATGGCTAGACTTGGCACATGTTTTCACGCTGAAGTTTGGAACCTGAGCGCGTGATCAAATTGCGACCAAAAGTCGGGAGTTTTATCCCTTCCTATTAAGCTTGCCCCGAAAATAAATTAAATTATATGTTAATATTTTACAAAGATTTGCTTGCGCATATCGCCTATTCAGAACGATGCTGCTTTTCTTTCATCTTTGTGTGCCTCTGTCTTCAATATCTGATCCCCTTATGCTGACAATTCTTTACCGATGAAGATTATTATGTATCTCAAACACGATACATGCTACCAAAACCATGGTATGTTTCTTAAAATTTAAATACCTTCTTATAATAATCGAGGCTCGATTGGAATATATGTTCAGTAAATAAATATATTAACATCATGTTTTGCCTTGATTAATATATCAATTTATTTCCCGTGCTGTAAGTGCGTATCTTCTTTTCTCTGTGTGATTCTGTGTGTATTTGTGTGTGTTAATGTGTATATATTAGCGTAGGTTTACATGCGTGTATATATCTGCTATTCAACATATTCGCTAGACACTGACCTTTTGTGTACGTTTGTGTATT
The DNA here is from genome assembly GCA_963556195.1 of Sepiola atlantica. NCBI lineage: Eukaryota > Metazoa > Mollusca > Cephalopoda > Sepiida > Sepiolidae > Sepiola > Sepiola atlantica. The sequence continues at coordinate 99,090,905 of OY744518.1, read as the reverse complement.
TGATATTTTGTATGATTTTGTTTTTATCTTCTTGTACGTGGTCTTCTTTGTGATGACTTGTTGGTTCGTAACTGCTTATAACAGTGTTGATATATGTTTGATCTTCTTTGGGATGATTCGTCCGTTCGTACCTTCCTACAATAGTTTCGATACATGAATGGTCTTCTTTGGGATGACTCGTTGGTTTGTAGCTGTCCGATGAAACTCATCTCTCACGTATCTATCTATGTATTTCCCTCGCCCTCTCTCGCCGTGTATTGAGTCACCTACTCTCTAATAACTTTTAATGTTACTGTGAGCATGTAGAAAAAGAGCGAATCTCTCTCCCACTTTTAGCTAATGTACATGGAATGATATAGTGAATCAAGCAGTGTGTTCCATCTCATGTACGTAAACTCAGTCATGTCGATTATTAACGGAAGATTTCGGGTTAAAAGAACGATCAATATTTAGTCGATACGCTGAATCCCATTGGATTTACAGTATCAAATGAGGAACTAATGCTTTACGAACGATATAACTTAACAATGTACACCATCATTAGATGAAATGGCTACTTGTGTTCAATCGATTCTATACGATGAATTGCTTAAATAGTTATTACGTTTAGGCACTAAAATTATAAAAATGGCTGTTGCCTGTAAAAAAAACAAATTGAGCTAGTTAACCATTCGGAAATGTAAGCCTACTAGTTGTTTAACATGTACAGCAAATATATTTTATTTTTCTTCTTGATAATAAGTCGTTAGGTAAAAAGTCTGAATCAACCATGAAGAGATATATACCTATATAATAAAGAATAGCTTATGTGTGTGTGTGTGTGTCTGTTTATAGAAAGACAAACTAGAGAGTGTGCGTAAATTACAAAACTTCATATACATGTATAATTCTCGAAGGAACATGATGAAACTAGTACTGACACGTAGGTTTAATTTTCAGGAAGTTATGGTGTTTTTCCAACATTTTGCACTTGCAATTGAAATCTCGTATGTGTTGTATTTAAAAAGACGACTTAGTACATTTTCTAATTGCTCAGTTGGAAGAGATCAGACTGGCAACATCGAATGTTCTGTTTTAATCCTGACCTCGGTTTTCTTGTATTTAAAGAAAACAAAGAATATATCTTTTTTCATTTTGTATTAATACAATAAAATGTAAGTGAAAAACTTTGCTATACGTACGTAACGTCTCTTTGCCTGTCTGTACCTTCATATCTCCCTCACTCTCTCTATATATCTATGTCAATTTATAATATAATGAGCATTTTTTTAATTTTCATCTGATGCGCTATTGAGTCGAACGTAAAACTCTAACTAAAATACTTTAGCCTCATCACTATTGAAAAATATGTCCGTAAATTCTGTAGTTTGTAGGATGTTAGTCTTATATTATAGAACCAATAAGACAGATCAAAACAATTAATGCACTCATCCAATATTTCATCTTGATACATCATACAACTATTGCATTTCTGTGCCGAACACTTACCAGAGACCAAAGGATGGACATTTGAATAAACTGACATAAGCAGGGTTCATGCTGATAATCGAATTAGGACCGATTCTGCCTAATATGAGACAAAATTCTGGGGGGCGCTATTTTTACGATATAAACAGATTAGTGATGAGACTAAAATCTGTAAGTCAAAATAGTTCAACATACTAAAAAATAGACTTAGTCACGGTTGCTTTGCCGCTGGTTAAGATATTTGCTACCCGCCAATCATTACAACAGACCAGACAAGAATCATAGCAATAATTTTCTATAAATAATATTATGGCATGTGTTCCTCACAATTATGTGATCTATTCATTTGCTTCTTTTGCTGCAGCTCGTTTGACTCGTTGGTCTATTGGTCTCCATCAATTCGCTGTTTTGATGCCTCATAATAATTCAAGTAGCTTCTTTCCAAAAACTGCAGGCTTGTGGAATTCTATTTTCAAGACTAAGACCAATAAGCATCTCCTGTCTTTGCGATAATCATATCTCTTACTTGATAGATTCTTACATCAATCTGCTTCATGCTTTGACTTTAGTGATTTCCATAAAAACTACACAAGCAGGCATACTAGTTTCTCGTACCACGTACAAAGATAAATTGACTAGAACCATCACAACAGACTGGATCAGAACAAATGTATAGATGCCTGCACACATACTGATTTATACACAGCGATTATTTCTTTTTCTTGCATTCCAAAACAAAGAGGTAAAATTCCCTTAACGCTCTAGCGTACACACACATGAACAATTACACAACCAACATTTCAATACCTCTATGTAAACAAGCTTTCATATAAATATGATGAATTCATTTGACTCGTCTTCAGTGGTTTTATGCGAAAAACAATTATTCGTAAGGTCGATATTTTGTGTTGAACATGTAAGATGACCGACACTCGTATTTTACTTTTCAACTGAAATCTCAGGCACAAGATACTTTAGAAGAAAGAAAAATAAAAAAAATAGTTATTATGGATGAGAAGCCATCGGAAGGTGCAACGAAGATTAAGTCGATCCGAGGGTAAACGAGTGAAAAGGACTCGAACAGGATACGTACATTAAACAGCTATAGCTTATTAGACGGGGTTAATGTTGAGGAGAATTAGAGAAATGTTAAATAGTATTGGTTATTTGAGTCTACCGTAAGTAAAAGTGTTATTTTCCATAATAAATTCATAAATTGATATCTCCACTCCATCCTAATCGATTGTGAAGTATCTCAGCCTCAACGTTAATGACATTTATTCCTTTCGAGAAATTCATTGGGACTCACATACATTACAAATACAAACCTGTATACATACATAAATAATACGTAATTCTAGCTTTAAATATATATCCGTTTCCGGAAATCTATTTGATGTATTTTAGGGATTGGCTTGTGTCTCTTTAGAGATGTTCTGAACGGAGTGACATATGGTTATTTGAAATTGTGCGCTCAAACTCACTAAAATCGTCTGGCGTGATGTATTTAATGAAAGACAAGATTTGAAATAAGCCGACAAACCAGGAAGAATATTGACCAATGTCAAGAATAAATGATAAGTGTTCTGGGGAAATGCCAGGCAGATTTATTGACTTCAAAAGAAACTTTTGTAGTCAACTGCGGCTTGGATGTATTAAGTAAAGTGAGGTTATTAACGTTAGATGTAGAAAACTTTCTGTGCATTAGCACAGAAAATTTTCTACATCTAACGTTTTCAGAAGTTTCCTTCATCGTAAAATTAAAAAGAAACGGAATAAATATGAACCCAAGACAAACCCATGATATAGCAATAAGAAATATTTTGCCTTTATATACCATATTTATTATGTATTGTTACTTATTTATTATTTTTAAAAAGCTCTATTTGTATACAAGGTTTGTGCTTCGGCTCTGTTCGGATTTTGAGAATATATATATATATATATATATTCATCCACATACAGACTGTGTCTCTGTATCAAAACTATTCAGTGCGGCTTGAACAGCTAGAACCTCAATCCGGGATCGAAACTCAATCGTCGAGTGACAGTCGGCGTTTCTACCCCTGCGCTCTTACGCGAAACTGGCTTAATGTAAGTTAAATCTCAATGTAAAAACTGGCAAGTGCCGGGAGCTCAAATTAGTTTTACTTAATGAGCAATGCCTTGAAACTAGAGGCAGTTGGCTATTTCAAAACGAAAAAACTCTACCTTAGAAAGGAAACTTATATAGTCATCTACATATGTGTTAGTGAGTTCATATAAATATATATATATATATATATATATATATATAAGAAAATACTGTGATGAGTTTTCAAAAGACGAAACCAGCTTGTCTATAGAAAAATAATATTCCATTATTTCATTATTATTGTAAACCCCCTTTAATAAAGGGAGGGCACTTTGATTGTAACAAAATAATTATATTGGCATTGGGTTACAAAACAGGCGTTTTAAGTTCGAACCCGTGAGTAGGAAGTCCGGTTGTTTAAATCTATACTGATAAGTCTTCAAAAGACAAAGCAGCATGTCTAAAGATCAAATAATAATATTTCATTAATTATTTGTATTACTCACTAGCAGTCATGACACCAGTCATCATCAGTGATTTTTCAACGACAACAACCGGTGGTGTTTCCATGGAGTCTGAGTAGCAACAACCCTCCCCAGCTTTCCAGTATTCTCCACCTCTTTTCGATAGCCACCGAAAATGATTTTGCTGTATCGCAACAGTCTCCTGCCATTGATTTCTAGCTGGCAGGTCTGGTTAGAGCTCTCTCTCCTCTATTCTACCAGCCTCTTTAACTCTTCACGACCATTTTGTGTGGGATCAGCCGAGGCTGGCGCCATCACTTTGTTTTTTTTGGGGGGAGGGGGGCAGTTTATAAGATTTATCGCAGTTTCTGTTCCTTGGTTCGTGCGGTGGTGTTATTTATCTATCTCCCACAAGGTAAGATGTGACACAAGGTCGGGAAAGTCGGATTAGACAAGCCAGCGCTCGAGAGGTGAGCACTCTGGCCATTTAAAAATTGCCTGGACAGCCCCGTCGGCATTCCCCGGTAGAGGCGGCTCAGACAGTAAGCAATAAACTTACTCCTCCCCAAAGAGGGGAGGCAAAGCCTGGGAGGGTGCACCTCCTAGAACTGCACAGGACCGGCAACCCCCAATAGACCGGCGTAAATTCAGACCCAAAGGCCCGAACAATACCAGCTATAAGGCGGGGTAAAAACCCCTGGCTGAACTTTTTGGTTCGTGCGGTGGTGTTTTTCCTGTGGGTTTGTCTTTCTTTCTATTGTAACTTCCATGTGGTTGGTCACGATTCGTAACTTATGCAGATTGGCTCCGCATTCGATGAGTTTCCATAAGATTGCAGCTTTTTTATCTCATTATTATTATTATTATTAGTAGTAGTAGTAGTAGTAGTAGTAGTAGTAGTAGTAGTAGTATAATGATAATGATAATGATAACGATAATGATAATGATAATAATAATAATAATAATAATAATAATAATAATAATAATAATAATAATAATAATAATAATAATAAAAATAATAATATATGTGTGTGTGTGTGTTTATATATGAGAAAGGAAGGATGAGAAGAAATCCGACGTATTCATCAACGTTTCGTCTTTATTGTAAGACTTCCTCATGATGATAATTTTAAGAAAAATGTCATGCAAGTACATCGAAATATTAGGTTGACATGATGGATTTCAGGACCGGCGGGACAGTTATTAAACTGGGGAGGGGGCTCTCCTAAAAAGTGGGGGGTCGGTTAAACACATGCATATATAACTTCATTATTGATGACCGTAAAGTGTGGGGGAGGCAAGTCAAAAAGTGTGTGGGTGGGTGGGGGGCTTGATTCCCCCCTGTCCCCCCCGGTGCCGCCGTCCATGGGTTGATGAGAAAAAGTAGTAGCCGTGGCTACTAAGAGCGCTGGACCAAGGTCCGGGCTGAGAGAAGTCAGTCAGTGGCAGAGAGTGTTTGTATATGGCTGAATATATATTTATATGTCTCTCTCTCTTTCTGTCTCTCTCTCTCACACACACACACACATATATATATATATATATATATATATATATATATATATATATATATATATATATATATATATATATATATATGTGTGTAATTTAGTGTGCAATTACTTCTGCACGAGAATATATATCTTAATTTAATGGACACTGTACATTATTTGGATCATACATCGATAACTTCGGCTTCATGGAAACACTGAGAACTCAACCAGCAGGGTTACAGATACTCAATTTGACCGGTTTATCAGTGTAACTGCAATAGATAATTGCCCGTCAGGTAAATAGAATATAGTCTACTGTTAAACTAAGAGGGGGAATCTGTATATATTTACAGAAAGAATTGTAAACGAAAAGTTAAGGAAGCCTACAAAAAATATTGTATTAATATAATGAATAAATAAATATTTAAAAATCATACTATTTCAGAATTTAAAAATATATATAAAAGAAAACTACGTAGTTAAAAAAAACACTGGTTACGCCCGAAACGCCGTAGACAGTTAAAAATAAATTCGGGTTGTTTACACATCATTAACAATGTGTCGCTATTGATTATTAAAAAAAATACTAAATAAACATTGGGTATAAAAGAATCGTATCAGTGTGAATTTTACTATGTTAAAAATAAAAAGAATTTTAATAATAAAAACATTTCAATAAAAAAGCACGACTCTATTCAAAAGAACAAGCTGAAATGATTTTTAGCTATATTTTTCTTGCTTCTAATATTCTGTCCAGTATTAAATCAAATTGAATTAAATTAAAATGATTTAACATTATTGCATTTAATTTATTAAACAATATTTATTAAAATGTTACCATAGATTTAAACGTAAATTATATTAGTTAAACATTTTTCAACAACAAATCTATATTATAAACAAAACAAGAGTCTGAGTATTCTCTTTTTATTTTTTCATACGAAAGTCAAAACAAAAAAAACACGTTAAATTCCTCCCATATTTTCCAATCGGATATAGATAAATTATTAATTAGCACATTTCAGCTTCATAAGAAGCTTCTATTATACTTGGTAAATGTGTGTGCGTATCTCCTTTCCGTTTATATATAGGTTAAATAGTAGGGTGGTCTATAGTCTCACAGGTTACTTCACTAACTAGTCCTTCTCTGCTTATCTTGTTATTATTTTTCAGTCAGCTTGGATTAATCCCTGCCACTGAACAAAAGCAATATTCTAATCCAACTTCAGTTTTGCATGTTAACTTTGAGTCCTGGTAACTCACTCTCAAGTATTTATTTTATTTTTGTACACGCTTTGTTAAATATACTGGCCGAAAGCGTTAACGTTTGCATAAATGGGGGTCGATCTTGCGAGAATCACGCTCAACACGAGATAATTCTTTATAGGTTTCTGACCCGAAAACATCCATGTTTTAATTATCATCAAATATTCTGCACAGGAGACACGTTCTCTCCTGCTTCGCTACAGGTGTTAAATGAATTATTTCAATATATTTCTTCCACAAACATCGGATTAGGAACAGTTGAATATTGCCCAAGTAGAGCTTCACTATACGCTTCTCATCGCGTATCAATATATTTACTAAATATTTTCATGAAATTATTTTTATTTATATGAACATGAAAGTATGTGTATTAAGTGTGTGTATTATATTGTTTGTAGTAATAGAAAATAAAATTAAAATCAATTAAAAAATTATAAAACAATCTATGGATCTATTTTATAATTATAGTATTATATTAATATTGTTACATTCTTTGGGTGTATTTTACAATTTCACTGAACACGCACATCTAGAATATATATATATATATTTATATATATATATATACCTACACACCATATATACATATGTATACATATAGTATGCAAGATGTAGTGTTGTTCATAAAAAATAGATAATCAATTCAAGGCAACTGCCATTTTTATTTATAGTAACAGTAGTTATCAGATTTTCCTTCTTACAGTTTCCACGGAAAACAATTGTAATAAATATAAACTCTGTTTACATGCAGATATTTTAACTGAAGTAATTTAATTCTTGATTTCATATTTGCATTAAAATAAATTAAGAATCTGTTGTTAGAGTGTTATAATTCATGTTATAAAACTTTCCAATTCTTAAACATAAGAAAACAGCAAAACAATCACTCATAATCAGTTATTTAGCATTATGGAATTTGAGGCCTTACGTACATTCAGCAAGATTAATGACCATCAAAATTGTAATAAAATTTAAAAATAATTAAATCTTTATTACTACAAAATGTTAGTTATATTTTAGGAGTTAAAATATTGACCTGCCTTTTTTCTGATCGATGGTAAGCCTGATATCCGATCAGCATCTTGAATTCTGACTGCGTCGCCGTCGACGTAATTTCCTATAAACACGATGAAAGTGTAAGCGACTAAAATCTATGTTCCTCTTTTTTTGAATGACTCCTACTGATAAAACCATGTTTTTCCGCTGCCAAATTATTCTTCTATATAGGCAATGGAAGGAGCTTCCCCTAATAATTCCTGCTTTGTTTATATAACAGTTATTTAACGGTATTCACCCGACGTTGCGCGGCTGAAAACAATATGAATAACATAATGTTATTTAATATAACTTAATGCATTATCTGTTTAGTATTTCATCTGATCTCTACCCGGGCGACGAGAGTTAAAATGTAAAATTACAATGAAATTAAAAATAAAGTTTACGTTAAAACTGAGCCAAAGCTAATAATATATTGGATCTTAGTATTTACAGACTAATATCATTTAGGTATTCAACTGAAGTGTATTTTTAATGCGCAAAAATTGCGTTTATACTCTAAGACTATAAACACAAATTTGGCGCCTTAAAAATCACTTTTTACAGATTTCATCTACCGTAACATAAGATATAAACAAAACATATAAAAATAATTATATATATATATATATATATATATATATATATATATAATAGTTAATTTGACTTAACATAACCCATTAATTATGTATTATTAATAATTTACTATTGATTCAAGTGTTATCAAAAAGGATATTAAGCTTTTGTGCACACGTTATGTGCTTGATTCGGCTCTCTTCAGAAAATAATTTGTATATTGTATATATATATATCACATTATGTAAACCTTAGTTATTCGTAGAAACATTCCATATTTCTTTTAAACACACTTTATTTACAAACATTTTTTCTGACCATTTCAAGAATATATAGTTGCATGATATAAAAAATATCAAATATATTCATGAGGAAGATTCATCAATGTATAAAATTCCAGAGTCAGACTGAAAAAATTGAAATGCATCCAACATTCATTTAATATTTGCTTTTTACTCACAATCCAAAGCGAAACCTTATTTAACTCTGTTTATTGTCTATGAAGGCGTATTATGGTTGTATCATATTCATGATATCTGTGTTTCTCTTTTTACAGTTTTAATACTCAATCGGTAAAAGACACACTCCAAAGTTTACATATAACTAATAATTAATTTTCACTTACAGCAATTGTTCAAATTAAATCATTTTTCTTATTTCCTTATATATATATTGTTACACCGGCTGTTCTTACACAGGAGAAACTACACCGGTTGTCACTATAAAGAGTGCGAGTCACCAGAGACACAGAGAAGACAAAGCACAGTCTTGGAACTGTTTAGCCAAGTGCTAGTCAATTTCTTACTTTGTTAATACACTTGTTAAACCAACCCTCGACTTGACTTCCTTAATTAATTATTTACTGTTAGACAACTTCACAACATATATATATATATATATATATATATGTATATAGATTCGACTTATCTGTCAGCGTTGCTACAGTTTCGCAGCTGATCAATTCTTCAGACGTATTTCGTATACTATATTCGAACAACGTTATACATGTGATTAGAATTTTACTTTGTACTTTGATTCAAATGTATATCATCGTTCTGGAATATTAAAAAACACACCTTCAGAATAAATGAGCAATACCACTGCAATAAAGTGTTAAAACCAGTCGAATTGTGATGTTTTGATATGAAACTGCATCTTAACATAGATTGTAGTTTATATACGTACAGAATATACTGTTTTATTGTCTACGGTTTTGGAAGCCATGTTTTTATGATTGGTTTTGAGAAATTTATTTTTTGAGAAGCAACAAATCTAAAAACTAATTAGGCCTTGTAAACATTGCTTCAATTCGGTATGAATTAATCCCTGCCACTGGACATAAACCATATTCTAATCACACTTTGGTTTTACTTGTTCGGTCTGAGTCCTACATATATTTCATAAACTAACATATATACCGTATATTTGGAAATAAAATAAATGGGAGGTCGCAAGTCTTGATAGATAAACTACTCTGAAATAACATGAGTTTTTTAAACATAGTTTCAATTCGGTTTGGTGGATACTTGCCACTGAAAATAAGCTCACTTCTGTTTTACTTGTTCACGCTAGGCCCTCCTGACTCCTAAAAAAGTGATCCGATCTTGCACAAGCTCTGGTAAAAATAGTTGCCAAGAGAGCAACAACTACATATATTGGTGTCGACTTTGCGAGAATTACGTTAAACACGAGATTAATGTTTATAAGTCTCTGCTCCGAAAGCAGCCATGTTTATTTTTTTATCAAAAACAGGTCTGAATGCGAGACACGTAAACGCCCGCTTCGCAGCAAATTGTAAATCAATTATTTCAATATATTTCCTCCGACAAAATCCGATTAAGAAAAGAGCAGTTGGAAATTGCAAAAGTCAAGGTTCACTATAAGTCTCTCATCGCGGATGCATCATATCAATATACATTATTATTATAACATATATCTCAAAGGTTTTATGAAATTATTTTTATTTGTACAAACAAACACGTGTTCGTATGATATTTGTTGTATACATGTGCTCGTATGAGAGTATTTGTATAACCGAAATAAAAATATAATAAAGTAAATATAATTTTTTAAAAGAAATACATCTTAAGATCAAAGTGTAGTATCTGTTCCGATGGATACTGCACGCCTGTCCTGTGCAGTTCTAGGAGGTCCACCCTCCCAGGCTTCGCCTCCCCTCTTTGGGGAGGAGTAAGTTTATTGCTTACTGTCTGAGGCGCCCCTACCGGGGAATGCCGACGGGGCTGCCCAGGCAATTTTTAAATGGCCAGAGTGCTCACCTCTCGAGCGCTGGCTTTTAACCCCACTTACTCGACCCAAGCTGTGGTCACATCTTACTTGTGGGAGTAAGATAAAACTGGCCTTGTGCCTAACTCCGCGAGGAGTAAATAAACATCTATAAAATAATTTATAGCTCTAACTATTTATATTGAGCAGTATTATATAAACATTATATAGTTCTCTGAATTGGTTTTAGATTTACAACTACCTAGAATATATATATATATATATATATATATATATATATATATATATATATATATATATATATATATGAAGAAGAATAGAAAGGAATTAGAGAAGCAAAAGCCAAATCATAATTCAATTCAATTGCTCGGAGCAAGGTATATTCCGCAAAAGGGCAATTTATTCAAGTTAAATTTTCCTTAAGCCAGGCTTTTCAAAGATCAAAATCTTATCATCAGAGGAAGTCGCTGGGATAGATAAGTTGGCAAAGGCCAAGATTTAAAATTTGAAAAAATAAAATAAAGTTGTAGGGAAAGAAACACAGGGCAAAACTCTGCCCGAATGCAAGCAAATGTCCGATTGCTAAAATGTCCGGGGTCGAAAAGTCCAGCGGAGAGAATGAGATGTAGATAGGTAGGTCGTTAAAGGCACGAGATGTTATGAGAGAGGATTCAAAGTTAAATTCCAAGAAGCCACAACTTCAGGTGCGGCGAAAATAGAAAATTTCGTGGATGCAGGCAGGCTCAGAGAAGAGTGAGGTGGAAAATATTCGCCATTAAAAATACTTCCTGGGCTGAGATATCAAGGAAAAGTGATTTAAAATGGGAAAAAGGCAGCGAAAATATTTTAAAGCTAGCCCGTTGAGAAAGCCGGCTTGAAATGAAGAAAAGCAGAAACTCATATGCGACCAATAGGCAGGGAATGGACGAGTAAGGGGTGTGGAGGAGGAGAAAGGAACGGGTACGAAGGAGGAGAAAGGGAACGGGTGCGGTCAAAGAGTGCGGTTAAAACTAAGAGTGTGATTGTGGGGGGTGAGTCGCATTAAGTTGAAATTGGATGTTAGCGCGAATTAGGGTTCAACTAAAAAAGGGAAAGAATGGAGTGGGGGTGAGTCAACGAATGTTAGGAGGGAGATTTAAAATACCAGAATGTGTCTATGAACAGAGTTCGGGGTTTAGATGTTTAATCAGATGACCTTAAATATAAACAATGAGGCAAAATAAATTTGAAGGGTAGAGCTAGAAAAATGAATAGTAAGAATAAAAATTAAAAATTGAAAAATTAAAAAAGTAAAAATAAAAATAAAAATAAAAAATAAAAAACCTCTCTCGCATAACTTGAGCTTTGTGTTTTATCTTGATAGTCTATTGCCAAAGCAGGTTTATATGACGGAGTTTAAAGATTACTATATATACTGTGTCATTACATTTAAGTAAGACATATATTTTCATGTTAATATACTTAGTAAAGATTCGCATTTATTAATATTTTGATTAGATTAAGTTGAAGTATTAGATTAGCTAAATGCAGTATTCTCTATTATTTTGATATATATATATATATATATGTGTGTGTGTGCATATCTGTAAATGTAAATAATATTCATCAAACTATAATTATTAGCTCCCATAAAAAGTACGGATTCTGATAAGAAAAATATAGTTTCAATCTAGCTTTCCCTTGAAATTGAACACTGTCTAAAATTTACAATATCGTAAAGATAAATGGTATTCTTTTCTGCAGTAGTTTCGCTGAATCAACTAAGACGTTGGATCTTAAGAGTCAATGGTTACTGAAGTCCGAGGTTCGAGATGTGTCGCCGGTCGTTCAGTTGTATTTAGACACACTGATGATTTTGAATAAAGGCGAAACATGCAAGTGTGTAAATGAAAATAATATTAATTAAATCCATATTTCAAGTGTCAAAAATTAAGGAACATTAAAGAAAAATAATCGTTTAAAGTTTTAAACAGTAAGTCTTTTTTGTATAAAAGGCTGAAAATATATATTCTAAACTTTAATTATCATCACTGCTGCAAGTCACGCAATATCAATCATGTCAAAAAGAAATAAAACTGATTTAAGCGACAAAGCAAAAATCGTCAAATTAAGAAGGCAAAAGTTGACAATAGAAGAAATCGGGAAACGTGCGAAACGTTCAAAAAGTGTTGTAAGCCGAGTTCTCAACCTCTATAAAAACCTGCATGGTTAAGTAACACAAAGAAACCTGGAAGACCAAGAAAGACAACGGCAAAAGAGGACAGAGTTATACAACGCCTAGTATTAAAAGACTGTTTCCTTACAGCTGGCAACATTCTAAACAAATCGAAGGTGTCACAAATGTTTTACGACAAACTGTGTCCAGAAGGTTCCACGAAATATGTCTTTTTGCAAGATCTCCTCGAAAAAAGCCTCTAATAAGAAAAAAAACAAAGCAGCTAGATAGGCGTTCGCAAAAAAGTATGTTATATGGTCAGAAGAAAATTAGAAAAAAGTTTATTTCAGTGACGAAATTTAATGTATTTGGCAGTGAAAAAAAACAATTTGTAAGAAGAAAAGGCGAAAGTTTGGATCCTAGCTGCATTTTCTCATTTAAGCAAACATTGTTAAAAATAACAGAATTCCTCTGCTTAATTATACTTTTTTATTTTTTCAATTTTTCAACGGTATGTTTCCGATGGTAATTGGCCTTTTAATTAAATTTACTCTAAAGTCTCAGCTAATAGTGCGAGGTTTTTGGTGCAAGGTTATGCAATTTGAATTGTATGTATTTAGGCAGCATTTTTAAATTCAGTGTAACATTGTAAAAATAACAGAATTCCTTTTTTATTTTTTCAATTTTTCAACGGTATGTTTCCGATGGTAATTGGCCTTTTAATTAAATTTACTCTAAAGTCTCAGCTAATAGTGCGAGGTTTTTGGTGCAAGGTTATGCAATTTGAATTGTATGTATTTAGGCAGCATTTTTAAATTCAGTGTAACATTGTAAAAATACCAGAATTCCTTTTTTATTTTTTCAATTTTTCAACGGTATGTTTCCGATGGTAATTGGCCTTTTAATTAAATTAACTCTAAAGTCTCAGCTAATAGTGCGAGGTTTTTTGTGCAAGGTTATGCAATTTGAATTGTATGTATTTCGGCAGCATTTTTAAATTCAGTGTAACATTGTAAAAATAACAGAATTCCTTTTTTATTTTTTCAATTTTTCAACGGTATGTTTCCGATGGTAATTGGCCTTTTAATTAAATTTACTCTAAAGTCTCAGCTAATAGTGCGAGGTTTTTGGTGCAAGGTTATGCAATTTGAATTGTATGTATTTAGGCAGCATTTTTAAATTCAGTATAACATTGTAAAAATACCAGAATTCCTTTTTTATTTTTTCAATTTTTCAACTGTATGTTTCCGATGGTAATTGGCCTTTTAATTAAATTAACTCTAAAGTCTCAGCTAATAGTGCGAGGTTTTTGGTGCAAGGTTATGCAATTTGAATTGTATGTATTTAGGCAGCATTTTTAAATTCAGTGTAACATTGTAAAAATACCAGAATTCCTTTTTTATTTTTTCAATTTTTCAACGGTATGTTTCCGATGGTAATTGGCCTTTTAATTAAATTAACTCTAAAGTCTCAGCTAATAGTGCGAGGTTTTTGGTGCAAGGTTATGCAATTTGAATTGTATGTATTTAGGCAGCATTTTTAAATTCAGTATAACATTGTAAAAATACCAGAATTCCTTTTTTATTTTTTCAATTTTTCAACGGTATGTTTCCGATGGTAATTGGCCTTTTAATTAAATTAACTCTAAAGTCTCAGCTAATAGTGCGAGGTTTTTGGTGCAAGGTTATGCAATTTGAATTGTATGTATTTAGGCAGCATTTTTAAATTCAGTGTAACATTGTAAAAATACCAGAATTCCTTTTTTATTTTTTCAATTTTTCAACGGTATGTTTCCGATGGTAATTGGCCTTTTAATTAAATTAACTCTAAAGTCTCAGCTAATAGTGCGAGGTTTTTGGTGCAAGGTTATGCAATTTGAATTGTATGTATTTAGGCAGCATTTTTAAATTCAGTGTAACATTGTAAAAATACCAGAATTCCTTTTTTATTTTTTCAATTTTTCAACGGTATGTTTCCGATGGTAATTGGCCTTTTAATTAAATTTACTCTAAAGTCTCAGCTAATAGTGCGAGGTTTTTGGTGCAAGGTTATGCAATTTGAATTGTATGTATTTAGGCAGCATTTTTAAATTCAGTATAACATTGTAAAAATAACAGAATTCCTTTTTTATTTTTTCAATTTTTCAACGGTATGTTTCCGATGGTAATTGGCCTTTTAATTAAATTTACTCTAAAGTCTCAGCTAATAGTGCGAGGTTTTTGGTGCAAGGTTATGCAATTTGAATTGTATGTATTTAGGCAGCATTTTTAAATTCAGTGTAACATTGTAAAAATACCAGAATTCCTTTTTTATTTTTTCAATTTTTCAACGGTATGTTTCCGATGGTAATTGGCCTTTTAATTAAATTAACTCTAAAGTCTCAGCTAATAGTGCGAGGTTTTTTGTGCAAGGTTATGCAATTTGAATTGTATGTATTTCGGCAGCATTTTTAAATTCAGTGTAACATTGTAAAAATAACAGAATTCCTTTTTTATTTTTTCAATTTTTCAACGGTATGTTTCCGATGGTAATTGGCCTTTTAATTAAATTAACTCTAAAGTCTCAGCTAATAGTGCGAGGTTTTTGGTGCAAGGTTATGCAATTTGAATTGTATGTATTTAGGCAGCATTTTTAAATTCAGTGTAACATTGTAAAAATACCAGAATTCCTTTTTTATTTTTTCAATTTTTCAACGGTATGTTTCCGATGGTAATTGGCCTTTTAATTAAATTAACTCTAAAGTCTCAGCTAATAGTGCGAGGTTTTTGGTGCAAGGTTATGCAATTTGAATTGTATGTATTTAGGCAGCATTTTTAAATTCAGTGTAACATTGTAAAAATAACAGAATTCCTTTTTTATTTTTTCAATTTTTCAACGGTATGTTTCCGATGGTAATTGGCCTTTTAATTAAATTTACTCTAAAGTCTCAGCTAATAGTGCGAGGTTTTTGGTGCAAGGTTATGCAATTTGAATTGTATGTATTTAGGCAGCATTTTTAAATTCAGTGTAACATTGTAAAAATACCAGAATTCCTTTTTTATTTTTTCAATTTTTCAACGGTATGTTTCCGATGGTAATTGGCCTTTTAATTAAATTTACTCTAAAGTCTCAGCTAATAGTGCGAGGTTTTTGGTGCAAGGTTATGCAATTTGAATTGTATGTATTTAGGCAGCATTGTTAAATTCAGTGTAACATTGTAAAAATACCAGAATTCCTTTTTTATTTTTTCCATTTTTCAACGGTATGTTTCCGATGGTAATTGGCCTTTTAATAAAATTTACTCTAAAGTCTCAGCTAATAGTGCGAGGTTTTTGGTGCAAGGTTATGCAATTTGAATTGTATGTATTTAGGCAGCATTTTTAAATTCAGTGTAACATTGTAAAAATACCAGAATTCCTTTTTTTAGTTTTTCAATTTTTCAACGGTATGTTTCCGATGGTAATTGGCCTTTTAATTAAATTTACTCTAAAGTCTCAGCTAATAGTGCGAGGTTTTTGGTGCAAGGTTATGCAATTTGAATTGTATGTATTTAGGCAGCATTTTTAAATTCAGTATAACATTGTAAAAATAACAGAATTCCTTTTTTATTTTTTCAATTTTTCAACGGTATGTTTCTGATGGTAATTGGCCTTTTAATTAAATTAACTCTAAAGTCTCAGCTAATAGTGCGAGGTTTTTGGTGCAAGGTTATGCAATTTGAATTGTATGTATTTAGGCAGCATTTTTAAATTCAGTGTAACATTGTAAAAATACCAGAATTCCTTTTTTATTTTTTCAATTTTTCAACGGTATGTTTCCGATGGTAATTGGCCTTTTAATTAAATTAACTCTGAAGTCTCAGCTAATAGTGAGAGGTTTTTGGTGCAAGGTTATGCAATTTGAATTGTATGTATTTAGGCAGCATTTTTAAATTCAGTGTAACATTGTAAAAATAACAGAATTCCTTTTTTATTTTTTCAATTTTTCAACGGTATGTTTCCGATGGTAATTGGCCTTTTAATTAAATTTACTCTAAAGTCTCAGCTAATAGTGCGAGGTTTTTGGTGCAAGGTTATGCAATTTGAATTGTATGTATTTAGGCAGCATTTTTAAATTCAGTGTAACATTGTAAAAATACCAGAATTCCTTTTTTATTTTTTCAATTTTTCAACGGTATGTTTCCGATGGTAATTGGCCTTTTAATTAAATTTACTCTAAAGTCTCAGCTAATAGTGCGAGGTTTTTGGTGCAAGGTTATGCAATTTGAATTGTATGTATTTAGGCAGCATTTTTAAATTCAGTGTAACATTGTAAAAATACCAGAATTCCTTTTTTATTTTTTCAATTTTTCAACGGTATGTTTCCGATGGTAATTGGCCTTTTAATTAAATTTACTCTAAAGTCTCAGCTAATAGTGCGAGGTTTTTGGTGCAAGGTTATGCAATTTGAATTGTATGTATTTAGGCAGCATTTTTAAATTCAGTATAACATTGTAAAAATAACAGAATTCCTTTTTTATTTTTTCAATTTTTCAACGGTATGTTTCCGATGGTAATTGGCCTTTTAATTAAATTTACTGTAAAGTCTCAGCTAATAGTGCGAAGTTTTTGGTGCAAGGTTATGCAATTTGAATTGTATGTATTTAGGCAGCATTTTTAAATTCAGTGTAACATTGTAAAAATACCAGAATTCCTTTTTTATTTTTTCAATTTTTCAACGGTATGTTTCCGATGGTAATTGGCCTTTTAATTAAATTAACTCTAAAGTCTCAGCTAATAGTGCGAGGTTTTTGGTGCAAGGTTATGCAATTTGAATTGTATGTATTTAGGCAGCATTTTTAAATTCAGTGTAACATTGTAAAAATACCAGAATTCATTTTTTATTTTTTCAATTTTTCAACGGTATGTTTCCGATGGTAATTGGCCTTTTAATTAAATTAACTCTAAAGTCTCAGCTAATAGTGCGAGGTTTTTGGTGCAAGGTTATGCAATTTGAATTGTATGTATTTAGGCAGCATTTTTAAATTCAGTATAACATTGTAAAAATACCAGAATTCCTTTTTTATTTTTTCAATTTTTCAACGGTATGTTTCCGATGGTAATTGGCCTTTTAATTAAATTTACTCTAAAGTCTCAGCTAATAGTGCGAGGTTTTTGGTGCAAGGTTATGCAATTTGAATTGTATGTATTTAGGCAGCATTTTTAAATTGAGTATAACATTGTAAAAATAACAGAATTCCTTTTTTATTTTTTCAATTTTTCAACGGTATGTTTCCGATGGTAATTGGCCTTTTAATTAAATTTACTCTAAAGTCTCAGCTAATAGTGCGAGGTTTTTGGTGCAAGGTTATGCAATTTGAATTGTTTGTATTTAGGCAGCATTTTTAAATTCAGTGTAACATTGTAAAAATACCAGAATTCCTTTTTTATTTTTTCAAATTTTCAACGGTATGTTTCCGATGGTAATTGGCTTTTTAATTAAATTAACTCTAAAGTCTCAGCTAATAGTGCGAGGTTTTTGGTGCAAGGTTATGCAATTTGAATTGTATGTATTTAGGCAGCATTTTTAAATTCAGTGTAACATTGTAAAAATAACAGAATTCCTTTTTTATTTTTTCAATTTTTCAACGGTATGTTTCTGATGGTAATTGGCCTTTTAATTAAATTTACTCTAAAGTCTCAGCTAATAGTGCGAGGTTTTTGGTGCAAGGTTATGCAATTTGAATTGTATGTATTTAGGCAGCATTTTTAAATACAGTGTAACATTGTAAAAATACCAGAATTCCTTTTTTATTTTTTCAATTTTTCAACGGTATGTTTCCGATGGTAATTGGCCTTTTAATTAAATTTACTCTAAAGTCTCAGCTAATAGTGCGAGGTTTTTTGTGCAAGGTTATGCAATTTGAATTGTATGTATTTAGGCAGCATTTTTAAATTCAGTGTAACATTGTAAAAATACCAGAATTCCTTTTTTATTTTTTCAATTTTTCAACGGTATGTTTCCGATGGTAATTGGCCTTTTAATTAAATTTACTCTAAAGTCTCAGCTAATAGTGCGAGGTTTTTGGTGCAAGGTTATGCAATTTGAATTGTATGTATTTAGGCAGCATTTTTAAATTCAGTATAACATTGTAAAAATAACAGAATTCCTTTTTTATTTTTTCAATTTTTCAACGGTATGTTTCCGATGGTAATTGGGCTTTTAATTAAATTAACTCTAAAGTCTCAGCTAATAGTGCGAGGTTTTTGGTGCAAGGTTATGCAATTTGAATTGTATGTATTTAGGCAGCATTTTTAAATTCAGTGTAACATTGTAAAAATACCAGAATTCCTTTTTTATTTTTTCAATTTTTCAACGGTATGTTTCCGATGGTAATTGGCCTTTTAATTAAATTAACTCTAAAGTCTCAGCTAATAGTGCGAGGTTTTTGGTGCAAGGTTATGCAATTTGAATTGTATGTATTTAGGCAGCATTTTTAAATTCAGTGTAACATTGTAAAAATACCAGAATTCCTTTTTTATTTTTTCAATTTTTCAACGGTATGTTTCCGATGGTAATTGGCCTTTTAATTAAGTTTACTCTAAAGTCTCAACTAATAGTGCGAGGTTTTTGGTGCAAGGTTATGCAATTTGAATTGTATGTATTTAGGCAGCATTTTTAAATTCAGTATAACATTGTAAAAATAACAGAATTCCTTTTTTATTTTTTCAATTTTTCAACGGTATGTTTCCGATGGTAATTGGCCTTTTAATTAAATTTACTCTAAAGTCTCAGCTAATAGTGCGAGGTTTTTGGTGCAAGGTTATGCAATTTGAATTGTATGTATTTAGGCAGCATTTTTAAATTCAGTGTAACATTGTAAAAATACCAGAATTCCTTTTTTATTTTTTCAATTTTTCAACGGTATGTTTCCGATGGTAATTGGCCTTTTAATTAAATTAACTCTAAAGTCTCAGCTAATAGTGCGAGGTTTTTGGTGCAAGGTTATGCAATTTGAATTGTATGTATTTAGGCAGCATTTTTAAATTCAGTGTAACATTGTAAAAATACCAGAATTCCTTTTTTATTTTTTCAATTTTTCAACGGTATGTTTCCGATGGTAATTGGCCTTTTAATTAAATTAACTCTAAAGTCTCAGCTAATAGTGCGAGGTTTTTGGTGCAAGGTTATGCAATTTGAATTGTATGTATTTAGGCAGCATTTTAAAATTCAGTGTAACATTGTAAAAATACCAGAATTCCTTTTTTATTTTTTCAATTTTTCAACGGTATGTTTCCGATGGTAATTGGGCTTTTAATTAAATTAACTCTAAAGTCTCAGCTAATAGTGCGAGGTTTTTGGTGCAAGGTTATGCAATTTGAATTGTATGTATTTAGGCAGCATTTTTAAATTCAGTATAACATTGTAAAAATAACAGAATTCCTTTTTTATGTTTTCAATTTTTCAACGGTATGTTTCCGATGGTAATTGGCCTTTTAATTAAATTTACTCTAAAGTCTCAGCTAATAGTGCGAGGTTTTTGGTGCAAGGTTATGCAATTTGAATTGTATGTATTTAGGCAGCATTTTTAAATTCAGTGTAACATTGTAAAAATACCAGAATTCCTTTTTTATTTTTTCAATTTTTCAACGGTATGTTTCCGATGGTAATTGGCCTTTTAATTAAATTTACTCTAAAGTCTCAGCTAATAGTGCGAGGTTTTTGGTGCAAGGTTATGCAATTTGAATTGTATGTATTTAGGCAGCATTTTTAAATTCAGTATAACATTGTAAAAATAACAGAATTCCTTTTATTTTTTTTCAATTTTTCAACGGTATGTTTCCGATGGTAATTGGCCTTTTAATTAAATTTACTCTAAAGTCTCAGCTAATAGTGCGAGGTTTTTGGTGCAAGGTTATGCAATTTGAATTGTATGTATTTAGGCAGCATTTTTAAATTCAGTATAACATTGTAAAAATAACAGAATTCCTTTTTTATTTTTTCAATTTTTCAACGGTATGTTTCCGATGGTAATTGGCCTTTTAATTAAATTTACTCTAAAGTCTCAGCTAATAGTGCGAGGTTTTTGGTGCAAGGTTATGCAATTTGAATTGTATGTATTTAGGCAGCATTTTTAAATTCAGTATAACATTGTAAAAATAACAGAATTCCTTTTTTATTTTTTCAATTTTTCAACGGTATGTTTCCGATGGTAATTGGCCTTTTAATTAAATTTACTCTAAAGTCTCAGCTAATAGTGCGAGGTTTTTGGTGCAAGGTTATGCAATTTGAATTGTATGTATTTAGGCAGCATTTTTAAATTCAGTATAACATTGTAAAAATAACAGAATTCCTTTTTTATTTTTTCAATTTTTCAACGGTATGTTTCCGAATTAATTCTTAGGCGATCGTAATTTGCCTTCTAATTAAATTAACTCTAAAGTCCCAGGTACGAGTGTCGTTTTGTGTAAAATTATTTTTATGTTTTTTATATAAATATTTTAAATATTTGAATCGTCGGTTAATTTCCCGTAAGAAATGCTGTAAATGTTGTAATGTAATTTATAGCAACAGATTATATAAATTTAAGCGAATCATTAATTATGTCGCTCTAACATAGAATTCTTTATTTTGTTTAAAAAATCTAAAATATAAAATCGAAATACTTCAGTCTAAAAATCTGCAATGAAACATAGTTTTTATTTATTACAATTGTTTTTTGAAGAACTGAAAGAAAGCAAAAGTACTTAGTGAGTGCCGTTTGCATCATTTTATTGAAAGTATAATGTAAACATTTGTTACAAATAAATAATGTGTATCTACTATTGTGTTATTAATTAAAAAATAAGCTAATATGTATTTAAAACCAATGCGTTTTAGGTTATGATAAGAAAAATGTATCCATTTTTCCCTACTAGCAGGTATGAAAGAAATATTAGAAATTGGAGGCAACTAAATCTTCTATATAAAAAGATTATTGGTCAACAATAATAAATACAAATTAGCTAGTAAAACGCTATCGATGACAATTTCAGCGAATAATACTGGCTTTTCTTCATATATTAGATAATATTTTTCTATGTTTCGCGATTAAAGACTCATAAGTTAAATAATATTTGTATGGATTAAACATATTTTCGCAAATGTTATGGGCACGGAAAAATAAATATCATAAAATATCCGTTTGATTGTAAATAATGATGACTTATAACAACTCCAAACAAAACCGATCAGAATTAATTTTTAGTTGGTTTCGACCCTCCCCGTTCCTTTCGCTTGCTCAGCTAAAACATGAGATGTGAGGGTGTACACTTAAAATATTAAGCACGTAGATATATTTTAAAAGAATAAAATCATTTCACTAACAACTTTATAGTAATAAAATTTAGGATTGTAAATAGTTAACGAGTCTTTCAAACGGGAAGGGGGAACATAAGGTGGTTTACCAAATTTGGTCATATGATGTCCTTCTTCTTTGGATTATAACATTTCCAATTTTGTATTATTTGATTGACCACTTTATTGATATAGTTGAAATATAGGTAGCACGTTATGTTTGTATGCATAAAAAGGAATATTCCTGGGATCGATGAGTGCCAAAGGAGTTGGACGACTCGCTTTCATCGAAGGAAAAATGGATTCAAAACTATATTACCAGATATTGGTGGAGAAAATGTTACCAAGTCTTACAAGTGTTGGCAGACGTGGAGCTTTCCAGCAAGATAACGACCCTAAGCACACGTCTCGGGCTACGAAGGTGTTCTTAGACAGTAAACGAGTGAATACCTTACCATGGCCGAGTATGTCACCTGATTTGAGCCCAATAAAGATGTTGTGGGAGTATCTGAAACGGAAAATTGAAGGGAAAAATCCGAGAAATAATAACAAACTGAAGGAGGTCATCAAGTGTGAATGGAACGCAATTCCGACGGACACGTGCCATAAACTAATCGAATCAATGCTTAGCAGGTTGTCTGCTGTTATTGATATCAATGGAGGCCCTAAAAAGTATTAAAAATAAGATTATTTTTTAAAATGCTCATGTGTACCCATTTTCTGTTACTTGTTCCAAATGTTTTTGTTCAATTGTTTTGCATTAAAAAGATATGTGTTGCTTCATAGTTTATAAAGCTATTAAACCACTACCTGGCTATGTTCACATCGAGTTTCATTTAAATCCTACGAAAAATTAAAGTTCTAAGAAGTAAAAAGTAAAAAATTCGTTGGGTGTACTCACTTATTATAGATACTGTATATATATATATATATATATATATATATATATATATATATATATTATAATATCCTTACAATTTCTTAAATCTACTTATATTAAGATTTATTACTATTCATTTTTGTTTCAGTATTTACTTAACAATTAGTAGTTTTATTTAGACGAGACACGGGTCGACCATTAGACGAACCGCCTAAACCTTTCGCAATCTAGTACACACAGACACACACACACACACATATATATATATATATATATATATATATATATATATATAATGTATGTAACAATATATGTAATATAATTCTTCTTAGTGTTTGCCTTTCTTTCAAGCAGACAGACTTTTTGCATATTTAATTTGAATACAGCAACAGCCTTTCTTCTGTTGCAAATAACGATATCCCGGCGAACAAGAAGCACAAATCTATTGTAATCCAGTCGTTATACACGAGGCTTTCGCAATACACAAATGGAACTCGAGTTGGTTGATGCCCCCCCTCTCCCCTCGCCGGTACAAAGCCTATCATGTTAACACGGTGTCGATTACACGAATATCAAGCAATGAGCAAATCGATATTTGGCAGTTTCCACGCTAGACTCATTGTTTTACTTCTTAATATGAACTTCGATCACCTATTTTTGGATTTTATTTTGTTTCATTTTGTTGCATTGCCAGTTTTTGTTACTTCTTGCTTTTTTATCTTATATCTTCTTTCATTTCTTTGGTGTTGCTTTTATTTTTATATGTTTTCACTGCTTCTCTATTTATTATCTGCTGTCTTGGTGTATCTTGCTATTTTAACGGCATTTGGCAAAACTTTGTAACCGAATTTACGCCATATTTATTAATTAAATCGCGTCCGATTTTAAAATATGTATTTTTAGTTTGAATAAATCAGAATTATTTTCATATTTTAATATCAATACTGTGGTTGACCCTCGCAGTCAGTCGTTTTAATGTAGGGAATCGATCGTCTTTTCGGCGGCACAGGTAATTTCAAAAGTGTATCTCATTATCTAGTATTATATCCCGAATTATAAAAATACTAGAATAGACGCAACCAGTATATAGAAAGTCAAATATATATATAACATATAACTTTATCTTGCTTGATTTTCAAATTTAGACACAAATTATAATTCCTCTAAAATATCGATACTTGATTTCAACTAGTATATTTCAACGTTTTTTTCCTACTACTATGTTATTGGCGCGAGTATTATTTTATTTCGCGTCAGTAAAGTCAAGGAAAATAAATCAGTACATGGTTATGGCCCTTTAATCAAAGTAATCATGTAATGAGTTCACTACCTTACTGGCACCAAGACATTTTACTTTGGGCCAGTTTTTTTTTTAATAAAAATGATTATTCCGATTAACAAAATGTTGAGCCTGGATACATTTTTCAATACTAAACAATATTTCTTAAATATTAAAGAAATACAGGGAAATATCGCATTGCATATTAACTTCCTTTTAATGGAAATAATCATGTAATGAGATATTTCGCTAGATAGGCACAACTAATACTTCGTCTTTGAATACACTTTTTACTATCAAAACAAATGCGGATATAGTTTTCATTCAAAACAGACTTTATTACAAATTCGTAGGTGCCTGCCAAATTTTCAGATGGGGGATAATTGTCATACGAAACCGGGTATAATGGATACCAGTGCGGATGATGAAATCGCCTATGTCGCGTTACAATCTAGTTGAATCTACCGAATTCAATTACATCGCAAAACCTTTGGAAATTGTATGAACATTCCTACACAGCTATCGTTAAAAAGGCAATTTGGGTTCATCCGATTATTTATATTGATTCATTGTATATAGTAACGGGGTTTACAATTAACGTAAATCCAAAATAGTGTATGTGGCTTGCAACAAGATATTCACAACCCAAATTATAATAAAACGTGATGTTTAACTAGGGTAATCGCATAACTATGCATCACTAGACACTAGTTTACAAATGACCAGGGGTTTATCGGCATTTAATAAAACAAAGGAAACCCGAAAGAGAGACGCACTTATTTTTATCTATATATTAATACGCAAGACGGTTACAATCAATACATTAATGGGGAACCCATCTTCCATTTTCTGTAATCTCTCGAAGGTTATGTGTAAACTTATTCTATCTACATACACACACACATATAATATATATATAAATATATATATATATATATATATATATATAGAGAGAGAGAGAGAGAGAGAGATTTAATACCTGCGGGGCTCGTAAAAACCTGACTAGTACACGGGCGCAGGATTACCCCTCTCGGTGTGATGGACCCGTGGATCTTGTACGGGCAACTATCTATGAGAGACAAAACGTTGATATCAAAACTGTGCTACTGACTACTTGCCTCTTGACACCAAACCGTTGGGGGAGAGAAGCTTCCTCAGTCCTGATCGACAACTTTCCTAAAGCTGGTTCTCGAACAAAATATCCGGTTAGCAAACCTAAAATTGCTTAAGCAGATGGGTTTTTCTATCGCCAAATCTTTTCACTTATTCTGTGTCTATTAGCAAGGCGCAGAGGTACTAGCTTATTGACATCTAAAAAAAAACAGTGATGGTCCATATCACCTGACGAGAGGAATGAACGCTGTCTCTCTTTCTCTTTATATGGGAAACAATTCTCACAAGTCTTACATGTCTTGTCTGGATTGCTCTTGTCCGACACGTTGAAGGTATAGGTTAGACAGCTTGTCTGGCTGCTGTTTACGACTGGTAGTCCAAGTGCGCTAACTCTTTGGTAGCACTAAGAGCTGCTGCTCTATCAAGAGTTGTATAATATCGTGGCTAACTGTACATGCAATGTCGCGCATGGAAAGGAGCCCTACAGTTATCCCCGGTGGGATTTCTCGATGCCACAGCCCCCATGGATCAAGGCTTGGCTAATGGTTTAGTTTTGTGAGCTTATTAACACCAAACAAGCGCATACTTTGTCCCCACGCTATCTAATCCCAAAATGAGAATACAAAGATAAAAATAGAAACCTAAACCAGACACCTACAAAAACACATTGTCGCCTCCGTCCTTGAAGCTAGCATTCACAAATATCCGGAGGCTAAGAACCCCCATTAATGTGTTGAAACCTTTCTCCTAGTAAACTCCCCGGATATCTTAGAACTAAGTCAAATCAACCTAAAATCCTCAATCTCCTCACACGATTTGGCATAAGTTTGTTTCACTTAGTGCTAGGATATCCGGGTAGTTTACTAGGAGAAAGGTTTCTACATCATTAATGTGGGTTCTTAACCACACTCTAACGTAAAGACTCTGACAAAAATATGCACGGGCTAAGAGTGTATTTTCGGAACACCTTTACATGAGAACATAGGCTTAAATCAGATGATCATACCTACATGTGATTTAGATTAATATTACAGTAGAGCGTTAGGTATTTATATTATATATACCTTGCTTAACTTTGTTTTTGAAAGCATAGATACAGCATTCACACTTAATTCGAGTGCCTAAATAGATATATTTGGGGTTTTTAATGTACATCACCGTGACTGGATTGGATTCTCCAGCTGTACAGACGCAGCTAGTAACTTCACGTATAGTTTCTCAATAGTTTTTCTCACAGACTGTCAGTTTCCTCACCCGTCTCCCTTATCATGTAGACCAGCAAGCCTTACTTCTCGACTTGTTCTTGACCTCACTGGCCGAGGCTTTTGCGACGAATGCCCGTAGCCCCCCAATAACGCTAATCACCTTGTGGTAATGATTGATATCACTCTAAAAGCTCGTCCCAAAGCTGATAGGCCGTCGATCAAAACGACGAGATACTACAAGCGGGCTGATTGGCAATCCAACAGAGATCACACCAGAGACGCAACATGGAGTGAAGTTTTTTCAATCCCCGTTGATCAGTGTGCTAATGAGATAACTGAATAGGTTAAAGCAGGGATTGAGTCACATGCCCCAATGCGAAGATTCTACAGCAACCCCCATTCATTCTGATAATTCAACCGCCACATGTCGACTACACATAGACAGAGACTTATAGTGTCAAGAAAACATTGTAAGACTGCAATAGATGAAGTGAAAAGAAGGTATACAGAGATGACCAGAAAACGCATTGTGCCACATAACCTAGGTATTCGTGATTTCTAAAAAATATTCAATAATATGATGAATACTCAACAATTCCCTCTCTATCCAACCACAATGACGTCGTTTACACAGCAACTGATGATGCTGAATAACTTGCCCAGCATTTCGCCTCATAATTCACTTTGGAATTCGCAAACGACTCTCTCCCAAATGTCTCATTGCGGACTGAAGCCACGCTTCATGACCTAACCATCACCTCATCTTCTATACGGGACAGGATAAAAAAACATGTAGGTCTGATCTTATACTAGTAATAATACTAAAGAAATGCTTTACTGAACTGGCCCCGGTTCTCTCGAAACTCTACAACAAATACCTTGCTGAATCGTGTTTCCCTGATAGCTAGAAAATGTAAGTCTTCAAGGATTTTAGAGATAGAACTGATCCTCAGAATTATTGCCCCATCAGTCTACTCCCCTTTTTCGCTAAAATATTAATCAATCTCGCGATAGTCCGTCACCTCGTTAATGCTAAACTTCTTTCTGATTATCAGTATTGATTTAGGCAACTACGGTCTACTTCGGATATCTTAACGGTCATCTCTGAACGTATATACCATACACGAGCCAAGGCAGGAATAGCTAGCGCGGTAGCGCTTGATATTTCCAAGGGCTTTGACAAGGTATGGCATAAAGATATTCTCATAAACATTTATATTACTGGACGAATATTTAATATAATTAGATCCTTTTTTATCCAAAAGAAAGATCCTAGTTGTCCTCGATGGCAGTTCATCCAAAAAACATAACATAAATACAGGTGTACACTAGGGATCTATTCGTGGCCCTTTATTGTTCTTGATGTTCATACACGGCCTCCCTGATGATATTGTGCCTTTGATGGGTATATTTTCTGACAACATCACGCTCTACTCTCGTTATGCGGGTGAAACGGACGGGCGCATATCCGGGGCAATGGCTGACCTAAACTCTGTAGTGTTATAGGGTCATAAATCGATGGTCACATTTTAATACTTCTAAGACAAATCCCCTTTCCTTAAAAAACTACAAGATACCTTTTTCAATCGCCGATTGCATTGTACAAATAACACCCGACCTTAGAGTCTAACGTTCAAACTCCTCGGCCTAATATTCACAGGTAACATGAATTTGAAAAAATACATAGATGACATTGCCAAGGCCGCTGCAAAGAAAGTGAGCTCCCTCTACTGTTCTAGAAAACTTATCACACCTGACAGTATAATATATCTATACAAAGCTACTATCCGCCCAAACATGGAGTATTTTTGTCACATATTAGCTGGTGCACCATCCGTAAGTTTCTCTTTCTTAGACAAGGTCAAAAATTAGTATCTAATCCACAATGCTACAACCCCTGTGTCATCTTTGTAATGTTGCATCCTTGTGCATGTTTTATAAATACTTCAATTGAATGTGCTCCGATAAACTTGCTTCTCTGGTGCCTACTCGACGTAAATACACTCGACCAACCAGACAATCAGCTAAATTCCATCCATTCACTGTGGAGGTACCCAGATACCGAAGAGCATTCTACTTTAATAGGTTTTATCCTTGAGCTGTCGGCCTTTGGAACTCCTTCCCTGCTCCCTGTTTCCCCGACTATACCGGCATGCATAAATTTAAAACAAATGTGAACAAGCACTTTGCTGCGCAGCTCCCAATTTAGGATGACTCCCTAAACTTTAACTCTAATTCTCAATAGCCTCTGAAGTCTACAGTGGCAACTGGCCTTGTTTTGGGTTAACTAAGTTAAAAACAATAAATAAATATATAGTTATATTCCGTACATTTACGTACTTACAAAAACACTTCGTTTTAGACAATCAGTAGCAGTGATTTGATTGTAAGCACAAGAACACTTAAATTCATGCGCAGAGCGAGAGAAACGCGTGGGTGAGGTTTGAAACAGTCTTATAAAGCGATGTCTCTAGACAGGTGACGTCTCGATATAGACAAAAGTGCAAAAGTATTATTTTCTTATATATTTAATTGAAAGTAATAATGATATATAAGTTATTATAGTGATAAAATTAAAACAAGTTTTATGTAATTGCTAATTACATAAAACTTGTTTTAATTTTATCACTATAAATTAGTTGAATTTTCCCGAGTCTTGCTAATATCGTAAGAAATTATATATATATATATATATATATATATATATATATATATATAAGAAAGGGTATTTAGACATATTTTTTAAACCATTGTTTCGTAATAGTATTATATTTTTTTGGAAAAAAACATAACAATAGTGGTGTTAAATAAATAAAATTTATTTTTATCTTAACTTTCGAGAATATACTTCTCTTTTTCAAAGTGTGTTTTTCTTTTCTTCTTTTTTAAATATAATACTATTACGAAACAATGGTTTAAAAATATGTCTAAATACCCTTTCTTATTCAAACCGGCGTCACCTCGCCTGCAGACATAACGTGATTTTCTGACCAAAAAGTCCATTTCCATCGGACGATGAAAAAAAAAGAAGAAAAGAAAAACACTCTTTTAAAAGGAGAAGTATATTCTCAAAAGACAAGATTAAAATACATTTTATTTATTTTACACCACCATTGTTATGTTTTTTTTAAAATAAATATAATACTATTACGAAACAATGGTTTGAAAAATATGTCTAAATACCCTTTCTTATTCAAACCGGCGTCACCTCGCCTGCAGACATAACGTGATTTTCTGACCAAAAAGTCAATTTCAATCGGACGATGAAATAAAGAAGAAAAGAAAAACACACTTTGAATAGGAGAAGTATATTCTCGAAAGATAAGATTAAAATAAATTTTATTTATTTTACACCACCATTGTTATGTTTTTTTTCAAAAATAAATATATATATATATATATTATCTCGAAACACAATGAAGCATAATAGCTACCTTGAACGATACATTGCATCGAAGGAATTGAACAAATGTTAATAGTTTACCTTTAAGAGAGAGGTCGAAATAGAGGCTACATATCTTTTGAAATGGTATTTGTCCGTATATGAGCACCATACATTAGTGACGGCATCGCTTTGAATAATCAGAAAATGCGACATAAGAAACACGAGAAAAAGCCAATATACTATTAATGTATCCTTAACCTAAAAATAATGTTATTACTAGCGTACCTATTATACAATCTATAACATATGTATAAATATACAATAAAACTGCGAAAGTCTGTTTGAAGGAAGTCCATAGTATGCTAGACACACTTTGAAAATATGCTCTACATTCTATACTCGATCTATTGAATATGTGTGAAAGTTTAAGTTTATTTTTGTTTATTTTTGTTTACGAATAAAGTCAGATGCAAGCATTTTTACATTTAAGTCCGTTTTTATCACCGTGTTATATGGAATAGTCGGTATTGAATTAATGGAAGATTCTGACAGGCTCCCTTTTCTGCCAAATGCTCTTAAAAAATGTTATTATTTCGTTAAACTTAAGTTGGTGGTTGTAGAAAACTATATATCTTTCTCTTTTTGTAGCTCTATTATATATATATATATATATATATATATATATATATATATATATATATATAGATATATATATATATATATATAGATAGATAGATAGATAGATAGATAGATAGATAGATAGATAGATAGATAGATAGATATATAGTTGTTTATAGATTTGAAATGCATTTTAATCTCGTGAGAGAAAAACATGGAGAAACTCTGTAACATTCTGACGAGAAACATATATGTGTTCATCGATAGGGGAAAAGACTGATTTATTTTTCTGACTCTTGCGAACTCTTTTTAAAACGTGCGTAAATATTTCGTATACGAATCTTCCTTTCTGAAACTTGATTTAAATGCATATTAAATACAGAAACTATAATTGACAGAAAATCCTTCTAGAACAAAGCGGATATTCATTTTGTACGCAAAAAAAAATAGAAAAATCAAATGTGTGTTGTTTTTCTTATTTTGGACCAGTAGACTGTGCAAGAATTTTAATTGTTTTCAGCATTTTCTAAATACATATATGAATATGCGTGTGTGTGTGTGTGCGTGCGTATGTTAAAGAAAAAAATGGTCAAAGAGGCTTTTTGTAGAGCAATAAAAAAATTCTGACCACATTTATTCAGAAAGGCTTATGTTATGAATAAGATTAAAATCTTTCCACTGTCTCCTGGGCCACTTATTTTGTCTGGAAAAAAAACAAACATTTTTATAGATTTTTTCTGTGTGTTCGTTGTTTTCCTGTGGAGAAGATGAAGTTCTGCTTCGTTCTAAAAGGATTTCTTGCCAATGTAAAAAGTGTAATACAAACTAGTAACATTTGAAAACACCGGGGAACGTCGAAATAAATTTAATATCTGGTGTGTTTTAGTTTAATTCTATATTCACAAACACACATATATATATATATATATATATATATATATATATATATATATATATATACCTGTTTTAGACTAGACTACCAGTGACTCATTTGGTCACAACCAGCATCGCTATCTATTCTACTTCGATTTCATTCAAATTTTCATAAACGCTGATATATCTTCTAAGAAAATTCTTGTATAACTAAAAATAATAATAAAATATGCTATCCTTATAGATGATAACACAACCTATTATTTTGCAATCACATTTAAATTCGTGCTACGGTGTATACGAACACAATATGTAAATTAGTTGGAAAGAAAGGCATTCTTTCTCTAAATGTTCAATGAGATATTTAGATATATTATAAGGCGGTTAAATCAATACATAGTGAAAACGACGAGAGACATACATAGATAGCGAAGGGAGAGGTTCTCAGATTGGTGACCTGTTGAATTGATTATAGAGTACGACTTGTTAGAACAATTAAAACAAAATGTTTGCAAATGTAACTCAACCTCAGAATAAGTATATTATTTAAAATGTATTTTGTCTTATTCCAGTACATAGAGGAAAGTCTTGGGGAAACTGTTTAACTTCACCTACTGTGCGTACACGAAATCCTTGCCGCACTTGTGTTTTCATCACCGCCGCCGTCTTCGTTGTGAACCCAGACTGTTTTTGTTGATAAAAACTGACTCCGACACTGTTTTTTAAGTTTTTAATGATATTTATTTAAAACAGAAGAACAATCACAGAAACAAGCAAACTTCGTATGAGAGAGATATCGCGTCTCGCTACATCAGCTACTCGGTGGGCTGTTTCTCCACCGCTACTTGGGGAGAGCCGCCAGACACGTCTTCTCTGGTTAAGATCTTGCCTGCTAAAGGAGAAAGAGAGAAAATCATGTGGTTTTCAACTTCCCCCAAGTGTCACTCTTTGGCTCATTTGACCCCTAAAGTTTTCCACTGAAATCACGACTCCCATTATGTAACAATACAACCGTTCATGAACTCAGATCTATAATAATAATAATAATAATAATAATAATAATAATAATAATAATAATAATAATAATAATAATAATGATATAAGGTATCCTGTTTAGGTTTTACTACTGATATTTTGTATTTTGTGAATTTTCTAGCGGTAAGTCGACTCATAGAAGTTTAAGTCTTCGATATGCAGATTTAATTGGTATCGCTTGGATTTAAACTGATTTTTTCTTCGTATATAAGTGATTAAAAGCTTATTTTGTATACATATGCCATAAAGTAAATAACTACACTTTATTTACGTAAACATGTTGTGTATAACACTGACGCGTGTCTTTGCGTGTGTTTCTTTGTTTACTTTCAGTCGTAGTGTCGTTGAGCATTGGTTTGTATATGACTTTAACTAAAGCAGGGTTACACACAACATATAGTCTGCATTTACAATTTCCATGGCTTTTGTTTCTCTTGACTTTAATGTTTTTTTTTCTGGCGCGTTGTTTCGTGTGACTGTCAACAGCGATCCCGTGTCCCCTATGAATTGTCGTTTCCATATCCATGTCCATGTGCTTTAGTATGCGATTCCTTTGGTCAGTTTTATAAATTGTCCATGTATATTCTTCTGTTCATAATCTCATTAAATATTCTTTTTCTTTCCCTGTAGCTGATATCCGTATTGTTAACAATAATGCTGCGTTTGGCCGCGCTAATAAGTCTCTCTGAATTTTGTGTGATCTATTTTTCTCATCGTTTTATCGCCCTTCCTATCTTCAGCACTTACGAACCATCTTCCACATTCTTTCCTTTTAACATGAAGTCGATCAGTATTTTCCTTCGGGTGCAGTGAATGGTACATAGTGTTTTTTGTTTCCTGTTTCTTTTATCCAGGTTTCTGGGATCTTTTTTGTTCAGTGTATGAAGAGCCCAGAATATATTACTAGAGATATTAAGTTTTAATTCCATTTATTATGTTCTAACTATATAGTTGAGTGTCAATAGGCTTGCTTTGTTCTTTTAATCATCTCTTTCATCTCTGCCGATTTGATGTTTCCGCTTTGAAAATTTTTAACAAGTGGCGACATCAGGTCTTGATTTGGTAGTTTTATGTCATTTATTGTTTCGGGTTTTCCTTCTCATCTTTAGTATTGCACATATTGTTATTATTATTAATATTCTTATTCTTATTAGTAGTAGTAATAGTAGTAGTGTTTAATCGCTTGAACCTTTCACACAGGTCATTATCAGTGAAAGCTCACTGCCAATAAAAAGTGGTGTTCTTGGAGTCTGAGTGACAACAAGTCTTCCCAGATTTGAAGCACTCTCCGCCCTTTACAAATCATTTTCTTATTGGTATCGACCATCAGCGTTCTCCGGGTTGGAGTAGCAATAAGCCTCGCCAAGGTCTCAGTGCTCACCGCACTTTCCCAGTGGAGGTCTGATTGGTACTCCCTCTCCTCGGTCTTTCTATTTCCCTTAACCTTTTATTGTTATTTAATGTAGTACTAGCTGAGGCTGGTACCCTCACTTATGCGTGTCCGGATGTATATATTCCGCTGATGTCATTTTATTTCATTTCTGGCTTTTTCAGTTCCCTTGGGCTCGTGTATTCTCTCTACGTCTTTACTTTATTTCTGTTTCAACGTTCGTATGGCTGGTTAGCGTTCGTTGTTTATGTAGGGTTGTTTCCGCATTCAAGGATCTTCCTTATAGTTTCGATTGTTTTCATCATTATCGTTCGTTGTATTGTCTCAGTCTTCCCGTTTATTCAATTAGTAGTAGTAGTAGTAGTAGTAGTAGTAGTAGTTTTATCAAAACTATGCTCCTCTGATAGCGTATGTTTGTTAAGATATATGACGAACGAACATACACAACACTGTTTCCGAAAGGATAGGGTAATGCCTGTGAGGATCGTGTCATAAAGAACAGACATATACTACACTCATACACACATAAATAGGAGGTAATTCTGGGAGGATGTTCTCATGACAACAGAACAGATTCTGCACTACCCTCCTGGATATAGTATTAAAATATAGTTTAGTATAGTTTCGGATTCAGACAGACAGATACAAAAAGTTAGTTGTGTGGTTTATTAATAATTAATTATCTTACAAAGAAACATCCGTCCAAGTGCTGAAGTCACATGTGTCTGGTTTTAGAATATTCTGGCGAGTAAGGGTGCAGTATATTGCTTTTTCAGAAATGCGCAGCGGGCGTCCGCATATCTTAAATCGTTATCTGTTTTAGTTCATGTTCTAAACAAGCAATTATTAACAATGGGAATAATGACGAGTGAATTTATACGTTCCTAGACCACTTTCGGTATACCCAAATTAATGTCTAACACTGCCTTATTCAGGCGGGATTAACACAAATAAATCGCCTAATCGATACATATGATCATTACAACATAGTCAAGCTGACTAGTATTGACTCGCCTGGTTGCCTTCTCCCAACTTTAGCGTTTAAGTCACTTAAACGCTAAAGTTGAGAGAAGGCAACCAGGCGAGTCAATACTAATCAGTTTTGTTTTGGAAAACGAAATACCAGAGAAGATGCTCTTATTAATTTCAGTGAAAGAAGACGCTGAACTTGAATTTCCTCAAACAGCACCACAAAGAATTAATCGATTACATACTAACTAATAAACCACATACCTTTACAGACGTCTCAGTCTTCAACAGATTGAACACTAGAAGTGGCCACTGTCTGGTGCGTACCTCGCTCTGCATCAACACCAAATTAGATAAAGTAAAACTCATAAAAAATCCAAAAGACGAAACCATGATTTGTTATCTGCAAAAGCACAAGAACTAACTAAAAGGTTCAAAGCACTGGAAACAACACTACCAAGAAGAGATGTTGACATAACATGCGATTTGATCACCTCCACTATCTTAAAAACAACACTGGACACCGCTGAAAGAGAAAAGCCACCAAGACCGGATAAGCTTTCAGCGAAGATAAAACTACTAAGAGAGAAATGGCTACATATGGAAAGAGGAGGTACCAATATTATAAACATTGAATATACTTGAGTATACAAGACCATACGTCGCCGAATCAATGAAGAAATAAGGGATTGCATTAAGGAGGAACGGCTAAAAGCTGTGAGAGAGAACCAAGGTGTTTAAGCTACTAAGAAGAAAGAATATCTCGGGAAAAACAACATCATCACATTGAATGAAGACGATATCACCCTCACAACTTACTTAAACCGGTTAATCAGAAGATGTGAAGAGTTCTACAGCGACCTCTACAAAACGATGAGACCTAAAGATCAACCCTTTACAGACATAGAGAGGGCTGTTACGCTATCCCTCCAATACTAAAGACCTAAGTACAGTCTGAAATCAACCGACTAAAGAGAGATAAGTCTCCAGGTGGGATAGAATTACGGCAGGCATAATCCAAGATGAGGGTGAACCAACCGCAGAGATTCTCACCAGCCTTAATAAAGGCAAAATGCCTACCGACTGGAAGAATGCGTCAGTTACTATCCTCCACAAGATAGGAGACTTAAAAGATATTGAAGGCTAATGAGACTATTTTCTGTTGTTTACAATGTATTTTCCCAAATTATCTTCAAAAGGATGTCAAATACTCTTGACAAAAACCTACCCTAAGAACAAGCTGGTTTCCGACTAGGACTTTTCACCATGGACCACATTCAAACTGTAAGCCAACTTCAAGAGAACCCTAACGAGCACGGTATACCACTTTGTTTCGCCTTCGTCGATTATGAAAAGGCATTTGACTTCATCAAATCAACCCTTATGTTCACAGCTTTGAAAAGTCAAGGAATTGACAATGCTTACATCAACATGTACTAGGATATTTACGACAGGGCGACATCAACTTTAAAACTCCAACAGGATAGTGAAAAGATCAATATAGAAAGAAGTGCCGGACAAGGTGAGAACAGTTCACTCAGCCTCTTTACATCCTGCCTGCAAGATTCGTTGATCAATAAAAATGTACTGGAAAGGCAGAAATATCAATATAAACAGAGAGTACCTTTCTGATATAGAATTTGCCGACGATATCATTGTCACAAGTCACACACCTCAAGAATTAGAAGGGCAGAATGGAGTTCGAGGCAATGGAAAAGACCTTAGAAGAAGGCTTAAAACCCGGTGGGTACTTAAACCCCGATAGTCAACCAGGTCCTACATGGCGACACCTAGCCAGGGATAAAACAAGATAGAAAGGAACCGGGGAGAGGTTTATCCCTCAAGTGATACAAAAACTGATGATGATGATAATGATGATGATATTTCGTAATTGCGATTTGCGTTTCTTTTAACTTTGAATGTTTCAATGTATTTCTTTGTTTTAGTTTTTCTTAATGCTTCACCATTATTTTTCTTTCTTCTTAATGTTTTTTTATTCATTATAATTTTTTAGTTTGTTCGTAAATCGTTTGTTTTCATTATATATTTTAAATTGCTTATATAGATTGCTATCGGCTGTGTATGTGTGTATGTGTGTATGTGTTTAGAATATGCACTCACAACATTGTTTCGTGTGCACTTTTTCGGATTAGTCTCTCTAGACAAGCGGTGACTGTAACCGGGATTTTTTGTCGACTTTTCCGGAAATCCTTTCAGATCGTCTGAAAATTAGTTGCTGAACTTTCGTCGCGGTGTTTGTTGTGAACGCAGGCTCGTAGTCTCTACAGACACCAAGGATTGGTCTGTAGCACAACGTGGGCCAATTTTCTAATCCCAGCATATAATCCGAACGGTAGCTTTTCTTTAGTCAGATATAAAGCTCATTGTATAGATGACACGTTGTAGTCGTACATGATCTCTTGTCTTCATTTTTTTGCTTGTTTTCCCGTGATGCGGTTTAAAATAATAAGAAGACAAAATCATTGACTTTTCGAATGCTTTCGGTGTTTTTACTTGTCTTCTCCAGTATACACACATAATAACCCAACGAATTCATCAATAGGGAAATAGGAGCAACACAACCGTTTACTATAGTGGTCTAGAAAAAGGAGAAAGATTTTATCAGCTTATCCGCTACATGTCACTACTGACTTTAATTTAACTTCTTATGGAAGTTTCTACTCCTCTAACTTCATGATTATTCTTACCTTACGTGTAAAATACGGTTTTAAGATGATTTTACCAGACTCACGTGTCTACTTTCTAAAATCATGACCGAGGATATTGACTACATAATTGTTTTTTTTATTTAAAAAATGCCCCATAATTCTTCATTAATAATGAAATTCGGGGGCATTTGTTGAAAGATAGATACTTAACTTCATGAAAACGGTCCCCATGCTATGAAATGGCAACTCTTGCTATATGAATTGGTTAGTTAACAACCTAAAAGATTTTGTTACCCTTTGGAAACAGTTGCGCAACCGCAACAATAGGATTAATGTGATGAGATAAAATGCTGAAATACATTTGACTATGAATGTTGCCATGAAGGGAAACTATTTGGCTGGTGGATGTCCAAACAATAGCCGCCTCATATCATTACAGCTCCTACTCCAGATTCAACTGTTGAAAAAGACAGTTTGCATCAAATGCTTCTTTTGGCTGCACAGTGTTGGGAACTAACAAAGATAAATTATGAATTATCCGAAAAAATGACATTCAGCCACTACTCGAGGGACAAAATGTGTGGGTTTTACTCCACTCTAAACGCTTTGCAACATGTGCCTTCGCAAGTAGTGGTTTTATACCGAATGAAGTTCCATTAAATTCTTCTTTGTGCAGTTATCAACGAACAGTTCTTTGTCGAAGCTGAATTCTACAAGATATTTTGAGGATAGATCTGTCATTTAAGACAACATTTAAATGATATTTTGCGGATAGATCTGTTATTTTAGATAACATTTTAGATAATATTTTGTGGATATATCTGTCATTTTAGACAACATTTTAGATAATATTTTTTGGATGATATATCAAAAGAAAAATACATTGACGCAAACGATAGGAAACCATCTATAAATAATGGAGTTTACGTATCTGTCTGTCTTTCTGTCTTTCTGAAGCCGAAACTCCATCAGAGTAGTATAGCTATTTACTAAGTCCGCCAGCTTCATTATATACTACTACGATAACCGCCGTAATCACTATGCGCGTTTCTCAATCTACAGAATCAATTGCTTTTCAACTTCTAATAAATTAGTATTCGCAAATATACACTCATGATTGTTTTCTTCAGATTTCCACATGTATTTACGCTATTTTGCTCGCTAATAATCTTACTTACAAATTATAATAATTTCTTTTATTATATATATATATATATATATATATATATATATATATATATATATATATATATATATATATATATATATGAAATGAGTTACGTAGTTATTTCATCTACGTCCAACTGATTGAATAGCGTGCGTTAATCCATTGAAACGGTTACCTCCCTCTGAACGGGCGCGTTATTTCAAATGTAAACAAAACGCCGGTATTTAACCGTGTTACTTTAACTCTGATTTATTTTGTTAAAACGTTCTGAGTTTGTTTATTTTCTTAATCTTATTAGCCATTATGTTTTAAAACACAAATTTATTGAATCAAATTGTTTAATTAGAATCATAATTGATTTAAAAATTACTATTTAAAAAAAACACACACAAATTAAAATGAATTTAGTTTAGGTAAACTTTTTGTTTTCGATAGCATTAACAAAACTATTCGCGTTTACTGCATTTGCTTTTTCAATAGTTTTATTTTAGGTAAACCTTCTTTTCCGATTAGAAAAACATCCAATATTATCATCTTTTCACAACCTCAACTGTGTTTAAGATTGAGTTTTTACCTTTTACGCTGTTAAGCTTTTATTTACAAACTGTTTTTATTATTCCGTGTTCTATTTATTAAAATAAAAGATGTGATTTGTTTTCTTTTATGTCAGCAAAATACTAACACATTGTACTTGAAAACTATATAATTGATTTTAAAATCAAATTGTTTAATTTAAAAAGGTTATTTAACAAACACACACACACATACACACACACCCACACACACATTCTAATGAATTCAATTTAAGTAAACTTTCTTGTCGAGAGTATTTACTTAACAAATCGTGTTCACTGTATTTGATTTGTTCGTGCTTTTTCACTGTAGGACCCGCGCTAACTTTGATCCCGTCGTTAGCGTTAGGGTCAAAGTGGGGGTTAGCGTTAGGGTTTAGAGTTAGGGTTAGGGTCATGGTCAAAGTCAGCGCGGGTCCTACAGTAAAAGAGTACCGATTTTTTTATTGTTTAATTATAGGTACACCTTTTTCCAATTTGAAAAATACTTTTCGCTGTATTTAGTTTTTTAAATTGTTGCTTTTAACAATTTTATTGAATCAAATTGTTTAATTAAATTGTAATTGATTTTAAAATTACTATTTAAAAAACTCACACACATTCTAATGAATTTAATTTATGTAAACTTCTTCTCGGGAGCATTTAAATAACCAATCGTGTTCGCTTTCTTTTACTGCTTTTCTTCTTTTTTTCTTCTTTTATATAAAAAATATTTATATGTATGGAGGAGGATAAAAAAATGGGGTGGCGGTCAAATAAAATTATTTTTATTTTTCTCTTTTCTTAACTAAAAATATTTCTATGTATGTGGGAGAATAAAATTAAAAGATTGAGAAGGGGGGAAACAAATTGTTTTTCTTTTTTTTTAAACTAAAAATATTTCTATTTAAAACAAAATTCGGGATGGAGTCGAAATTTTTTTAAAATTTATTTTCAACTGAAAATATTCTTGGTCATAAACAAAGAAAATCAATGTCTAATCACCCAAGAAATATGACTGGGGATCGATCGGTTTATGCGTGAGCGTTCATTTCTGACGCGGCAGCCTAGCAAAGATATGCGACCGGAGGGAGCATATATTTGCTAGTACAAATAATGAATTAAAAAAAAACATGTAAGTAGACATTTGAAAATGTTTATGCTATAATTGTTCTATTATTGAAAGTGTTAGTGTTAACGGTCACTTGATTCATAATGTCTAATTTAAAGCATTTTGCTAGTATAAATGCAGGTATTTCCATGATGTTTTACGTGAAGGAAAATGTGATTTTTATAGACAATAAATAGGCAAATAATAGAACTGTTTGGCACTTTATAGAATACAGAAAATATATTAGTATTCATGAAAGTTAAACAATGGACAAAGAGAAAAAAGATGTGTATATGTATTAGTAGTAGTAGAATTATGAAAGCCACATAATTCGTAAACAACATAAACATCATTCAGATCAGCATAATAACGACGAGAACATGAGGTATAATAGCAGATGAATTGTGAGATAATAGTAGCGACCTCAATTGTTTTCTTTTTATTAAACGTTTATGAATGTAGTGCAAGTATCAGTTTAACTGATAAATACGTAACTGTGAAGTGTTTTGAAATAGTTTGGTGTAATTGTCACGTTAATGTTGAGTGTGAAATGTCAATAATTCAAAGAAAACTGTATTAAATAAAACATTGCGCTGCTAACAATATCGAAGCAAAGTTGTCGTTATGAGAGTCTATAATAATTGTATGAACGTGATGATCTTAGGAGTAGTCGCATCCTAGCGACTAGGAAGTAAGCGTTTTCAAAAAATGTACATACACGTTTCACTTCGGTATTTTAGCCCCTGTAAAAACGATAATTCATGTAAAACAATTATTAAATAGCTGTAGGTGTCGGCCAAGAATCACTTTTTTACTGAATTTCTCTTTTTCGAAAATTATAATATTAAATTCATGAAAAGTAAATAATGATAAAAATGCATGACTCTTTATGCAAAGATAATATAAGTGACTATTCATTAATAAATATATTAATAACTACTTAGGCCGCTTATACAAAAATTGTTTATCTATTGTTGATATAAAAGTAATCAAAGAAAAGAAAATGTTTAATGTTCCTGTTAAGCAAATATAATTCATCTGAAAGTAGCCATTGATAGAGAAATGTAACGTTTTATTAACGCTGTAAAAAACCCACGTAATGTGAAGGTTATTAGTGAAAGGTGGTTCCAGTCTAAAAAATTTCCGACCCAGATTAATTATTGTTCGGAAAGAATGGAATAAAATAAATATTTTATTCATGTAAAAACAAGGTCGAAGAGAATAAAGACTTGGCTAATTGGAATCAAATATTGATTTGTCAGATAAATGGTTATCGATAACAAACTTTGAAAATGCAAAAAAATAAGTTTATATATTGGATATATTTTTCTATTTACATTTTTGTTGTCTTTTCTAATCTCAGGGTTCTTGAAACGAGTTTTTCCATCTTTGCGAAGAAAAGCAAAAAATGATATAGACTCACATTGAATGGAATTTCTTTCAAACGATCGATAACCATTCAAATGAACAAGACGTGTTTCTTTCGGTAAATATCGTTTTTTAACCGGGTTCTTTGGACGTATACATCTATTGCTTCTGTCTGGAAATGTTTTATCGAAATGTCCATTCTTGCAGTCTCAAATCTAACTGAATTATCCACATAAGATTCTTTAAAGGCACTTTGTAGAATAATTACATTAATATATATGCACACACACACACACACACACACACACACACATATATATATATATATATATATATATATATATATATATATATATATATATATATATATATATAATAACATGTATTTTCTTCTTATTTCAATATATATATATATAGTTTTTACTTTTAAATTATTGGAGGTAATTCTATATACATTCAAAGAATTTACTGACTAAAGCATGAGTATAAAACATTTTTTTCAAGTAGAAAGTAGGTAAGATAGGAACATTTTCTTAGCAAAAACAGTAATTAAATTTATTTTGCAATGTTAAAAAAATGTTTTTCTGTAGGTAGAGTAAATTATCTATGTAAATAGTTTCAGTAGCAAAATATATTTGTTTCTGTTGCTATATCGTAAAACGACGAAACATGTTTCTATGGACGATCATACACATACACGAATATATATATATATATATATATATATATATATATATATATATATATATATATAATTAGATAATATTATACGTGTATATCCGATTACGCGCGTAATTGAGCACTAGTTATTTTTTCCGTACTATAATATAACATATATATATATATATATATATATATATATATATATAGAGAGAGAGAGAGAGAGAGAGAGAGAGAGAGAGATTAATTTTATTTATTCTTTTTATTCATCTTTTATTCTCTTTATTCATCTTTACTCAATGACGTGTTTATTATTATATTATATAAAATTTTATTATATATGTTTTTCTAGGTAATTATTATTTATTATTAAGTACATTTTGTCATTTTTGTTTCTTCATTTTTTGTCATGATTTTTATTCTTATTTTATTTGTCGTCCATCTTCATTCTCTATTGTAAATATATTAACTTTAATTTGATGTTTATTATGTATTTTCATATGTATTCTCATCGCTATTATCATCTTTAAACTTACGGATAGAGTAATATATAGTGGCTTAATAGAAGGTTTTGTCTCCATTATTGATAGGAGATATGTGACTTTGAAACAATACTGACTTATGAAGCTTTTTCTTAAATGATTTTTTGTATGGGATGTTGTAAAGAATGCTGATGAAGACACAATTTTGAGTCATCAAAAGTATAGCAAAAATTAAATTTTACAAATTGTTTTGGAAAAAATCTTAGCAAGGAATATAGGCGTTTGTGACATTTGGGGGGGGGTGAAATTGAAAAAGAATAAAAACTAGAAGAAAAAATTAAAAATACATGAATATACTAAGCCGGCTTTCGTCCACACCCAGAGTAAATACGTGGAAATAATTCAAGCATAACGACTAAAAACTTTAAATTGAAGAATGAAGACCAGTGACAAGTTTAGGGGAAAATAGGGGGAGGGTCACAAGTGGATCACATTGAGTCCTAGAAGCCACTCCGTTTGTTTACAAAGTGAGGGTTTAAATGACTTAATATATACTAGCGGGACCCTGTAGAAATTCAACAGTGTTTTCTACATCAATCTGTATAATTTACTGTTAATAATATTATCCGGTGGCTAGAAATATGCACATATTTTACTCACCAAAATTTTGCGTGACGGAATGGAAGTATATATATTTATTTATATTACTCGGTTGCCGGGCCAAAAGCTGTCTCTTCACAAAATCTTCTTAAATAGGAGTGTCAGATCGTGACACACAAAATAAATAACACACACTCTATCGTATTAATATATAAATAATAATAATAATAATAATAATAATAATAATAATAATAATAATAATAAGAAGAAGAAGAAGAAGAAGAAGAAGAAGGAGGAGAAGAAGAAGAAATTTTAAATATTAAAAAATAAAATAAATA
The DNA here is from genome assembly GCA_963556195.1 of Sepiola atlantica. NCBI lineage: Eukaryota > Metazoa > Mollusca > Cephalopoda > Sepiida > Sepiolidae > Sepiola > Sepiola atlantica. The sequence continues at coordinate 99,047,140 of OY744518.1, read as the reverse complement.
AATAAATAAATACCGTAAGCCTGAAACCGGCCCATTTGGTAAGCGTTTCCGCTAATGGAACGGGATACCAGAGTTCTATACTCGGTTGAGTCATAGCAAAGACTAAAACAAACATTGCTAAAACTCTCAGTATTATAAGGTCAGGATCAAGGACAATGAAGCAGTCCTGGGAAAAGAGTGGCGCACTCCCCTACATCTCGGGTTAGTCGCTAATGTAAAGAGATCCTCTACTGTAATCGGACAATTTAGCCTTTTATAAAGTCTGGAATTAGCGACCACCTCACCTAAAATAAGCGAACGCCATTTTTGATTGACGAATTTGACAATATAACTAAATAAATATTTGGAATAAAAAAAAAATAATTTCTCAGATGTTAACTATACAATATCATTGCCCTTGTCTCATTTTTACGTCTCTATTTGGTACTTTGTTACATTGGGACCCGGGCTAACTTTGACCCTGCCCCTAACTTTAACCCTAACCCCCAATGACCCTGAAATTTATAGGTAACCCTAACCCCCCCACACACACACACTGACCCTAACGACGGGGTCAAAGTTAGCGCGGGTCCCAATCTAACGAAGCACCCTCTATTTGTTAGTAAGTTACGCTTGTTTTATTATGAGCACCCCCCGGATAAGAGTGAAATATTTTTGTTTTAATAATAATTTGCATTCAAATAACGCGTGTACGATGGACACTCTACTAAAAAGGGTTGATATACCGTAAAAACTGACAGGCTTCCGAAAGAAAACGAAATTATACGTGTTACTTTTTTTTTCGATTAAATTTTCTTTTTTATTTTGCTTTGAATCACGACTTTCCCTACTTTCGTTTTTGTTAAATTTTTTTTTTTACTTTTTGCGATTTATTTATTTGTTTTTATTGCGTTTTCACTTTTCAATTACGTTTATTCTCTCTCTCTCTCTTTCTCTATTTTCTCCCTCTACAAACTTTCTCTTTCTTTCGTACGCGCATCCTGTGTTTCACTGGAAAAAAAAGAAATTCCACAGTGTTTTCTACATCAATCTGTATAATTTACTGTTAATAATATTATCCGGTGGCTAGAAATATGCACATATCTTACTCACCAAAATTTTGCGTGATGGGATGGAAGTATATATATTTATTATATTACTCGGTTGCCGGGGTAAAAGCTGTCTCTTCGGCAATCACCATCGGTCGCGACTCCCCTCCCCCGTTGCCAGGGGCAAAAGTAAATACTAAATCTTATTAAATGGGAGTGTCAGATCGTGACACACAAAATAAGAAACTTAGCTTCTCAGATGTTAACTATACAATATCATTGTCATTGTCTTATTTTTTACGTCTCTATTTGGTAGTTTGTTACATTGGAACCTGGGCTAACTTTGACCCTGGCCCTAACTTTAACCCTAACCCCCAATGACCCTGTACTGTATAGCTAACCCTAACCCCTCACTGACCCTAACGACGGGGTCAAAGTTAGCGCGAGTCCCAATGTAACAAAGCACCTTCTATTGTTTAGTAAGTTTACATTTTGCGATTTATTTATTTGTTTTTATTGCGTTTTCACTCTTTCTCTATTTTCTCCCCCTCCCTCTCTTACGAACACACACTCTCTCTTTCTTTCGACCGCGCTCTCGGTGCTTCACTTAGAAAAAAAACAAAAAAAACAAACATGCTTATTGTCCGTTCAAAACATTTAAAAAATAAATACTGGTCCCTTACCATCCAAAAATAATAAATAAATGTTTTAACACTTTAAGAAATACAAATGATACCCGCGCTTGGTGCAAATTAAAAATAAATACTATCATTGAAAAAAAAAACATTGCTTAACGTCCGTTCAAAAAACAACAACAACAAAAATAATAGACATGCCCTAAAAACGCCAAAATAAAAAACAAAAACGTTTTCAGTTTTAAGCAACACAAAAAAGTACTTTTTGACCAGGTGATTTTTAAAAAATGTATTATTTCTTCCCCTTCTCCTCGAAATGTAGAAAAAAATCTTAGAGGTTGGTTGGGATCGAACTATAAACCAGTCGGGACGAAGACAAAAATTCTACGTAGCTTACCGTTGGACCAAAGGGAAATACTTCAATTATGTTGCAGAAATTAGGCTAATTGAATGTTTTTCAAAATCTAGGTGCGGCACGCATGCGCAGAGCTTTTGCCGGAAGCGTGACACACGTACGTACACCTTAGCGTATTAATATATAGATATTGCTTCCAGAACTTTAAGTGGAATAACGAATGCTATCTACTTATGATAGAAAACATGTCACTAGCGTACCCGACACACATTCGGCGCTATTTATAAGATAGTCAGCAAAAGCTGACCCGGATGTGTTGACTAAATTATTTAAATTATTTAGTCGGCCCTGGCGTATTGCAGGGGGATGTTTAGTTTTATTCTTGATTCAAACCTTTGCACTGTTCGTTCCACGTATACGGCATCACACCGACATTTAAATTGATAAATAATATTACTGATATGTAGGGGTGGGAGAACATCCTTGTGAACGGATTTTAACAACGGTAGAGCAGAAAAAACAATTCTAGGGTTAGATGCCTGATAACAACGACGCACAGCTACATAAATTTGGTTAGCAAATTTCATGCTAATATTACCAAACCAAAGTAATCTGAGATACGCCGGACATTTTGGAGAATCAAAAAGTTTAGGCTTACTAAAGTGGGTGATCTTGGTAACGATATCAGAATCAACAATATCGAGAGGGCAACCATTTTCGACGAGCGTTTCCTTGATAAATTTAATCTACGAATCAATCAGGGATTCGGATCAAATCTTTAAGACACCATGAACCAAACATTTAATCAGATTTATTTTTCTTTGTTTGGGGCAAAAAGAGTCCCAGTGACAATATAAACTAGTAAATGTAGGTTTGCGGCAAACAGATGTAACCAACAATGTTTTTATCTACTCCTATCTTTTTGTAATTTTTACTCAATTTCAATATTTAACTAAAGAAAATGGATCATTTAATTACTGTTTTATTGCTTTTCTGTAAGATTTTCGCGCAAAATTATCCGTGTATATATTAGAATAGAACACACCATTAGATATCTTTAATAATCGTAACTTATTTATCAGAATAAATTTACATTATTATTTTAATTAGTCATAGTAACTTACTAAACCACGACTAATTTAAATTAATATTTTAATTGATCATTGTAACTCAGTAAACCACGATTAATTAAAAATAATATTGTAATTAAGCGTTGTAATTCGGTAAGGCACGATTAATTAAAATAATTATTTTAATTAATCATAGTAACTCAGTAAACCACGATTTTGTTGCACATAAATTGAATTCCATATCCGTGTATAGATTAGGTCAACGTGTAAATGTTATAAGTTATTATTTCATGCTGTAATTTTAACATTAAAACATCTTAATATGATATTAAAAACTAAGAAAATATGTGACGGAGATACTGACGTGATTTATATTATATACAGGCACATAATCTTCATTATGAGATGATTTTTGTATTACTACTAAAACAAGTTCTGCATTTTTATTCGTACTAAATATATTGTTATTTAGTTGGTTTTTATATGATGCGAACACTAATAAATATTTTGAAAAGAGTATTCAGGCATAGCTAAGAAATCGATATTCAAAGAAAAGCTATCAAAGATATTCTCTGATTAAGCTTACACATTGGGACGCTGTATTTTGCTTTTATCATGTATACTCAATTGTTGGGTTATTTAGTTTAACAGTATGCCAGCAGTCATGTGATGCTGTGAACACGTTTCTTAACAAATAGAAGTTATTACGTTTATAAAATAAATCACTTGGAAATAAGATATTGTCTAGTTTAGTTGAGGAGTGGTTTAACATCAGGCATAAATATGTAGAATCAAAGGCATGAGGTGCTCCCACATTGGGAGTGGGTACCGTGCCGGCTGTAATAGTAAATGTTAACGACAGTTGGTTATAATCAGAATCATTTTTATTTCATTTTTTATAATACATCTTCCACCCATGCTCATGTTCTTTACCAATGGTGGCAGAGTGTTCTTGGTGATGGTCCGTAGACGGTTCGTCTCTTCATTGTGTGACGTAGGATAGCCGGAAAGGTCAGTAGATTTGTTAAAGGTGACATTTTCATTGAAAGTTCTCAAATGAAAATGTTTCAAGATATTGTCTCCAAAATATTAATAAGTTGAAGTAATGGATGAGCAATGTAATTGATGCAATTACATTTGAGATGACATGATATTATCAAGGCATTGTCAACAACGGTCGCGATCTGTCTGGTATAATTTTTCAAACGATTTCAACAACACGTTTTATATGTCCTGTTTAGAAATATGTCCTGTTTAGAAATATGTCCTGTTTAGATATATGTCTTGTTTAGAAATATGTCCTGTTTAGAAATATGTCCTGTTTAGAAATATAAACGGTGTTGTTATCGGTCGTTATGTTATCATTGTATAACCACTAAAACAATGGAAGTGCTTTACACCATCACCATATATTTCATTTTTATTTTAACAATTTAGTGACGGTGTTTTTCCACCTTAACGGATTAGGTTTAATGACAGAAATAGCTGCTCGTCTCTGTGTGGTAGCAGTGGTGACGTGATGGCCGAAGTTTCCATTTTCACCTCCAGTCTGTGAGCTGAAATTGTCTACAATATAAAAGAAAATATTCTAAAAAACCTTTTCTCCTCCTGATGTTCCTTGAAGTATTATTGTTTCATTCTCTAGCAGCACTTCAGGGTTATGCATAAGCCTCCCATTGTCAACCCCCGCAGGTGAGAGGAGGGTGAAGACGGAGCTTCAGTATATCCGACTGAACATAATAAGCTCGTCTGACAAAGAGAAAAACTTTCCCTCTTACGTGACATGTCGGACTTCCGCTAATGATTCACTTTCTTGTTCACGTATCTCTAGTTGTCTTCATTTTTTCGAATGTAATTTTTCATGAAGACAATTTCCTATTCTAACCTTATTTTACAGACCCGCATCTAAACATTGCTACATTGTATATACAGTAAAGTGAGTATTCCCCTAGTCCACTGACTGGTATAGCTACATGTAGATTATGCTCTGGATGCGCGTTAGTCCAATTAGTGATAGATGCTAAAGAAATGGTTCCGTTTTCATTTGTCGATTTCGTATTTTATCCGCTCTGTCGTTTTCTATTTCTTAGTAATTTCAGCACGGGAGTAATAAGTACTCACACTTTGATTAAAAACACCGTTAAAGAAATACGGTAGAAATCTAACGAGGCTCCCTTTCTCGCATTACACCGTCCGTCTACTCACTTCATATTAATCAATACGCCTATTAGACAATATGGAGTAATAAAAAAGAATTTCTAAACCACTACAATTTTCTTGCTCATGACGTTCTTAGGATCTGTATAACAAACTGTTGCCTTCATTTTTTGTGTTAAAGCATATTTAATAACCAATACTTGCTATGTTTCATTTTCGGTTGTTATGCATGATTGTTTTAATTCGTATTCTACTGTTTGGGAAAAGAGGGGGGTACATATTGATCGTATTCGCAGTCACTCGCTTAATAATAGTTCTTACCAGTCAGTTATCATAGAAACTAGCGTTGTCGTCGCGTCGCGTGATGAAGTATGTAAATTACCATAGAAACGTACGTCGAGTAAAGGATTCTAGTGCTTAATTATAACATGATACGGACGTTTCAATATTCATTTTTATGTATATATTAAATCTATTTTTTATTTTAATTTACATTGAATTTATTTTGTAATTATTATTCAAATGCAGAGCAGGTTTTGCACAAAATACTCGCTTATTTTTCTTACAAATAATTCTTATGAAATGTTATTTATTTAAAAATGTGTTTATCCCTATAAATTAGTACTTTTTTATCTAGTGTATGTGTATAGACATTATTATTCACAGTTTTGTTTTACAACCCACTCCACTTCTTAAAATACAAAACACAAAAAATCCTCGTCTATAAAAGAGTATGTTGCTGCGAAGATGCGCTTTCTTAGTTATGAAATAATACGAACGGTTAAATGTCCATTATTATTTGTAAATTTAATAAATTAAGAAGACTATAATTAATGCATAGTGATAGTTCAAAAATAGAGTAGATACTTATATAGGGGGCAGAGATGTAAGCAAGAGTTTCTTGGGGTTTTCATTTATTCCCGGGCAACACCCGTGCACGGGTCCCGCTAGTTTATTATAGAGATACATGTTTTGTATTGGTACGGACTATTTTCCCCTGTTACGTAAATATGTTCATACGTAAATAACTGACCAATAACACTGAAATGCAGTCCATTATCCACTTTTTTGTTTCTCAGTATAGCTTTTATAATACAATGCTGTGTTGGAAGTTACGGAATTATTTGTCAGAATTTCCATTCTTAAATATACCCTGCGGCCATATTATGGGAAAATCCTCTCGAGGTAAATTGGATAGAAACAGACGAGAAACGTACGAAAACTAAAGACATGGAAAAGAGTACGACTGAATGCGTATGATGTCGATGTAACTGATTTATTTTAGACCTTGCAGGCGTCTTAATTTCCTCACCTGAAGCAATTCGGAATCGTATTTTTATTGAGTTGCCACGACTGGAGGCGTTTAATTTTCTTCAGTGCGATCAAACGTACAATTGTATAGTTTATTAGATAATACTCGTCTTTGTTTAGATCATTTAATATTGTTGTGTCAGTCTCGACTGATTCGTATGTCTGTTATTTACAGAAAGTTAATTAATTATTAAAAAAAACAATTGACCCAGTCTTATGGACGATATTAACATTTGACATTATAGATACTGGGGAATAGACATAATATTTGATTAGTAATTATAATCAGCAGACAGGAGTGATGAGTAAGGATTAGAAGATCCTTAATACAATGACACCAGCAAAAAAGGATAGACGAGTAAGCGATTAGTAGATGAACGTATATTGTTGGTGTATGCCCTCGATCACTATGTATCTATATTTATTCTAACGGGTATCTGTATATAACCATACAGCCAAGAACTTACTATATTTATATAACTAGAAACCAAAGAAGTACCTGGATATAAACATAAAATAAAAAATGTATTTATACGAAACAGCGTTTTCCAAGTAATTAAAAAATCATTAACCCTTTTATGAATAAATTGAAATAATTTCGATTATTTCTGTAGAATTCAAGAGGAATAACTATTTCCATGATTACTCCTATTTAAGGGAAATAATCATGTAATCAGTTATTTCACTGCACGTCGGTAATGTTTAAGAATATTTGGTGAGAAATTGAAAATGTATCCACTGTAAAAGTTTACCAGCCAGATTCATTTTTTTCATAAAATATATGCGTGCCAATAGTATAGTAGAGGAGGAAAAATGAAAAAAGGCTAATCCGAATCAAATATTGATATGTCAGACGGATTGCTGTATGGGTCTGAATGTGTAAATCTGCAAAGGTAAATTTATATGTTAGATCAAAATTCATTAACTTGTTGTAATCTACTCTATTCATCTAGTAAATGAGTTAATGAAATTTATTTTTGATATCTGAAGTTAGTAACTTTATTTATCTGGTAGGAAATCGTACCTGTCTTATGTTTTAGGAGTACGGTTTCGGGAGAAGACCCTCAAAATGGAAAACGAAACCAAAAATCCAATAGAGAAAACACAGGACGCATTTAAGCATATTCTAGCATTATACAATAAATGAACGAGTTCATAGGCGTTATTTTTATATTTGATTTTAAAACCACTCAAGGCAAATGGTTAATGAGATTGATAGCTCATCATAGAACGATGATTAATTATATGAGAGGATTGAAAATCATCAGCTACCACACACTTAATAAAGTCATATATAAAAATATTTTCTCTTTCTTTGTCAGATACATCGCGTAGGGAATGTAAGGACTAAACGTAAAAATAGGGGCAAGCGAGAGTTACAAGGCTGCCTTACGTAAACCCACGGGACGAGAAAGAAACATGGTGATAAATTAACATTTAATAAGACTAATAATCGAAAGGATTTTATTTCATATTCTATTCAGGATATAGTTTCTCGATCAAAGGGAGATAACTTTTAAGCAATTCATTTTTAGTTAGATTTACTTTAAAATTAAAGGTAATGACTGAAATAATATTATAGATGAATAAATGTAATGTATATTATGACAAAAATGCATATACATTTCACGTATCAATATTATGGAAAAGTAGGAAAAATAAAAATAAAAAATTATTATTCACAGATTTTTAAAGGTCATAAATTCAGAATAAAATTTGTTTCCAATATATGTGTTTTTTAACAATTCTAAATTTTTTTTATTTTAAGATTCACCAATAAAATATTTAATTCTTTCACTCTTTATTGTTTTCTGGGTAGTTCTTTTATTTTCTACTGTATTCTTTTTTATGTGTTTTTAAAGTGGAAATTTTTTTCAAGAATTACTAAGTCAATTAACTGCACAATATTTGATACTTTTATATCTATAGCCTACAATGTCGTACTATTATTTAAAAAACTAAAAGTTATGCTATGAGAATAGTTATAAATCATAAGAATTTATATCAATCTATTATATTGTTTTTCTTTACAGCAATATTCACTGTAGTTTTGTTTCTGTTATATGAGAAAGATTAAATTTTACATATTATTAAAACAATGTTATGAACTTTATTTAATTATAATGTTTACAATTGAATATGTTTTCTATAAAACCAATTCATTTTAACTAAATTATTAATTATTTTTCTTTAATAACTTATAAAATGTTTCATCTTAATTATTTTAAGTTTTAAATTAATAAAATAAACGTGATAACAAATTCATCACACAAAAATGCACGTTAACATATCATGAATCGTAGTCAATCTAATAAAATATTTTAGTTTCTTACGAACGAAAAAAAAACGATAAAAACAACGCAACTTTAATATTTGACGAATGAAAATGCTTGAATTTATGTTTCCACATTTACATAGTTACGCTTGTTGCTATGAACAAATAGATTGACTCCAAGTGTCTGACAGCGTATTTATTTAAGATAAAACAGTTAAAAGCTGAACAGTTAAAGTTGGTCTGATTATGTATTTTATTAATATTTTAATAAAATTTATCATGACATTCTCTTATAAAAAAGAAAACGGAAAAGCCAGCACAATAATTTGATATCAAAGGAATTCCAATAACATTCAGAATAACATCAAATAAACTTCAATTAAAATAAAATGTGTTATCCTACTTTTCCAAATGTTCATAAACAGTTTTATTAGAATGGTCATTATTTTACGTGTTTTACACTTATGAAGGCACAAAAGCCATTCGAGGATTAAGGGTAATGAAATAAAAGGATTCCAGCAGAATGGTGACTAATATTATGAGAGAGTTGAAAATGATAAATGGGTAGACAAAATTTGAATTATTATGTGTACGGTTTACTATAAGTATTGGTTGATATTAGACTTGAAGTCGACCGAGTTGCAGTCTGCATTGAATCAGTTCAGTGGTAATGTATTCCACAGATGGGAAGTTTTTGGGAAAAAACTCTGATCCTGGAAATTCTGTTTGATGCTAAGCGCACAGAAGTTTTAATACATCCGAATGTCCCTTTGCTAGATTCTTTTTTATATGATCATTTATTATGGTTCATTTTGAAATAAAGACATTATTATTTAATTTAAAACATATTGCGCTATATTTATGTGGACTAATAAAAGCATATATAACTACCATATTACTATCACCTGAAACTCTGCAAGTCAGAAGACGTGAATGTATTACAGTGGTTTAAGTAATTCACAATTTTTCTAGGTATTCCGTACCTACTAATATGTATAAACATTTTTAATCGTGTTTACACATCATTCAATAAGTAGCATATGCACCAATAATAAAATGTCAATATGATTTTTATAAAGTACTACCCTTCAAATTAAACATGTCAAACTTTGAACCCAATCAGATAACCAGTTTACAAATTACAGTTGTTTACTGAAGCTACAGTTTGAATTTTTTAAAACAATGAAGAAATCTGAATTTCGCCTGTTGATAAAGTATTGCTTTCTGATAGGACAAACTATCGTCCGAGTGAAGCAATGGCTTGATATTCGGACTCTGCTTCAGTGTAAATAACGGTTAGGAGGTGGTTTTATGCTAACTTTAAACGTTGTCGTACAGACACAAATGATACTGAACAATCATGCGACCAAATTCGGCAGTTGTCCCGGAAAGCATAAAAAAAAGTCGAGAAACATGTTCTTGCTGATTGTAAATTAAAATTGCGTGATGTATGAGTGATGTTGAAGATATAAGAAGGCAGAATAGTTACTATTTGGCATAAACAGTTATCAATAGAAATGTGTGTTTAAAGTGGGTGTCGCGTTTACTCACAGTCAATCAAACACAAACACGTGTGGACGATTCAGAGCGTTATGTACAACAGTTTCCACTTCATAAATGGGAGGTGGTTCCTTAATATTTAACAATAAATAAAACATGGATCAACCAATTCAATTCGGAATCAATTCGACAGTCAGCTAAGTGGTCAGCAGCAAGTGAAAGCCGTTCAAAGCAACCAATGAGGTAAACATTAGAAGACAAGCTTTTGAGCTTCATATTTTGGGATGTGTAATATATTTTGTTTATTGATTACCTTAAAAAAAGAAAACCCATCAATAGTCAATATTCTATAGCATTATGGTGCGTTTGAAAAATAGAATCTCCAATAAAAACGCTACAAATAAAGAAGTAAAATGTGACCTTGTACTAAGACAATGCACCGTTTCACAAGTGCATTGCAACGATAGCAACACTGCATGAATTGCACTTCGAATTGCTACTGCACACCTACTATACTCCACATTTGGCCCCAATGACTACTGGCTGTTTACAGATATCGAAATAATGCTTTAGGGAAAGAGATTTATCGCCAATGAAATAGTGATGTCGGACACTGAGGCGTACTTTGAGACAAAAAATAAATCGTTCTATAAAAAGGCATCGAATGGTTAGAGAAGCGTTGGAATCAATGAATAACCATAGAAAGAGACTACGTTGATGAATAAAGTCGAATTTTGCCTCATTTTTTTCTAATTACTTACGCCTGCGACTTATTGAGTGATGTGTAAACTAATTGTTCTCTTATACTACCATGCAACACGGAATACAAATCAATAGTATGGTTTTTTTACACAGTGTTTCGAAAATCGATGGCATAACTTCAAGATTTTGTTCCATATATGTAAAGAGCCTCAGTTCTGTGCTTGCTTTTATAATAGCATTTCAATATTAGTATAATCTCCTTTGTTGTCTATTTCTTCTTCTGTGTTGTTTTTCGTTTTTGTAGATCGTATTTTTCGCCTAGAATTAGTATGTTGTATTCTGTGACTTGAAATTGGAAAGGTCTACGTGTGTAGGATGCCGACGGTTACCATGTTGACTATCAAAGGAGCCCTTGTCGTTCATTGCGTTGATATCTTTCTTCTATGTATCGCGACTTTTATATTTGGTTGTGACATTCTTTTAATGTTTAATGTATTTTGTAACACAAAGCACACGCTTATTCTACATGTGATCGTGTAACATCGATAATGTCCATCTACTATATGAATAACAGCTCTTTAAAATAAAGAATGTTTATCAGTATTTGTTTCTAAATCCTATAAGTCGATAACCTATAGTGTTCGGGCCTTTATACACATACAGAACATAATCATAATGTTATGTAATCGATTTTCCAAAACAGCCTGTAAAATAAGGAATAATATATTAAATATTTGTTAACATTCCTCTGAAATATTGTTTTTTCATTAACATTTAATCTTGAAATTTAAAAAAAAAACAATATTATATGAATAAATATGTGTTGATACTTTATATAATTATTTATGGGAAATAACACGATTAACCGATTTTTATTTCAACTAATATATAAAATTATCTTGTCTGATTTTAGAAGTTTGTAAACGATAACAATGACTACTGATAAATGAATATTTGATTCTGACTAGTCAATTTTCTTTTCTCTCCTTTACACCGTGTTTTGTCTAACTAATAAATATATTTTACTTCTGTTCGTTCAAATAATACTTGCTCTGACTCGGAAAGATATTAATATCTAGCTATTATTTATTAATCACATTTAGCTCTTCATCTGCTTATGTTCTAAATAAAAGAATTCTACATTCCTCTATCTATTAAAGCCTTAATGTAAACAATTAAATATGTTTACAATGAATATTTATTTATTAAAATTATTGATATATCACAGACATAGGCGAAACAATATTTATCACATTGCATTATACTGTAGTATACATGTAATTATATGAAAGGGTGTTGTTCTCATTCATTGATTTATTATTCTTGTTTATAGTAAGTATATTCTTATCTTCTTAATTTTTGTTTTTCTTTTAACGTGTCTTTTTTTAAAACACCTAAATACAGTACTAATTATTACAAAAAAGTTCTATCATCTCTTACAAACCAAAAGATCTACATTAAATTAACTAACACCATGGTTAAACACATACAAAATGTAACGTAAATGATTTAAACGCCCTCATATTTCTAACTTACACTTTGTACAGTTGATACAAGTTATTGTAACAAGACATGAATAGAGAGAGAGAGATATAGAGAGAAAGAGAGAGAGACGGGGTATATACAGTGATAAACAGAGAGAGATAGAGGGGGACGGGGTACATACAGTGATAAAGAGAGAGACAGACAGAGTGATCATGAGAAAGGCAGAGACCATCGATAATGTGCGATACACAAAGCCTTAACCCACCACGACTAGTACTGCTGTTGATGATACAGTGGTTATTGTGTGTCATAGGGCGTATTTGCCGGTAAACGAACCACCACCAATTCACAGATATACGGTCGAAATGATAATTAAACAATTTTTCAAAAATAATATGAATGTTAAAATGAATAAATTAACCTCAGTTTAAATTGTACGATTCTATTCTACTTCTAAGTAATGATTGACATGATAGATAGCCAACAGTCTTAGAATTCTAAGAAATAATTTATTCTAGTAAAATCTTTTCATATGACTGGAATAAATATCCTTATACTTTATGAAAATGACAATAATATTGTGTCTCTGAAAATCTTTCTACTTCAATTGTAGTATCAAAACAAATCTACATTCAGTCATTATATCCAATTCGTATATAAATATATAATTGTTCGTCAATTTACTATTTACTCTATTACGAACATTAAAAAAACACCTGATGGTTAGAGGCTACAGTTAATAACTTCTTCTCTTCCCAAAATATATAAACAAAATAACAACTATTTTTATATTGAATAGACAATGTAAAGGCAATAATTGAATTGACTTTTATTCGATAGCTTTCTAAATTCAAATTATTCTATACATTCATATCTACAAATGAATCCGAGAAACAATCTATAAGAGTTGGGATCAATTACAAAGTTTTAGATTATACGATATTGAAAATATTCTGACATGATTTAATTATTATTCAATTCATATGTCTTTTGAAGTAGAATTATTATTTCGTCGAGACATAAAATATAATTTCTTTTCTAAACAAACAATACTTCGAGAAAACACAAAATTATCATTAAATTGCGTGGGGCTCAACTGTCTAAGTACAGGGTACACCTAAAATCTGACTACAACATAACAATAATAGAGGAAAAATCGCCAAAACTCAGATCACACAGGTCATGCCACCATATGAATTAGTGTCACAAAATTGATGATCTTCATACAGACTTGTATCCTGATATAATTATTTCTATGAATTCCAATTTTCGTTTACAACTGGAAGATAAAACTATTGATAGCGTCAATGAAAGTATATAAACTGAACTCATTACTTGTTATTTTTTACTTGTTCTTCTTTTGTACTAGTCTTACTATTTTATCTTATGGTATTGTTATGTTTATTGTTATTGTTTTGAAAGTAGATAAACTAAATCCAGTATTTGGCTTTTTGTAATACTGAATTACTTGTTTCTCTCTGTTGTTACTATTTGGTAGGATTACAAGATATTCAGACATCTTTGAACATCCACAGCCAATTGTCTAAGTAGAGAGTGAATTATTACAATCTAATCATTTTCATATTTACGAAAATAATATTTTCATAGTTTTTAATTTGCAAAAGCAACATACAATATATTTAAATAGAAATCTTATTCCAATTTATTTTCACTCGAACTTTAGTTAGTAATGAATGCTGTCCTATTTAAAATATCTTAATGTCAATATCACAAACTTTACTAGATATATAGTAAAGCTTAATATCCGAGTGACACAAACATGGGAATATATGTTTAACGTTTAGTAACCAAATATTCGAGATGAGGATCGATAATTTGGATTATTTGGACTACAATTCTTATCTTGAGTGTAATTCTTACTACTTTCACCCGATGTAACTTATTAACTTCTGTAGGTGCGTCTCCTTGGACCCGGGAATTCTCATGTCGAACTCTGGAATCTGTACGGAATTTCGAACGGCACTCTTGATTTAACTCACGGGTGTAGCTTGCTCTTGTTTTGTTAACCATAACCGGGTAGAAGTTTCAGGTCATTATATTCTTAGTATCGCCTGTAATTAGGATTGAACCGTTTACCTGCAGATGACTATCACTTAGAACTGATAAGACTAAGCGCTTATATTTGTTGCGCTACAGGCGTTTGCAGACCGTTTGACGAGACGCACCTTAAGAAGGTCGGAGCTTACACCTGCTGAAACGTCAAAGATCAGAACAGTAGTCTGTATCATTAGTAATAGTTTTATCTTTCAGTTTTAATAAAAGATTGGAATCAATAGAAATAATTAAATCAGGATCTAATGCGCTGATGTAAGTTTTATTATTCTACTTAAGAAGGCTTTAATATTCCAATTGTTCCTCGGCATATATTGGAAAACGTCAACATGTATTGCAGAATGTTTGAAATTCACTTTACTGAAAGTTATACTTTAAAGTAGGCCAATACTAGTAGTAAAATGCAGAAGTTACTTTTGCGAAAAATGCATGGAGTTTTAAGTACAGCAAACACGTTCCATACTCAGCATATAATAGAACTTATGCATATGTATTTATTTAAAAAAATATAATTATATCATTGTATAAGACTTTATACACAAATTAAAAGATCATGCATAGGAAACAACAAATATACAAGTAGCTTACTATAAAAAAAATATACTTATCTTAAGACCGGAGATGTAAACACAAAATGTTCGACAAATAAGTAGTTCATTCGTTCAAAAATAAGATTTAATAATAGTTGTTTAAAACACCCAAATGTCTAAGAACAAAATGTTTGCATTTATGTTCGGAAGATAAGAATGAGTTTTTTAATAGTACACTCCCGGGAATGTTTGTTTACTATGCGGTTATTTAAAAACAATTATAAACCGGGTGGCTTGGTTGTGGTATTAATAATTATAAAATAATGTGATCATAAATTTTAATATATATATATATATATATATATATATATATATAAATATATATATGTCTGCGTGTGTAGTCTTTACTAAACTAATGAACCGATCATTATAAATTATGGAATATATATTCTAGGCCATACCGTAACACATAACTTTTAAAGGACTATGTAAAGGCAGTTCCCACTCAACATCAGACCCCACACAAAATATTTTAAATTAATTGAGATACTAAAAATTTCCTAGAGAGAAGAATTGTTGTACATCAACTTTTGCGTTATATAATAACATTTGAACCGGTCTGTTGTGTGCGCGCGTGAGTGTCAATACTACGTACGTGTAGGGGTAAACTTCTAAACTAATGAAACAATAATGTAGCTCATATATTATCACGTTCATCATTTCCAAGCAAGTCAAAGAAAAAGTAATCTATTTGTGTTTTAATCTTCATTGAGAATATTTTCGTGTTGAATTCATTTTCACATAATATCTAATAGCTTATAGGAAAAATCTAGCATATTGTTTTAAGCTATTTGTTTTTACACTAATATTCAATAAGTGTTTTTTACAATTAAAAATGTTTCTATGCAAACAATACCCCGTTTAATAAATCTATTTATCATGTTTATAGTTGCTTTCTTTAATGACTAATAAGTTATTTAAACGCAATTAACGTAATAAAGCTTTTCTCGCGGAGAAATCATTTTCCCAAGTCATCTTACAATAATAATATTCTAACAGATACGTCAAAAAAAGGAACGACAAACGTTTATTCATACGAAATAATTCTTTTTAGTGACTACTGAAAACAATGCAAAAATAAAGTGTTCTTAAAGAATGAGAGTTCAAAGAGTCCGATGACGTTTTCCTGAAAGTAGGGATTTTTGTCTTTGAGTAGACATTGAGTACACTTGTTCGTCTCGGCTGGTGCAATGTGCGCCTACGTGTCTGTAAATGAATAACCATGATGATATGTGTGTCTATTACCGTGCCTTTGTTTTGTTAGTGATATAGTGTATGTTTTGTTTTTGTTTTTGGCGGTGCGCATGAACTGTGTTCGGGCATTCATCTAATAAATTTGCTGACGTTCTGTTTAGTAGTCCGTGAAAGTCTGTTGTTCGTCTGTCGAGACCCTTTGACCAGTGGTTGAAATTAACTTTTAAGGACATATCTACGTGCGTCAAGTAGAGGCATAAAATACCGAGACTAAAAGAAAAAGAAAGCTGTGTGGTTGGGTGTTTTATAGTACGCGCTAGAATTCTCTAATCAGTTAGAAGAAACTGCTGGTCGGATCTTTTGACTAATAAAGCATCGATACGAAACAATCACGTTTTCTGTCGCTGCTGTTTCCAGCAAACTAAATTCTCACGAATGAACAGTTGCTTTTCATTAAAGACTAATAAATATGTTTACTCGGTGTGTTTAAAATTCAATTTAACAAAATTAACGTGAAAACACATTTATCACTTGGAAATAATTTGCTCAAATAAACAATTTCAAAACAGCATTTGAGCTAATTCGATATTTTCGTCTCCCACGAAAGTACAGAAAACGCCAAAAATGTAGCTGGTAACCAAAGAAACAGCCTGAATTTATATTTTGAAATTTACCTAGTTACGCTTATCGGTATAAACAAATAAACCAAATATCGGCTTCAGGAAGCGTGATTCTATTAAAAATACAACAGAAACAACAAATTATAATTTAAGAAAAGATATTCTTTATTAATAAATCATTTTTATTTTAAATTACATAATTTATTCAAATAAATGTTTATCGCATCTAAGTACAGGGTGGGCCAAAATAAGGGTCCTATCTTTAAATTTGAATAACTTGAATTTGAATAACTTCCACAAAATAAAAGTTAAACTCACCAAACTTTATGTGTGTGTAGACTGACCCTTCCGAGATTTTTTGAAATAAACAAAACAAATTTTAGCCGAAAAACACTTCTTAAAACTTACAAAAACTAAAGTATTGTTTTTTACACTGTTTTGAGTTTTTTAAGCAAAAATAATGTTTTCTAAATGAGGGTACGTTCCTTAGGGCTAATACGGCTCATGCTTGCTTCGGAAGGGGTCCTTTACTTATTCTAAAAAAAAAAAAAAAAAATCAATAAATAAAAAAGTTATGAATTTTTAAAAATAGGACCCTTATTTTTGCCCACCCTGTATATACATCTACATATCTCTCAGTCTATATGTCTAGCTCTCAGTATCCTCCATACAATAATGAAGACCAATGTGTATTTTTGTGTATATGAATAAATGTCAATCTGTCCCGTCAAACTATTTAGCGAATAAAAAACATACGTTTTACTAGTCGAAAACATTTCAAGTGGTGGTGGGGAAGGAAAAAGCAAAGACCAGGTGAGACAACACATTCACTTTAAATAAATCGGACAAAAAAACTTATCCACTCTAAATAAAAAAAAAACAACGGTTGGTGGTGACTTGTTTTAGGTCATCAAAAATGATAATAATAATTATATATGAAAAATTAAATTACTGACGTAATTCAATGATTTTATGAGAATATTAGTGCGAACACTGGCAAAGTCTATATGTTTAGCTCTCAGTTGTCTATATAGGTGTATCTGTCCATTTATCTATCCCTCTCACTCTTGTTTACTGACACTAGTTTAGAGAATAAACTAAAAAGACGACTTTCAACCTCCAATCCGTCTCACACTCTATGGATTTCTGTATGTTCATCCGTCTATCATTACAACTTCAAAAAATAAAGATTAACTCATTTGAATACTAAATTCTAAGCCTGCAAAATTCTGAAATGATATAAAAAAATTAAGCATTCTTTAGAAACGAATAATCACAAGTTAGGCATTAATTTGAATTGCTCTAAATACATTCAATATGGTATAGGTTATATACTGTCTCCGTGATAGGGAACACTCTCTCTCTCTCTCACAAATATAGGATATGTATTTAGATTTATGACGCATTCAACCACATCACATATGTGTTTGTGATTTGATGTATGTCTGTGAATATGTAAAGAACCAGAGAGAGAAAGAGAGAGAGAAAGAGCAAGAGAGGGGATGTGTATGAGAGCATGTCTGCGATCTTATAATCTGGTTCCCCTATCCTCCTCGTAATCAGATTGTACACGAGCATCTTCTAACACATCAGATTACCAATCTCCGTGTTTGTCTTGGTGGCTAAAGAACGGCGCTTAGACAAGTTCCATTCGACAGCTACACCAATAATTCCCAAGTCGTTTCAGCGAATAGACGCGCTCATTCGCACTCACACACACCATTTTTTATATTACAATTTCTGTTCGTGCGTACAAAAGTGATATTAATGAGTTTTAGCAATCTGCAAGTTCTTGTCATACAAGACATTGTAGTGAGTTAGATCCTAACTGGCTGCCATTATTTATTCTATTACTATGATCTGCTGTAGCAATATGTGTATGCGCATGCGTTTATGTGTGTTTAATGTATTAGATTTCCAACTAGATTCCCGTCGTCTTTTAAATTTAAATTTCAAATTAAAACGTTTAATAACAAAGAACAACTAAGTAACCAATGATCTATTCTCTCTTGTTTTTTACAACTTCTTCCAAACCCTTACTTGCAATATCTCGTCTGCAGAAAGCAAACAGCGAAAATATAAAAGAAAAATGAGTTGTCAAAATGTATTATTCTTAACGTGACATTCCATTTGAATGATTTGAAAATAAACAGAAATTAACTTTGACTAGAAAACAAAATCGATTACAAAGTAGAATTCTCGAAATAAAAATAGATTCCAAAATTTGAAAACACAATGAATTCTCAAATAAAAAAAAACGGTTACCAATTTAATAGTTCGACCCTCACTAGTTTCCGATATTTATTGTATTACTATAATATGTTGTGTCATATGTATATGTGTATTAGCATGCGTGGTGTATCCGTCCAGTTGTGGTGGCGTTATTGGAGTAAAACAGTGCAGGTGTTTGGATTTAAGCGTAATGTTTTAGACAATAAAAGTGTTATAAATACCGAAGGCTCCGATTGGTCGAGTAAGATTACGTTCTATGAGAGAGAGAGAGAGAGAGAGAGAGAGAGAGAGAGAGAGAGAGAGAGATAGAGAATAAGATAAATAGTCGGCTGTTAAGTAGCGAGGTGATGAATCGAAAGAGTGGTCATAGGTGCCCGTCAGGGAAATCTGCATATATGGTTGGCAAGATAAAGGCAAAAGTAGAAAAATGTTTTCGACAACAAAAAATTAAAAAAATACTGTATTATTTCTCTCTTTGATGTATTTTGGTCATGTCGATATATTATAGAATGAGAAGAGAAAAAACAGATACAGAAAAGGAAAAAAAGAAGAAAAAAGAAGAGGAAAAAAGAAAGAAGCAACAGCAGCAGAAGAAAATTGAGATGTAGAATAGGAGGAAATAGAAGAGACCGAAGTAGAAGAAGAACAACAAAAA
The DNA here is from genome assembly GCA_963556195.1 of Sepiola atlantica. NCBI lineage: Eukaryota > Metazoa > Mollusca > Cephalopoda > Sepiida > Sepiolidae > Sepiola > Sepiola atlantica. The sequence continues at coordinate 99,027,258 of OY744518.1, read as the reverse complement.
GAAGAAGAAGAAGAAAAAGAAGAAGAAGAAGAAGAAGAAGGAGAAGGATTGGCAAAAGAAGAAAGATAAAAAGAAGACGCAGACAAAGATGAAGAAGCTGGCAAAAAAGAAGAGGCAGAAGTAAAATTTATTTGCAACACTTTGACCAAATATGTTGGCTTGCATAATTCAATAAATACACGATGGGTATATTCAAGTGTTACATGTCCAACCAGCTCTTCATTCCCAACCAGCGTTCAGCTACGCGAATAGAAAAGTAAGTTAGAGACTTGTCCCAACACGACGATTCCACATCCCACATAAGCGACTAAGTCAAATATTAGAGAAGTAATGTATCTATATTCTAATTTCTTTCTGTGACAAACAACGTACACAACAAAGTAATAATCGTCTATTGACAAGCTTCTTTCCAAGAACTGCAAGCTTGTGGAACTCCCTTCCTGCTGAAATGTTCCTCCTAACTATAGCCGTGGTCTTTTCAAGACTAGATAGATATGGATCCCCTGTCTTTGTAATAATAATCTCTCGTTCTTCTTAGCTCCTTGCATAAGTGGTTTCTATTTTTTTTAAATGTAATTTAAAAAAGAAAGTCATGTTAGAATACACTGTACTACGGCAAACCTACTCAATGCGTGTTATAAATTATTACTTGTATACGATTTATCGAGCACAATAATTTATTAAATCCATTGCGACGAGAAAATAGTAAATCCATATGTAATTAAACAAATTAATATAGAGTTTGAACCCGACATAGTTGATTTCACCATCACTGGCGGTTTCATTTACACCAATGTAAATGATTAATACCTTTAAGGATTTCATGATTCACTCTGATCATGAAATACATGATGAGACCAAAAATATGCAATCGGTCAGAAAATTCACAATCCTTTCTGTAATCAACCATATGTCATATTTCAGTTTATGCTTGATTGTCCACAAATGTTTATTCATGAATAGCCAACAGTCTTTATTATTGCCGTTCAATGATATGCGAGGAGATATTTGTGCCTATCCCACCAGTAGAAGGTGTGATCCGAGATATTTCAAGTCACAGGACTTAAACCCAACGAAATCTTTATCTCTGAGATTATCTGAAAAAATAGTGTCTATCAAAATAATCCCCAGCCAATTCATGAACTGAAGTGCATCATTACAGCCCACATCGAGGCAGTGCTAGGAGAGGAATTTGTCAGTGGTATCGACGATTTTGCACGTCCTATTCAGGTGTGCTTATCATTGAACGCCGATAAAATAAAGACTGTTAGACATTCATGAATGAGACTTGGTCAACAAGTCAGGCAGAGACTGACATTTATCTATACCACATATGGTTGGATTGCAGAAAGAATCTTAAATGTATCAAAAAGTTCCATGGTGGCATATAAAGGGGGCACCCTTTAAAATCAGATCAACAACCAAATGTGGGAGTATAGATATCGCATTATTTAGAGATGTCAATATGTTGGAAAAAAGAAAAAGAATTAGAATGGAGGATTAAAGGCTGCGACCTATGATGACTTTATATGTTATTTTTACTTAGGTGAACTCATTGCAAACATCAATACAATATATATACACTTGGAAGTCAAGAATCAAGATGAAACACTTACATAAAGCATTACCTTAAATAGCTAGAATTAGTGAAACAGTTATAGGAAGTTGAATGGTATGATCTTAGTTCAGTGAATGTGAATAATCAACGTCCTTATGTTATTAGCAGTCAACAGGGTTGTACTAAAATAAATACCAGTAACATTAATGCTTGGACATTCTTTTAAATGCTAATTTATGGCATGGCATTACGCTAGGATCTGACAGTAGTCCTATAATGTATGTAAGATTAGGCAATAACCACATGTCTGAAAGGTTAGAGAATCTACATAAAATCAGGAAGACAATGGAAGTATTCCCGAATAGCTAAGTCCACCCCTTTAGAAGTGTAGCATACCTTGCCTTTCTCCCTCGTCGTATAGAGGTTGGTCGTGTCGTCTAGTGGATGAACTCTTTGTTCTTTCCCTCCTGCCGTGAACCACGCCGTCAGTGTCTGCAACAAAAGCCTCATGATGAACTCCGAAGACAAACTCTTCTTTTAAATTTAATTCATTTTATTACAAGCGTTGTTATTTCAACTGGGAGTCATTCACTACGTCGAGAGAGAGAGAGAGAGAGAGAGAGAGAGAGAGAGAGAGAGAGTAAGCAAATCACTACTTTATCGTAGTTAGTTAACAATGTTTTCTTAACAATTCATGGAGAGGGGGAAGGATTTCTCTCGTATGAATTTCCTTAAGGGAAATATTTTCCTTATTTTTACATCGTGAATCGCACGTCCTGCTCGATTCGCCTTCCGAATCAGACTAACGAAAACGCGCTTCTCGCGAGAACGAGTGACGCCACAGAAACTCTCGCAGGTGCAGACTGACCCTTGATCTGGAGTCTCGTCACACGGTAACCTTGTCACGTCTGTTAGATCTGACTGTGAGAGCAAGCCTTTTTCTGCACTCGACTGCACCCGCGTTAACTCGCGCAAGTCAAACCAACGATCTCCAACAGATACGTCCATTCCCATAGGGCCATTATCCAACAGGGGGGATATCGAGGCATAACCTCCCTTAAACCTACAAATATATCCTATTTCGATAACTGAAGTGTTAAGGGAAACGTTTTTGCTACCACCGATATTAAGTATGTTTTGAGAAGAGTAGAAAATGGTAAGCCAAAAGTAAGCTTTATTGTTATGTGGAGAAAAGTAATAACAAATTTAATAAAACACGCTCGAGTGAATTGGCGTAATACAGTGGTGAGTTTACTTGCTTGTGAAGTATGTGGTTATTTTTCTATTCTTCAAAAAGGTACATGGACAAAATCGTCTTGACTTCATATATATATATATATATATATATATATATATATATAATGGTAATAATCCAGGTGAAAAATATCCACAGGGTGGTAATCCAGAGAATTTTAACCGGGTTTATAAAAAGTGCTCAATATCAAAATAGAGCTTTATGTATGATAATTTTATTTACACAGACATGTACAAAATCTGCAGATGTTGTACATGTCTGTGTAAATAAAATTATCATATATATATATATATATATATATATATATATATATATATATATATATATATATATATATATATGATACAGAATGCTTCAAGCACACTAAATAACGCTCTTATAATGTCTTATGATAAAACCGGATTTGTATATGCAATACACAAGAAACTTGTGTGTCATTTCCCCGTCATAAAATGCTGTCTTTTCATTCAACATACAATAATTTGACTATCGTTCGATACCCTGTGTGTGTGCGTCAAGTGTCTTCAGACAGTGCGCGTTCGATATAATCGGCGCCCCCAGGTAACAAAACTGATTCTTTCTTTCGCAAAACTCGGACGTGGCATCACGCATACCATCAAAATGACTATTTTTTATGTTGCATTGTATTGTCCTATCGTCACCCAGGGGAGCCCAGCTGGTGTATACACCAATGGATAACGTTTGTCAATTCAATCACGAATAACATCAATACTGTACAATTCGAAAGATTCGTGAGGCGAAACGTCATTGTATTTTTGTTAAAATCAACTGAACAGATTAAAAACAGCTTTGTTTTGTCGTTTTGTATTATTTTAAAATACTAGAAACAATTAAATAATTTACAACAATACATAATGCACAGCTGACACTTTAAGCATTCTAAAGTTCATGAAAATAAGCTTTGAACTTTGACAGGAAATTTTATTTCATACTTTGGTGCTACACAAAACAATATTACTCCAACTAGACAACAACGAGTGTAGAGTCATAAAAATATCTAGTCCAATATTCTACAAACAAGCTGGATATTCTAAAGAAACGTCCATTTAATTTACGCGCTTTGTTATACGTGTGCTATTTAAAACTTAGACGTGACAAACAAAACAAAATGTTGTTAAATTGAACCGTGCTATTTAAAACTTAGACGTGACAAACAAAACAAAATGTTGTTAAATTGAACCGTGCTATTTAAAACTTAGACGTGACAAACAAAACAAAATGTTGTTAAATTTAACCGTGCTATTTAAAACTTAGACGTGACAAACAAAACAAAATGTTGTTAAATTTAACCGTGCTATTTAAAACTTAGACGTGACAAACAAAACAAAATGTTGTTAAATTTAACCGTGCTATTTAAAACTTAGACGTGACAAACAAAACAAAATGTTGTTAAATTTAACCGTGCTATTTAAAACTTAGACGTGACAAACAAAACAAAATGTTGTTAAATTTAACCGTGCTATTTAAAACTTAGACGTGACAAACAAAACAAAATGTTGTTATATTTAACCGTGCTATTTAAAGCATAAGCGTAACAGACTGAGAAAAATGCTATATAGAACTAAAACGCGACAAAACGACTGGCGGACATACTCCATAATGTTAGATGATCGGACGCATTTGTCCATTCAATCTGTCCGTATTGTGGTAAAACTGCAGTATTATGTTCGCTATAAATAATGCATTTGGACATTTTTTTACTATGACAATGCATATGAAATTAGTTCTGCTATATGAATTTATTTGCACATTATTTTCTATAGTAATGAATTTGAAAATTAGGTTTTCTATAAAAATGCATTTATTTTTCCTATAGAAATGCTATAGGAAAGTAATTTGAAATAACTGCGTTTGTAAATTGATGGCTAGAGAAATGTATTTGGCAATTATTTTTTCTATATGAATGCATTTAGAAATTATTTTGTTACAGGAAGCTATGTGAAAATCATTTTTGGCTTAAGGTATTCGGAAATTATTTCTGCTATGTGAGTGTATTTGAAAATGATGTTGTCCAAAGGAATGTAACTATGAAAATATTTTTACATTTGGAAATGATTTTCTCATCACGTCCAATGATTTTATATCGAATACGTTGGCTGGTTCGTTGCCGAAAACCAATATCTCTTGTTAACGATTCATTATGTAAATGAATTGAACGAAAATTGCTATTTTACCTGTAACTGGTGAAGCATTTTGATTTCCACCAGTATTCTTTCAGAAATTATCGCAATCAATCTGATTTCATTGGGACTCTTCCTGGACTATTCTGATGATTATGTCACTGCAATCATGAGAAGATAAACAGGTTTTCTGGTACATTCATGTACATGACTTCGCTGTTGCCGTCTGTTTTTCAAGACGCTTTGTGTTCTGTTACAAGTTCTGATTTAATCGTATCCATATTCTCTTCTGGAAACCTTTTTGTCACGACGACAGATTTCAATAAATATTGGCCGCAACTTTTTCTTGACACACGTATCATTGAAATCAAAAGTCAATATCAATACACGTCGAACATTTCGATTCTGTTCAAAATACCATATTCCTTATTTATATGAATCAGAATCTTTCTCATAATCAACTGAATAATAGGTTACTGCCGAAGCTTCTATTACGTACGATATTAGCATATAGTATTATACGAAAGCCGAGTCTTATACGGCTTTTTTCCTATAGTCTTGATTGACACATAGTAGTACAGGATAAAATGTACCTTTATTTTATGATTGCGTTTTGTTTGAAATAAATCTGTGTTGAGTATTCTAACTTAAAATAATGCATAATTAATTGAAATAATCAGCCAACTCTCTCTAGGCTATCTATGTATTCCCTTGCTCTCTACAACTCTATATTGATTCAACCTTTTTCTAATATGTCTTAATGTCTTTGTGAGAGAAAGAATTAATATTTTTTTCCGCGTGGCCATCTAATTGAAATTCATGTGTCTTTATATAGCATAAACATGTACGTTAAATAGAGAGCAAAATAATAAGTTTTGTGCATCTATTTAATGATAATAATGATAATAATAATAATAATAATAATAATAATAATAATAATAATAATAATAATAATAATGATGATGATGATAACAACAACAACAATAATAGTAATAGTAGTAATAATAGTAATAGTAGTAATAATAGTAACAGTAATAATAATAGTAATAGTAATAAAATTTAAAAAAGAAGAAGTAAAGAGACTTTTAACTATCTTAGAAAAATATATTAAAAAATTTATAAATTTTCAAATGCAGGTTACATTTTTAAATTGCTTTAATTTAAAATTTTAAAGTTATAAATGAAATAAAATTTTAAAACTAAAGTAAAACCGTAATGTGAAATGTAATAACAATTTTTTTATTTCCACGTAAACTTGAACTCGTCAAAAGCTTTTTTAGCTTTGTATAAAGTTTTGTTTATGTTGCCTCATCTGACGGAGCGACAGAAAAACCACAAGTCTGTCTATCTGTCTCTCTGTCTGTCTTTCTCTCTCTCTTTCTCTCTCTCTCTCTCTCTCTCTCTCTCTATATATATATATATATATATATATATATATATATATATATATATATATATATATATACCAGTATCACAAACATCTCTTTACATATAACATTCTATTTTATACACATATGCATCAGATTAACTCGTAAACTAATGAACCAATTATTATGGAATTTGAGAAAACACTAAATACAAATAATTTATGAACTCTCGTAACTTTCGCTTCCCTTATTTTGTCCTTTAGTCCCCACATTCCATGAGCGATGTTTCTGACAAAAGCAGGTGGGAATTGCTGTTTTCTGAGTCGAAATCTGTCCATCTAACACTTATCGTTGGTTAGTTTTTTACCTTGAAGTAGTTATTTTAGCTCCTTACATCAAGTGGCTTTATGTCTTGTCTGGATCGACTCTCATAAAAAATAAATAAATAAGCAATGGATCTACATTCAAATTTGAGTTCTATTATGTAATAAAGCCCTAACCAGACCTACCGTGCGCATGAGTGTCAATAATAAGTATGTGCGGGGTAAACTCCTTAACTAATGAATTATGAGATGCGTATTCTACGTAACACGGTGAGTAACGTGGACCTATTTGTTATGTTCTTTGTAAACTTTACCATTTATAGGCGTGACCTTAAAACCCCTTCTCCTAAAAAAGAGGAAATTATAATTGAAAACTAATGCCATAGATATTACGTATACCTGTCTTAGTACACGTATTTTGCTAGTACTGTATAATTTCAAATATTTGTACCAATCAACATTTGAAAGAAAAAGTTATGCTAAGTTTGGGGCTTTACAGTTCCTTTTCAAGAAACTAACAATTATAATCAAATAGTACTTACTCAGATATTGTGAACATTGTGTTTCCCTTTATGAAAACCAATAACTGAACATTATATTTATCTGATTGCCCATACTTTTGCACCTGTACTGAAATAATCTATGCTGAGTACATAACAAAGCCGAAGGAACTGCGACTACATAAAACGGGATTTGAAACTTTGTTTCTTGTTTAGAAAGAGTAGCAACTTGCATACAACAGTCAATCTGAATAGGCATGTCAGCCTAGTAAGAAAATCGATTCAAGTTTGAGACACCTAGTCCTCTTTAATGCTGAATGCAAACAACGCAACGCGGTCTTAGAGAATTACTATGTTTCTGGTGCATTTGACATGTACACAACTTTTTTTAGATGTGCGATTTAAAATCGTTTAGAAAGTCTGCGCATATTTGCCTTTTTGGTTTCAAGCTGTTGCTATACTTTACAAAGGAGCAGAAACGGTGTCAGTTGGAGAATATGAAGAAGTATGGCAGTTACTGAAATAGAAAGCGATAGAGTAGGAAATAGTCGCTAAAAGATAGAGAAAAAGAAAGAGGAACGGGTAACAAAGGGCGAGGGTTGTAGGTGCTAAGAAGCGATCAGTCATACGTTAACATATATCGCGGCCTTATATGGAACCAGTATGGAGAGATCATGACGAGAATACAAATATACTTAGTCGATGAAAACAGTTAGAGATAATCATAGTAACAATAAGTTATATATATATATATATATATATATATATATATATATGCATTTTATGGGTGTAGAGATGCGTGTATAGATTTTCGTGTGTATATATGTATATACATAGACATGGGGATAGAGATTGATAAGTGTACGTGTATATGTATATATGTCTATATATATAAGCAACAAACCATCTCATAAAAATGTCTTTCAGACATTTATTCTGAAACCGAACCAAATCAAGGCAGCAAACCTTATTGTATATATAATATTTAATGTCTTTTAGATGGAGCTTTATAACAATAATAAATAATTAATTTAATGCATATTTAGATAAGTTAAAAGAACTATATATAATCTATTTATGTGTGTATATGCATATATGTATTTATGTATGTTACTATGGAAGTGAATACATAGACAAATGTGTTCGTATGAAGATGTATGTATATGTATGTGGGTGCGTCTGTGTATGGATCTGTATATGGGTAGACTATATTCTCACGTCTTTACAAGAAATGAATCAAGATAACAACTGATATAACACTTGCGACCAGATAAGTCAATTTCTCAGAAATATGAGGAAGTTTGTTTGAAGCAAAATACATTTCCGAGAATTATGTAATGGTTGGTGGCTATAATCTGATCAGTAAGAAAACAAACTAATTAAAACTATTGACACAAATATTTTCCTGGTTTAACTCGAACGTTTTTTATAAATATATTTACTTGAAAATTTATCTTGAAAATATATACTATTAAATATTTGTATGTACGATAAATGTAATTTAGTTAATTATTAGGAAAACAAACATAGTTATTTAATAATTACCATTAAATATTTAGTTTTTTAATAGATTTCTTTGAATAATGATAACATTGACGATAGCGGTTGTGGCAATATTGTATACAAAAAAGGCATTAAATAAAACAACTAGCAAAAAATACGTGTCATAAATGGTAAAATAGTTTTTAAAAACTTTAAGAAAATGATTAAAAATTGGCTGACGTCTTAGAATGTGTGTCTTCCAGACTTCCTCCAAAATGATTTATTTATAAATATAACACTTAGGTAAAAAGTAATGCTTTTATACAAAATTATGTGTTCAAATCTTTCGGTTTTCATGTCAAACTGGTATGTGTACCCCTTCTCTCTTTCCCTTTCTCATATATAATTACTATAGTTATAAAAAACTCAATGGGTTTTGCTTAAACTTTATTCTATTTTCTTTTTTATTGTTTAATGTTTTAAAAAGTGTAAATAACTTTGGGTTGAGGAGCGCGGAGTGCTGAAACCATGCTTTTTAGCTTCAAATGGAGTTGCCTACGCGCCAATTGGACTGAATATATAAAAGGAGTCTTCTTCTCGTACCGCAGCAAAATATTTAAAAATATATAAATACATCTCATACAGTTGCATTATATCTTATGAGTATTATGTTATATTTTTCGTCTCTCATTGGCCAGAAATGAATATGTACTTTTGAATTTTCCTCAAGAAGCCTATACATTTTCATGATGAGGAACAACGACGATTTTAATTTCAAATATTTTGATGAAATTCATCTAATCGAACATCTTATGCTAATATAAGAGTCGTTTCTGGTCGGATCATTGTCAGAGAATAGATAAGGAGTAACAACATTACTTACTAGAACCTTACATTACATCTAACTAATGAAAGATTCTCGCAGCAACTGATTTAACTGCAATTATCTTATGTCACATTTTGCAAGAACCCAATCAAGTATTAACTGCTCATATCAGGTTCAAAATGACTACTAAATAATCCTCATAAGGTGTACTGCATAAGCTTTGCACATGAATCATATATACACTATACGAAAAAGACACCTATATTTGTTGCTTGTTTTTTTTATTTTTCGTTTTTTTTCGTTCTTCGAATATATATATATATATATATATATATATATATATATATATATATATATATATATATATATATATATATGTGGGGGGGTATGTGTGTGCATGTGTTTTCGTATTTATTTGAGTGAAGCATTTTTTCTTTTCTAATTCATAAAGTGCACGAAAATTATGCCCTTAAGATAGGAATCGATATCCGCACACTAACCTATTTAAATCACCTTTCTGTGTATTCTATACCATCCTATTTGATAGTTCGATGACATCCACGTGCATTTTATTCTATACTAGCAGGACCCGTGTCCCGGCGTTGCCCGGGGAAATATAACAGCCTGATTTTAATTTATAAGTTAAATAAATAGATTCAGAAAATAAATCATTTCACTGGAAGTAATTTAAGTAATTAAAATAGGATTGATGTTTTACCTTCTGGTGCCAATATGTATAGACATTGTGGAGAGCCTACCCTTGAACATCCTACATAAAACTGCCCATGGCTAAAGCAAGGTGAAGTCAAGTTTAGACCAACCACTGCCAATGATTGTCCTTGGGACTTGTTAATTGTCATGGCAAAACACAATTTAACTGGGAACTGAAGCCTTTTAAATTCTATTGCAGAATCCGACGGAATAATGGGTATTCTGGGAAAGAAGGTCAGTTTGCCCCTTGCCACACCAGTTAGTATTACGGCTTCTATCACATGAGGTTGCATGCGTTTAACACACAGTCTTGTTCCATTACATAGCCTTGGAGCATCAAGATTCCGGAGTAACATAATTGGGCATCCAGCTTTCAGCGTTAACTTGTGTGTTGGCATACCAGGCAATTCTAATGAATTTAAAAATTCTGTAGGGTATTGTACAGCCTGGTCGTCATCAAGAGTAGAATCCACAGAAGTGAAAGTTTGTTCATCACCTGGAATTTCATCAAGCAGTTGTTGATTGATGACATGTACCATGTCATTTTTAGGAGCTAGAATTGCTCTCTCCGTTAGCCATTCAGGATGCACATAGTTTTCGGCTATATTTGGATAAACTTTGCTACTAAGTTCTGTGAGTGATGAAACAATTGAGCCAATACCTGGAGTAATAACAATATTGCCATTGTTGGTTGTTGCAAGCTTGCCATCACCTATTTTAAGGAGTAGGGAGGCAAACTCACCAGCCATTGGGTCACTATTGAGATGTACACGCATGTTTGTAAATAACGTTACAGTCTTAATGTACTTCCACAAATATGACAATTTAATGCAAGCATTAAGTTCGTCAGCGGGACTTCCACGTGGAACAATAGGAAGCGTTTGTCGGAAGTCACCTGATAATAAAAGTGTTATGCCACCCATAACAATATCACGTCTCTTGAGATCACGCAATGTTTTATCTAGAGCCTCGAACGCTTGTTTATGTGCCATTGTACATTCGTCCCATACGATCAAGGAACAATTCTGTAAAACTTTGGCTGAATCTGATCCTCTTTCTATTTGACAAATTGGATCAGCATCTTTTGTTAAGGATAATGGCAACTTAAATGTGGAGTGAGCTGTCCTACCACCAGAGTGGCTGCAATGCCCGATGATGCCACTGCCACAGCTATTTTGCCTTCTGACCTAACTTTAGCAAGAATTAATTTGGTAACAAATGTCTTTCCTGTACCTCCGGGTGCATCAAGGAATATCAGGCCACCTTGCTGATCTTCTACAGTATTAACTACAGTACGAAAAACATGAATTTGCTCATTATTTAGTTGTACGATACCATCTCGAACAATTGATGCTTGCTTATGAGGTTGATAACTAATTTCACGTGTCCATGCAGTAATGACCGGATGTGTATTAGATCGATTAGGTGAGGTAAGACCCAATTTTGTCAGTGTTTTACCATTCATCTGATAAGTCATATCTTCGATATGAACTAAAGCCATATTGAAGATGTCGTCTGAAAATGTTATATCAACTTCAGGCTGCTGATTGCGTTTCCTAAGAAGGAAATCTTCACTAAAAGCTTATTTGTGTGCATCCCAAAGTCGTTTTGAATGAGACACTGCACATGATGTCAACATGATGGCAAACAAATGTCTCAAATTGTCTGCAGATTCAGATATAGATGCTTCATGTAGTGTCGCATCCCAGTGGTTATCATCTTCAAGTAGTCCATGTGCACTACATGCATCCCTGAATGTAGTCACAACTTGACCATTGATCGTTTTTAGGTCATTAAAGCTCTGTGGACCTCTAACATTGTGTAGAAGCAGTCTCAAACAGAAGCAGTCAAATTGATTTGGATGCACGGTGTATACCCTGCCCAAAACTTCTGTTCTTTTAACACACGAATAGCCTGGAACTGGCTTACCCTGTAATCGTCGCTTGAAGACCTTAGTTTTACTGTCCCAGGTATAATAAAGTGGAACTTCCGAGTAAAAAAGTGTATGTGCAAAAAAATCTGTTTGACACAATTTGAAGAAAGTTGTTAGAGTGGTTGAATGTGGATTTGCAACTCTATCTGCTGCAGTACTTTCAGTAAAGTATATCCGCTGTCCATTTTCTAGATGAACTGATAGGTGAATAACTGGGGGATGATGTACATGTATGTGAAAGTTAAGTATTCTCCAAATGGCTTCATTGGTTGATATGTAACGTCCTATTTCGTATCTCTTAACTTTATCATGAGCATTGCTTTCAATTGTGAAGATAGCTTGATCACTACCTTTATTTACATATTTACAAATGTATTTTATTGATTTCACGCTGTTGCAGTATTCAACATTGATATATGCATCAAAAATCTTACAAAGCAGTTTATTATGTGGTACAACCCATCGGTTGTCTACAGGAACTGTTATGTTGCCAGGTAGGGTAACTGTTGTCTCAAAACCTCCAGCTAAAGGAGATAGTCGTCGATATTGTGGGTAGCCATTTGTATCCGATTGAGTTTCACTCAAGAAGTGTCTGGGATATCTCTTACTGCAGTGTCCATCTTTGAGACAGAGTGAACATCTGTTTATGTTTCCACAAGGTCCATGAATCATATGGTGCCTAATGATATCATGTAAAACCGGATCTGCCACTGGATCCGGAATTTCCGCACTGATAACTGAATCTATGTCAGAGGATCTCAATTTTTGTTGAAGCCAAACCAGACAATGAGCATGTGGCAATCCTCTTTTCTGCCACTCAACAGTGTACATGTATGCTATGACCACTCCGAAAATGTTTCCTTTCGTTAGGAGTTGAATAAGGATACCTAGCTTTAGATGGAAAACTCTTGCTATGAGGTCATGACGATCATGTGGTTGTTGATTCGGAAGGAGTTCATTCACAATCTCAGGCCATTTCGGATTGCAGGTAAAAGTTATAAAAAAATCCGCAGTTCTATATTTTCTCACATACACCATCGCATCTTGCGTGCGTTTATGCATTTAGCGAGGTCCCCCAGTAAATGTTGCTGGTAGGATTGTCAGTTGGCCAACATTGTCAGTATTTCCATCAATACTTAGTGAGTCCCTCAAGTGAATGTAATCAGCAACTCTTAACTCCTTTTGATGTGTCTTAATGTAAGTAAGTCTCTCATGCTCTATTTTTGCATACATATCAACTATGTACTGTTGAAATAGCTTCCTACATTTAAGCAGCATGTTAAAACTTCCGTCACGGACCATAATCCTATATGCATAGAAATCATTACAAGAAATCTTTTTTCCTACTACTAACTGAGTGGTGTGAGGATTTGTTTTCCAAACAGTGAAATGATAGCCTTCTTGACCTGTCCAATGAATGATCGAGTACTGTAAAGAATCATATGCCCGATTTGTTTCAGAGATGCGCTGAAGTTGTTTGTTTCGAAGATGCAAAATGATGTCCCGATGATGAAACTCCTGACCCACTATTACAACAGCAACTTCACGTGCCTCGGGAGCATTGAAACGTCGTTCATGTTCTCCTGTAGGAGTTTTGTCAGCATGTATAACCACTTTTAAGTCATCACCTCCATTATGCTCCATCGCCATCTTAAATTGTTGGATATATAAATTTTCTCTGTGAAGCATGCTTTGCAATGCAAGAACAATATCTAATTTAATGTTTGAGAAAGAGTTATATCTAATCGCCGCTGCTTGCTGTTCATCACCCAGAAAATATATTTGTAGAAACTGTGGAAATTCCCATTTGATAGGAAGCAAGGAACCCACTCTATGACAAATCTGGCCACAAACTTTAAATGTAGGCATATAGCCCTTTTCACGTATTTGTTCAGCGCCAAAGCTTGTCATACTGAAGCAGTTGTTATAAATCCGAATGTTGTTCAGGAAATGTATTGAATAATGTGAAGTGTTATCAATAAGGGATTTTAATGGTTCCGGGGGTATACCTAAATCTTGAATAATAACTTTGCCCCCAGAACAGCACATACCTGGTGACTCCCTAATCCATTTTTTAGCGTTACATTTCGTACACGTTTTTCCGTTGTTCATTGTGCCTATTTGAATGTCTCGGCGTAGGTGATAATTACGCGCAACATCATAATTGCGGCCTTCATGCCACCAGAAATTTGCTTGAGGAACCGTACTAATTGATGTATGTAGCTGCATGGCTTCAAATGTTAGTGTATATAATATGTTTCTGATGTGTATCAATTGGGCAAATGGAGGGGGGCATTAATTACTATTTAAGTCACGTAAATTCTATTTCCGTATGGAGCTTGAAAGGCAAACAAATCTGATATGTTGGTCAGTAAATACTACTGGAAGTTATTGTAGTAAGTGTGAAAAAGAAATATTGTTGTCGTCGAGTGGTGAGAAGAAAATGTATTTAATATAAGGGCAGCAGTTTTTTTTGGGGGGGGGGTGATTTTAATGTGGCTTTGTAGGCCTCTTTAATTTTCAAAGGCCCTCTTATCACAGAGCGAGTAAGTGTTTATTAAAAAATTTCAGCAGTTGTTTTATTTTTTTTTTTGTGAGTTTAATGTTTAATTTTTTTTAATTTATTATAATGGAAAATATCCGAATAT
>OY744518.1:99000014-99007514 GCA_963556195.1 Sepiola atlantica | reverse complement strand
ATATATATATATATATATATATATATATATATATATATATATATATATTTTTTTTAAATACAGATTTTAATCAGACATGGAACAGTGGTTCCGTCGTCTTCAGCATAGTCTGAAATAGTAAATGATGGAATTTCTTCAAAAAACACATCTAACTGTTATGAAACGCTATGTACACAGGATTTTGAAATGGAGAGCCGACGATAAACGCTTAGGTCAGAAAAAGCCGTTAAAAGAGTCTATATTTAGAAGTAAAGCAAGAAAGAAAAGAGAGAAAGAAAGAAAGAAAGAAAGAAAGAAAGGAGGGGAAAAATAAAAAATATATATATATATATATATATATATATATATATACTTTCATCTTTGTTACATTTTTAATGCATTCTGAGTTTCTAGTTTTAGCTAATTATTATTATTTTTAGAAGGATTAGATTTTTAAAGTTAAATTTAATCATTACGGTATTATTGATTGAATGAACTTCGAAAACTATAATTAATGTTTCTTAAGATAATGGTTTTTAATCGTTATTTGTTAAATTATCCGATGGAAATAGCTTCGAAAAGTTGAAATAAATAAAGATTTACAAGAAATAACTTTCTATTCGACAGTTTAAATACTCAGAAATGTTTTTTTAAAAGCTCGGCTATGATTAATGCAGACTCATAATCTTTGAAAACAAAATAAAATATATAAAAGTATAAGATCATGTTAGCCTGTCCGAAATCTATTTTGAATGTTATATCTATAAAGTGAGGGTATTAGTAAATATAGAGAAGAGATAACAATTAATCAAATAAGCGCGGATTACGAAGACTACCAGCAACAGGTAACACATTTTTCGAATTATGTAGATAGTTATATGATGCACTTTTAGTTGGAGGTCATTCTGGTGTTTTCAAAACATTTAAGCGTATAAGTCATGGTAAAAGATTGGGATGACATTCACTTGTAGTTAGCTGATTCCATTTCCCGCATCGATCGCCATCGTGCTGTCAAATAAACACATAAGATTTTAGTTTTGTTTCTTGTATTTTACACTTTTCTATTTTCTATTGTTTTTTTTTTACTTTTTATGAAACGCTAAATAGGTTTGTTATGCATCGTGGCGCTATTCATTTAACTATCATATATCGCGATTAATAAAAAATTCGACGATGTTGTGCTTATTATTAACGTTCTGTCAATAATAGTCGTCATAAATTGTAACCACGAACGGTTGACTCAATTATCAATGCAAACATTGGTCAATGAATACTTCGCCAACGTAAAAATGATTGATGACTATTAAATAGACGTTTTAAGAACCGTTCAATTAATATTTGTTATGTCTGTGTCTGATCTGGGCATTGTTAAAGTTGAACGTTTTATACTGTGGGCCGCTTTTTTCTACATTTTATTTTGTCGTCTATGTTGTGTAAATACAACTCTTTTTTTTTATTCTACCAAACACCAGTCAGTCTTAATAGATTAGTATTTATGTAAAATGGATAAACGATTTTAATTAAAACTATTTCCATTAAAAATAGTTCAATTGACTTACTTCTTTACTTTACAAACGAGCCCCCATTTATCATGACTAAAAGCGAATCGAGGATAAGTGTTAAAGGACGTATGGATTCTCAGTTGAATGGCGAAGAAGATCATGAGAGGATTGAAAATAATGAATGGAATGAATAAAAGTCGATAACATTTGAGGATTGTTTATGACAAGTATTTGTTGATACTGGATGTGAAGACACTCATGTTGTAGTCTGCAGGGAAGCAGTCCCGTAGTAATCTGCTCCACGGATGGAAAGTTCTTCGAAAGAAACTCTTTTCCTGGAAAGTCCGTTTTGTGTTAGCCACAACGAAGAAGAAAGGAAAGTTATTGGAAGTGTTGATAGAGAGACGAGTTCTTGTTGTGAAGGTATTACAAGGATGAACCAGTAATTGAAGCTCAGACGAGCTCCTTTCATAGAAATAACGATAGCGTAAGAAATGACTAGCAACATCTCATCTGTGCGAAAGAAACTGTGAAGAAGAGAATATATCATATTATTCAAGATTATGAAGTCGATTTTGTACTTTGTCCAGTCAGAAAATAGATCTCCGATCCTTATATCATCAAGTCTGGCAGCTTATGTCGTATCTGACTTTTTATACGTAAAGGGTTACACGAAGCTTTAGAATCATACCACATTTTTTCCAGTAAGCTTAGCAACGGATTTGATATAAGACTTCCATTTCATATTTGGAGTTAAAATTAGTTCTAGGAGTTTATCAAATCATGGGCATAATCAAAGAGAGATCTATTCATTTCATCTGGAGAAACACTTTAGTTAGCGTGAGCTCAGAATATAGGATTCACATATTCTAAAAAAATAAACGAATGAAATTGTTTAATTCAAGGCCAAAGGGTACTCGAATATAAGGATTAGTGAGCTTTTCAGTTGGATGATGGCAAAGTACTATGAAATGATTCTAAACTATGAGTAATTGACAGGGTGACATGACAGATAATTGTTGATATTGGTCTTGAAAATGACTATGTTGTAATCTGCAGAAGAGCATTCCCGCGGTAACCTGTTCAATGTGTGGGAAAGAACCTTGTTCACGGAAGTCCCCTTTTATTTTAGGTACACAGCGGAAGAAAGTAGAGTTTTTTTAAGTGTTGGTAGAAGACGAGTTTTTGTTGAGAAGGTATTTCGGGTGGGAGCATTGCATAAAGCTCAGTCTAGCATATACCATAAAACATTGGTTGGGTAGAGAAAAAACTACCAACGTCTCTTCTGTAATAAAGAAATTGCAAGGAAGAGAATATATCATATCTCACTAGATTTCGAAGTCGATTACCCCATAGCAATAAATACCAAACTATACAAACATAATGGTCTTCGTAAAGTTTCGGATGTTGTGATTATTTCTTATATTCGTTATTTGGTTTTCTATTAGATAAAATAATTAATAATTTTGTTAAATGTCATCATGTTTTAATTATTTAATGGATCAAATGTTATAAGTGCATAACTGATTAGGATATCCGTAATGTACCTCAGAGAAGAATTATAATATTTATAAGGTTAATGTTTAATACGCTTATAAGATATGTTTACTTAATGAAATAAAGAAAAACAGAACGTGATAAATGGGTGAATTTAAAAGACAAAACTCTATTACGGATTTCTAGAAAACATTGTGTCTACGTCAGGAAGCCTTATAGTAGTGGGAGAGGTGTATCGCACAGATAAATGTTGCCATTTTATTTATATTTTAATTCTATTTTCGATACTGATAATTGAACGTATTCAATTATTTTTACGGAAAAGCATTTCCCTTAATGCTAAATGAGAACTATGTTCTCTTCATCAGTGTGAGTTATGATGAATAATCTATATTTATAAAATACAGTTATCTACTAACATGTGTTTCGTCATCTACCACTCATCAGCGTCTGTAAACCTAGCGAGACTTGAAACCGGGTCCCTTAGTAATTGTGGTATGACGCTCTTCTACTGAGTCACGAACCCGGCTATAAGTGGGAGCGTATATCACACTTATAAAGGTTGCTATATATATATATATATGCGTCACATGTTAATCCGTCATTAGATTTATTTAAAAAAACGCTGATATCTGTACCTTTTTATTTTCTAATGGGTTACAGCCTAGACATTCATACAATTTGAGTGCAGAATCAGAAAGAACATACAAGTTCACACAAGAATGCCAAATTCTATCAAAATTATATATATAGTGGTTTTGATGTATGCGAATAAAAGCAAATAGTGTGCTCGATAACAATGACAACTGCATAAATATTATGCAATGTAAATATACAAACCTTATAGCAAAACTTGTGGATTACATAAACCGTGTTCTTAGATCCCCCGTACCTTGCACGACTCACTTTTACATATTTATCTTCGCTGTAGAACTACATTTTATTAAAATCTACAGTTAATATCGATGCTTACATTACTTCAGATCTTAATCTTAGAATATTTCCACGTAATGTACAATTGTTTTGCATACAAAACATGGGTAAAAACAAGACAAAACAGTGGATTTCTTCATTTCATCAGTAATGGCTGTATTAGAGACCTATGGTATATCATAACTGACATAAAAATACATGTTTACACAAATTACAGTCGAATACAATAGTATATAACTACAGTTCTTTTCAGAAACAATTCGGAATTGTAAAGTTTTGCACGTGTATTTTCGTACCACTTTCGGTCATCCATGCCAATACACAAACGGATATCGTGTTCCTCACAACACTTTCAAATTACGAGAGAAGAGAAACGAAAACGGTGACAGAGAGAGAAAAGTAAATACGGTCGATAAAGTGTTATAGCAGTTACAACTTAATTTTCGTAGCATTTTGGGTCTTCCATACTGACACAAACGCTATTATATTCTTGGTATCGTTATTCTAACAAACAATTCCTAACCGAGAGTGAGAAAAGAGATAGGTAACAGACAGTGAGGGAGAGAAAGAGAGAAGAAGTGAGAAGTTCTTACAGCTTGCAAAGGGTTTTTTTCAGTGTATATTTAGTTTTTATATTTTCTCTTCGTAGCCGATTTTGCATAAACCCAGACTTATTTGATTCTATTCGTCGGATGCCTCTTTACATCATCATCATCATCATCATCATCATCATCATCATAAAATAATAACAGTAATAATAATGATTAATATTATAATAATTATTATTATAAAAATAATAATTTATATTTTTAATCTAATAGTTTTAAAAATTCACGACCCTACATGAAAGGCTAGCGCAGAAACTGGGAAGATGTATCCACAAAACAGATGTACCAGAGTCGATGACAAAAGTCATACAAAAAGACGCCCAGAAAGGAACGATCCCAAGCAACTAGAGGCCAATAACCTGTTTACCGACAATGTGGAAAATCCTAACGGCACAACAGAGAGAACAAATCTACCATTCCCTGAACAATTGTAGACTTCTGCTCAAGGAACCAAAAATAATGCCAGAAATGGAAGAGAAGGACGCATGATCTGTTATACATAGATCAAAAGATCATGAAGGAAGTAAAAAGCAGAAAAAAGAATATATACATGGCATAGATTGACTACGAGAAAACCTACGATAGAATTACTCAATCATTGATAATTGAATGTTTATAAATGTACAAGATACCCGACAAGATTATTAATTTTATTAAAGAAAGCAATTAGAATATGAGGACAAGAACTGACAGCTAGCGGACAACTCTCGACTGAAATAAAAGTACAGAGAGGCATTTTCTAAAGAGACTCCCTATCACCACTACTATTTATCATCGCCATGATGCCACTAAACTTTATACTAAGGAAATAGATGCCGGATAAAAGTTTACAGACATAGCACAAGGAATAAATAGCCTCATGTACATGGACAACCTGCAGTTATTTGTAAAATGCAAAAAAGAACTGGAAAAGCTCATAAACGACAAGAATCTTCAACTAGGATATTCAAATGGAATTTGAAATGGTAAAATGTGCACTGTGATAAAAAGTGGAAATCTGGAGACAATACAGGACATGGAAGTGCCCAACCAAGAGGGGATGATGGTGCTACGCGAACAGCTAGCTATAAATTTACAGAAATGAAAGAGAAAATTGGAAAAGAATACCTGAGAAGAACAAGGAAACCCTTACAAACGAAATTATATAGCAGAAACCTAGTAAAAAGAATAAACAAGATATGATTAAACAATAATTATCGATTCATCTCAGTCCCCCTACAAGTCAGTGATTTGGAACGAAGATCATGTCGATCAATCTCGGAAGTGGTCCAAACGCTTTGTCTTGACTTAGCCTTTTTCGGGGTATGAATGAAGACTTTTGATTTCAGATCGATAGGCCTTCAGTCGTAAATCATCATAGAAAAATATACGTAAAAGCACAAGCAGCTACCAAGTTATGGATAATAATTAGGAACTTTCGTGTGTTTTAGTAATAAGAACGGCAACTTCGTTTTCTGCATGTTGAAATGAAGCACGGTTTTCTGTCTGATATAGAGCATCGACTTGTGATACTAAATGTAGAATAATTTACACAGATGAGGGTATATTTCTAGCAAATTACATCTACCTTCAAAATTGCAGATGTTATGTTAATATTTGAGAACATTTCTATGATTTGAAGACAATCTTCACAAAATGAAACTTATTCGAAACTTCCGGTTTATATAATATTATGTTTCCGCTTCAGATTACATGGAATCATCTAATATATAATGAAGTAAATGCAGTTTCTTCATCTTTTCTTGTCGTCGATTTCTTTCGTCCAACAAAAAACAATATTCGATTATGGTTCGCGGATTTCTTATGGGTTGTTGCAGCATTTTGTTAAAAAGAATAAAATGTAATTGTTTATAATTCCTTCTATAAAATACTTTGAACTTGTCGGAATTATTTAAAAATACCCACATCTTGAAAAGGGACAAAGCTCTGTATTCGTCCATATTTTAGAAATGAATACCAGCATATTTTTAAAACAGTAAAGCGAAACAAATTGCAGGTATATATACTACAGGGCAACGGCGTGTAAGTAGAGCTAATAGTTATTAAGGGCACACATTTATATTGGTATTATTGTTAAATATCTCAGCAGTAATATGCTTTTAAAGTTAATTGTATATTTGATTTTCAAGATGCCATAAGGTATGATTGATGGCAGGTGGTCCTTCGTTTTATATGTAAACCATATCAGTTTATGAAATATCACTGATGAACTCAAGTGTAACAACTTGGTTGATAAAAACATCCTTCTCTCTCTTCAGATGGTCGAAAGGCGACTCGTAGTTTATAAAAAAATATGTATTATTTAAATGAACTAGCAAATATACGCCCCCTCTGGTGGCATATTTTTGTCAGAGTGGGAGTATTATACAATTGTGACAGAACTTCATACAATACGTAGTTAAAGCAAAATAAATATAAAAGTATTATTGTTTGAAATAAAATAAAAAGAAAGTATTTTATTTATGGATTTCAAAGGCGAACTCAAACGCCACAATATTTTTATAAATAAAATAAAGTAAAACATATTTCCTTTTTATAGATGTGAAAATAAAGGCAGACACTACATTTTTTTATAAATAAAATTAAGTCAAACATATTTTCTTTTTATAGATGTCAAGCGCAAAAGAAAATAATCGGAAATTACAACATGGCCGCCAGCGATTCAGACATTGCATTGAAGTTTGATTTTCAAGTCTTTAAAAAATAAATTCGAATTTTATTTCAGGATAAGAAATACAATTTAAGATTCATCAAAAAATGTCATCCAAAATGTGTGCGAAAATCAAACGAAATAAGCGACACATTAAAATAATCCAGATAGTACAATTTAACGCTGAACGGAAATATCTACTTAGTCCCTTCAGTTTTGTATTTTAACTATTTAGTAATTTAAACTTTAGTTAAGTTTTAAATATAAAGAAGGATTTTATACATGGAAGGATTCCCCCACACACCCGTAAAAACGGAGGAGATAATTCCTT
>OY744518.1:98977514-98995014 GCA_963556195.1 Sepiola atlantica | reverse complement strand
GTTCTCTCAATGGGTCAACTCATATTTATACGGATGTCTGTAGTAGTGATGTAAAAGAAAAATAACTTTTAATAAGAGTCGTTTTAATTTAACGCTATTGCTGAGCAAGAGTAATGGAAAGAATTTATGACGATGGTTGTGTTTAATTAGACTATATATTTTAATCTTTTGGTGCATGAAATGGAAAACTAATCCAGATTTCTTGTTCAGAAGGTTGTCATTATAATTTCATAATGGAAAAATAGCAATATTTATTACAAGGTTTGCCCCCCTATCTGGTATAGAGTTTGCTCTCGTTTAGGGTTCCAAATCTGTTCAGAAAGAAGGTTACGTTCGCAATCTTTCATAGGAAAAATTATTTTTATGCGTAGCAATTCTATATTTAATCTATGTTGCGGTTGATCAAATGGTGGTGCAGGTCTTCCTATCATTTGCACTTATATATTTATTTTCATAGTTAGTATCATCATTCATATCGTTGGATTCAAAGTTGTTATTATTATTATTAGATATTGTTAGTAGCATTTCTAACATCTATATTAACGTAATGGTCAGTTTTACGACACACTTGTATATCACATTGTTCTACATGTAGACGAAATATAAAGCATGACCACATAGGAAAACTATGTAAAAAACTAATAGTTTGCTTATTTTTACTCAGGATTCTTCGTCACAAGAAAGGTTTGCCATTCATTTATACAAATATATACGAAAAGGTATGAGAATGAGTTAGATGAGTGGCAGTAAGAATGTAAGAAGGTTTTATTAAAGAGGAGAAAATAAATATAAGACGGCGGATACGTTAAAAGCGACGGTTAAAAAGAGGGCGAGGGAATCTGCATGATGACACAGATATAGGTGCATCGACTAAGTAGAGTGAGAGGGTGGATTAGCCGAATGTAAACAAGGTGAAAGAGTGGAGGAAAAAAAGAGGCGATACGGGATAAAGAGAAGTCCAGACTGACGAGAGGAAAAAGGGTTAGATGTAAACCAGTTTTGAGATTAATAGAATGTTAATCTGAAAGAATCGCATTCTTTGCTTTCGCTTATTGTTGGAATCAGCAGTAGAAGCTTTAAGAAGACGTCACCATCGTTTCTTGATGTGATCTTATCTTTTCTATTTCGTTTGTTTACCCGTTTTCCATTTTATTCTATCTACACATGTTGTAGGCATATTTGTTCTTATATTGCATCCATCAAACACACACACACATACACGCACATACACACACCCAATATATATATATATATATATATATATATATATATATATATATATATATATATATATATATATGAAGCAATCCAACAAAAGATATAAGCGTCAACTAATATCTTATAATTAGTGAAACATCCGGATAAAAAACTGAAGCTCAATATACTGGATAGAGCATTAATATTATAATATAAAATGAAGTAATAAAATAAGGTGTCAATCAAATTTTATTAGAATTCAAAGTTCGTGCAAAACATCCTTAAGTCCTTAGCTCATGAGTTTTCAAAGATAATTCTTCTCTTCAGAGGACCATTACCGCAGTTATACTACTACAGGTAATAAAATTACCTTGTAAAAATCCCTTGAAAGATAAATGTAAGTTTTTGGGAACTATGTCAAAGATAATTATTAAATTAAAGTCATAAGACACGGAATTAAAAAAAATAATTCCCACGTTTTACTAAAAATTAGCTAAATTATACCCCTAAAAGTCATAAATGAGTAAAATCTGCGATGACTTATCGGTGAAGGACTTTGTTTACGAATCGACTATCGCTATGCAAAATATATGGAAGACAAAAATGTCATAATTTATCATTTTTAACTTTATATATAAAATGTTTTAGTAATAGTTTATAGAAGTTGAAAAGTTATTATCCATTAATTTCTTTATTCTTTTTTAAGCTTATAAACAAATTTAAGTACCTTATTTTGTTATAATAAAAAAGAAAAGCTTATTTAATTAAAATATTTGCAATTAAGATCTTACTTTATTTTTAACTAAAAAGGTTCATATTTAACTTGGTATTAGTTTTTAATTTTGTAATACTCTGAAATTATTGATGACGTCTGTTTACCAATGTTTTTCCTTAGAATTTTAAATAAAAGTTATTTTAAATGTTAAAAATTATTTTTACGTTACTGCGTCAATTTTATCAATTTTTTTTTACATGATTTAAAACTTTAGTTATTCGATTTATTCTTAACGTATCGTAACGATAAATGACATTGATTCTTTTTAAAATAAAGTTTTGTTTTTTTTAATTTTAAGTGTGAAGAAGTAAATTAAAGTCAATGACTACACTGACAATTTATTCATTGAAAAAAGTTAAAACAGCTATTTATTGATAAACAGAATTCAATTTTGAAAGAAAATTTCTTGTTTGAATTCTCTTTATTTATTATTAAATAATTGTTTTTAACTTCTTAAATATTTATTAATGAAAAAAAGACAAAACAAATACAAATCTTTCCAAATAATTGACGATGAATTGTGAAATTAACGAAATTGTTGAATCTCTAAAAATAAAAATTTGAGGCCGGTATAAAAGTGAGTGTTTGTTGGAAGGCTAATACCAGCTGGTTATTACAGAACGGGGCTACCAAATCAATCAAGGTTCATCGTTAGTAGAAATTATCCAATATTTTAAATTCTTTTTTTAGTTAACTTCCTGGGTCTGAAATTTTTCAATTTTTTGTTTATTTTCAAGATTATAAAAAAAATTATTGCGCTGATGATGCCACATTCATCTATGAAAGAGAAATATAATTATGTCGCATTTTTTATTTTCACAAAAACTCTAATCATTAAAACACATGAAATATTTTTTGCAATTATATTATTCTTTTGTGAAAATATTGATTAAACAATGCTTTATTCAATAATAATATCGCTAATTCAAAAAATTAATTTTTCTTCGAGTTATAGTGATTTTATTAACACGGTATTTACTGCCCTTTTTCGTAATATATACGAAATATTTTGAAAGAAAATGTAATTGTTAACATCTACGATGCTTTATTTACATAAACAACATTTTAAAAAGCATGTATTTTTTTTATTAATATATAAAAATATAACTTTAGTAAAGGTGTATTTTCTTTAAAAAAATAATACATTTTCACTAAGATTTAAAAAATAATAATAATGGTTTCATTATATTCCGTGATTGTTGATTAATAAATATTGAAAATTTCATTTAAATTGGTTGATTTCCTGAATTTTTGTGTATTTTTATGTGAAGGGGGGGGGGGTCAAAATGTTTTTTCATTTTGTGAATCGGCCATTGATTTTGCACGTACCTAGTGTAAGTTATGTTGAGGCGATATGCACAAACACACGCATACGGACACGCTTTAAGAAGCATACCTTAATAACTATATATATTTATATTTTAAGATCTCAAGGGGGAAAATCAGAATAACTATATATAAACTTTTCCTTTCATTTGTTCCAGTGTATAAAAATATTTAAAGAAAATCTGAAGTGAAATAAAATATATTCGTGCCAATAACATAGTTAATAGAAAAAAAACGAAAAACGGGATCCACCGAATCAAGTATCAATATGTCAGACTGATTTCTATTTGGGTCTGACTTGTAAAATCCGACAATATAACTTTATTAGATGACATTTATATATATATATATATATATATATATATATATATATGGTGGGTGTCTATTCGATTTCGAATATGACCATTTTTTGCGTATCGAAGTGATATTAGAGTAAAACCTCCCAGTGAGGCCTGCTAGACTTTTACAGACAATACCACAGGTGTTGTGATAATATGAAGGGATCCCATAATTGAAGCCATTTCTTGTCCGTGCTTGACTTTGGTGACTTAACAAACCGGCATGTTACAGAGTTACCAAATTGCATGTTACGTCTGTTCGCTGTTCCATTTTTTCTCCATGTGCTGGAGGTGTCACGTACCGTCTCTTCCTCGCTGCTCTCTTGAGCTGCTTATGTTTCGTCCTATTCTTTTCAAAACGCTTTTTTCAAAAATCACTTTCCTCTACTTAGACTTATATACAGCCATCCCCTCTCATCTTCCAACATCAATTTCAAAGCACCTCAAATCGTCTTTAAGACAATCTTTGAATCGATTAACCGGTTTGTGCTGTGGGTGAGCATTACGAATTAATTCCCCATAAATCACGTGCTTGGACAGTCTGTCATCAGTAGGACGAACAAGATGACAAGCCCAACAAAGTGTTTTCTTGTGCGAGATGCAATGCTTGGAACAGCAGCTCGCTCCAACACTTCGGTATCAGGGGTAAAGCTATCCAAACGGATGTTAAACAAGTACAAGGCAATTTTCATGGAAACCTTCTAGCAAGCGAATATGTGTTCTGCAAGTGGTCCATGTCTCACACGCGTATAACACAGTTTATACAACACAAGCCTCATACACAGATATTTTAGTTTCCAGACTGATCTCATGCGGTGTTCACACCCGTTTTTCCAGGTGATCAAAAGACAAACAAGCCTGTACAATATGTCTATTTATCTCAACATCCAACGACCCGTTCCTCGAAATAACACTACCCAGATACATAAACAGATCCACTACAAAAAGTATGTGACCTTCAACAAATATATCCTGTTCCTCATACAGGTTGCTAGGGACGGGACAAACACGCACACACACACACACACACACACACACACACACACATATATATATATATATATATATGTAATAAAAAATAATGAACTAAAACAATTCATGAGTTACCCTGGGTGAGATTAATCCATATATATTTTCTGTAAAAAATAGATATTATTACATACACAGGATATACTTCAAGTGTGCAGTTAAAAATAAACTATATAACTAATATACTATATCAGTCAGAGCTTTCATATATTAGTTGTGTTTATTTAAAAAATAGAAAACATATTAATTATAATTTAAAGTATTAAAATTAATCTCCGGAAATATATATGCAACAATGTCTATTTATATGACGCGCGTTTCTGAAAATCACTTTTTTTAACAAAATTACATTTAAGTAGAGTTTCAAAATGTAGAAGGCTTTCTTCATCAGCATTGTATCAATTACAATCTCAGGTAATCGTATACAAAGCACATTGGTATACCCGAAATTATTAAAGGGCATTCACAAGTCAAGAGAGTATAAAATATATGTAAGGATGTTAAGAGTTCGAATACAAAACGCCATTTCAAAATTATGTAGCTATCACTACAAAAAGCATTCCATTTTAACACACGACTACACAGAAAATCATGCTTTACGTAATATGACACGGGCATATTTTATTTTCGCTTTCAATTAAAATATGGTTTCAGTCGAAGTCGAGACTAAATATAGTCGTCCTTTTATTGTTTAATGTCTCAATGTAAACTAATTGGATTTATCGCGATTTGAATTCTAACTCTTCAATTGATGGTGCAACAATATATATATAATATAATTTCTCCGTTATCACGTAACAACAGCCCATGGCCCAGAGGATTTAGGCGGCCGCTTACAGATTCAAGGTGCCTTTGTGCACCGCGATTGTCATTTCTTTACACTCAGGAGAGCCGAAAGCTCGAAACGACGTGGTGTATGCAAAATAGTAAAATAGAATTTAATATTATATATATATATATATATATATATATATATATATATATATATATATATATATATATATTTGCATACTACCTACACATGTAAATTGTTCTGATATATTAAGCATTTGTATTCGAGTGTTTCAAGTATATGTATCTAATGCGAAACGCACACTGTTCAGAGCCAACGGGCTGTTGTGCATTTCATTTCAGTTCTACAAGTTTATGGTGTTTTGTCTTTTCTCCTCTTCTGTTATATTTTTAACGGCAGACACTTTACACTCCGACTAACTGTTTTTCTCGATCACTTGTTAGTTGAATGACTGGCTGTTTCCTTAAATTCAGTTCATTTAACCTACCGATCTATTTTCCGTTTGATTTTCACGAGTTTTCTTTATGTCTTTATTGTCTTTTTCTCGGTTCGTGGAGAACATTGCACTGTTGTGACCTCGAGAGGGGCGGGCTTATAATATCTGAAATGTTTCTAATTTTAAACTCAATGAAGTTGTATTACATGATTAAGTGCAATATATATCTTAATGTTGTATTCCACAGAGATAACTAGGTAATTCTGAAAATAAGATGATCTCTCTTTATTTGGCTATCATAGAAACCCCGAGCGGAAAATGGCCAGGCTCGTTACTTTAAATAGATAAATAGAATAAACTCTCGTAATAAATTAAATTGATTTTTTTCTCTTCAAATAAAAATTTAAAAATTAATTATGATGAGCCTGATTTGACAATTTAATCCCTGTAATTAATGCTTTATATATTCGCACCGAATTGCTGCCGAATCAGTCGTCCAGATAGCAAGAATCAAAGCAATGGCTGTTTCGCATTACCCTTTTCTGTTTTTAGGTATTTTAAGCTTTTGGAATAGTAATTAATATTAAATAACAGTTAATACGAATGTAATAATTGATTTGGGGCTTTGGGATCTTTTACTCTATTTGGGCAATTTCGATTTATTTGCTGGGTGTATCTAGGAAAGCTTTGTAAACAGCGAGTTTGAAGCAATTGTTTGGGGCGCTGTTTCGGGTTTTCGAGTGTGGTTATCTCTTGGGGGCATTTTTCATTTTCTTTTTTGTAAATTTGTCACCATTTGTGCGTTTGAGTGTTTGCCTTTTTTGTACTTAAATTTGCCAAACTTTTATCAGGACTCAATCTAGAACTTAACCGCATTTTTTCCTCACGTGTGTTTTTTTGTATGTAAGATGTTCTTTCGTGATTCAACAGTATATAATGCTACTTTCTGATGATTGACAAGATTGTACTGAAAAAATACACTTATCCAATTTTTGCCATGAAACACATATAAGAGATGAAAATTGACTTAGAAAAAAATATTTTGAGTGTATGATGAGAGAAAAAGAATATACACTCATGGAAATACGGAAAAAACAGATTGTAAAGACTAATGTAAACTATGATTTTAGATTGATTCCCCAATAGTCAGGAGAATGAAATATTCACACACACACACACACACATATATATATATATATATATATATATATATATATATATATACATATATATATGTGTGTGTGTATATATATTGTGTGTGTATTTAGGCAGCATTTTCTCATGTATGCTAACATTGTTGAAAATTGTCTGTTTAATTCTACTTTTTTAAATTTTTTTTATTTTTCTGATGGTCTTTTTTGGATTAAAATTTTTTTAAATTGATAAATGTTCCATAGGTTTCACGAACGTTTTCGATACGTCGTCGAATCATCCTCAGGTGTCAAAAGCAAATTAAAAAAAAGTAGGAGAGAGAGAATTTCATCATATGAAACCAAATTTCATATGATACTCAACGTCATGCGATTTTGTTATGTGATGCCATCCAGCGTTGTTGAATTTAAAATCGTCACGACCCCCAGGAAACATGCGGAAAACGTTCTATGCGCGTTTCTCAGCCGTCTTTTTTAAATTCTCTTCTTCCGCCGGCTTTTTTGTTCATTTGCTTTTGACACCTGACGATTATTCGACGAAGAATGAAAAACGTTCGTGACACCTGTGAAACTATGGAACATTTGTATATTTTTTTGATTTTAATACAAAAAAGACCATCAGAAAAATTGAAAAAATAAAGAAATATATAATTAAACAGACGAATTCTGTTATTTTTAACAATGTTTGCATATATATATATATATATATATATATATATATATATATATATATATATATACGTTACCCATTGAGCCACAACCACTACCGCTATTCATTCTACTTCATCTGTTAAGACATAACAAAAAATCATAAGTCTTCCAATTTCTATATTATTATTATTATTATTATTATTATTATTATTATTATTATTATTATTATTATTATTATTATTACAAATATGTGTACTCACTAGGAGGTCTCACACAGGTCATCAGTGATTGTTCACCGACAACCGGTGGTATTCCCTGGAGTCTGAGTGACAACAAGTCTCCCCAGATTTCCAGTATTCTCCACCTCTTTTCGATAGCCACCGAAAATAATATTGCAGTATCGCAACAGCCGTTTACCATTGATTTCTCCTTGGTAAGGAACATTGGTCTTCTCTAGGAGTTTGGTGGCAATAAGTCTCCCCAAGGTTCCAGCACTCACTGCACTTCTAGTGGAGGTCTGACCTGTGATGCCCTCCTTGGTCCGCTAATCCTTCTTGACCCTATGCAAATATTTTGTGTGGTGTCAGCCTAGGCTGGTACTATTTTGCGGGGAGGGGGGCGGGGAAGCTGACGGTGTTTCTTGTTATTTCTGTTCATAAGTTCATTTTTGTGTCGTGGCATTTGAGGCCGTTGTAATTTATTGGGGGTAGCTTATAAAGTGATGTTTCTTGCAGTTTTTGTTCCTTTGTTTGTGATGTGTTTTTCCTGTGTTTATTTTTCCTGCAATAGATTCTATGCGACCCTTGGTAGCTTATGTGGGTTTGTTTCCGCATTAAATGATTTTTCTTAAGATTGCAGTTTTTTTATCATTACCGTCCTTTATATCGTTTCAATGATCCCTTTGATTCAAATTTCTTCCAGTCTTTTTTCCAGGTTTTTGGGGATTGTTCCTAGTGTTCCTAGTGTACCTACGATTATTGGCATTATACTGACTTTCATCATGCTCCATATTCCTTTCAGTTTTCTGGCTAGTTCCGTGTATTTGTTTCGTTTTTCCGCTTCTTTGATTTTCATTCTGTCGTCTGCTGGAACGGCGAAGTCTACGATTTTGCAAGATTTTTCCTTCTTGTTGATTATTATAACATCCGGTCTTCTTGCTTGTATAAGTTTGTCTGTTTGTATATCCATATCCAAGATGATTTTGTGTTTTTCGTTTTCCAGTACTGTTTCTGGTTTATGTTTGTACCATTTATCTGCATATTTGACATTCAATTGTTTGCACAGTTCCCGGTGTACTGCTTTCCACAAACAGTTACGTCTGTTCTCGTATTCTTTTTAGGCAAGTTTGCTACATTCACTTATTACATGATTTACTGTTTCGTCTCTTTGTCCACACAGTCTGCATTTACTGTTTTCCTGGGTTTTATCTATGTTAGCTTTAATGTAGCTTGTCCTAATTGCATTGTTCTGTGCGGTCATCAGTAAAGATTCCGTTTGTCTATTCAAGTGTCCTTTTCTTAGCCATGCCCAGCTATTTTCGTTGGTTTCTTCTCTTGTCAGTCTTCTGAAGCGTCCGTGTATTTGTTTTTCTTCCCACTTTTCTTTTCTTGTCGTTTTGTTTCTGGTGTCGGTGCTTCCCAAGTTGCTCGTTGGACCGGTGTCTCTTGCTGCAGTGATAAGGATTTCCGTGTGTTGAGTTATGTATTTCTCCACCTCTTTTATTGAGTCTCCACACATTCTTCTATACTTACCAGTCCTCTTCTCTCTTCGTTTCTTTTCATGTAGAATCTGTCCGTATCGTCTTTTGGGTGTAGTGCGTTGTGCACGGCCATTAGTTTTCTAGTCCTTTGGTCAAGGTGCCTGAGTTCTTCTTTTGAATGGTCCTGAGTATCGTATTAGTGATACTGCTTAGGTGTGTATTCCTGTTATTAGATTCCTGCTATATTTTGTTTCTAGGAGTTTTCTTGTTCTTCGTAAATATTATTTTCCAATCTTCGCTTTCATTTCTGTAGATTTGATTATGTCTGCTTCTAGAACTCCAAGATATTTGTAGCTATTCTGTTTGCCTAGCGCCCTCATTTCCTCTTGGTTGGGGAGTTCTATGCCCTCTGTTGTCTCCAGTGTTTCTATTTTTGTTTCCATTAATGCACACTTTTCCATTCCGAATAGCGGTCTTAAGCAATTTTTATTTTATTCTTAGTTATTATTGTAGCGAATATTGAATGTTCATTGTTCAGAAAACTGATTATCATTTTTTTTAAACTATCAGTTGCTCCACGTCTCTCTGTTAACCATATTACGTGGATACAATAAAGGGTTAAGTTTGAGATTACGTATAGATTTCCTAGTTCGACATTTAGATTCACGAATTCGACAAAACGCAGCTGAGGAATATCGGAGATTAAATCGGCCGAACCGTTGTGAGAATAACAACCAATCTACCCCTTAGATTGAATAAAGTACTCAGTTTTAAATTATGTATAGATTCGTGATTTCGACATAAAGATTGTCGAATTCAACAAAACGCACCGAATGAAGGTCGGCCAAAACGTTGTGAATATAATTACCAAGATGAGAAGTATAGTCCATATAATCCAAATAATCCAAAATCGGTATCGCTCTTTTTCGCGAATATACAAATTGCAAACCAAACTCAAAAAGGTAGAACTAATAAAACAGCTTCAATCCTGGTGCCAAAGCAACATAAAAGTGAATAATATGCATAGTCCGCCGCGAGCGTATGTACGTTTTTTCTACGATAGTTGTGTGTATACATTCAATGAGAAATCCATTCAAATGTAAACAGAATATGATTGCAATCTTTTATATGTATTCTCTTTAATTATTTGCTCAAGACACGTGAAATATGTTTGCAAAGCAGATAAAATAAAACGGAGAGAAATGTAAGATGAAAGGTGGAAAATGTGACGATGCATCTTCAACGACAAGTAAATGTCTTATTGACATTTGTAAAAGCGAACACTTAATTTCAAAAAAGAATTTAACTTTCAATTTCACATATAAAAAAACTGAAAGCATTAACCTGAGGAAATATCAAGAGACATTTTAACAAGAACGGACATTCTTAAGACTATCCTATCAACTTACGCCTTTAGCTATAAAAATGCTATTTCAAATATAATTGTGGCAGACCGACGAAAATTACGATTTAAACTTAAGCTTGACTGATCATAGACATATTATTTCAAACTTAAAGGTGACAAACCAGTGACAATTCCAATTAAAACTTAAGCGTGACAGACCAAAAATAATTATAATCAAACATACACGAGACAAACCAAACAGGATGCCATTTTACACTTAATTGTGACAGATCAACGAAAATTGCGATTCAAATTTGTATGTGACAGATAATGGAAATATATTTGAAGCTTAAAGGGGACAAAGCAATGACAATTCTAATTGAAATTTAAGCGTGACATGCCAAAAATTGCGATTCAAACTAAAGCATAGTTTACGATGGAAATGATATATCTAACTTAAAGATGACAAACCAATGATAATTCAATTGAAACTTAAGCGTGACAGACACAGGAATATTATAGCAAAACTTAAACGAGAGAGATAAACTAAAATGTTATTTGAAATCTAAGCGTGACAGACAAACGGAAATTATAGCTAAAGTTTAGCAATATAGATAAACGAATATGATATTTAAAATTTAAACGTGTAGGCCATTGAAAATTTTAAATATCATATTTAAGCGAGATAGACCAGCGATAATTCTAATTCAAACTTCTGTGTGAAAGACCAGCGAAAATTATAGCCACACTCAAATGAAATAAACCAACGAAAATGCTATTTAAAATTTAAGCGTGACAGACTGACGAACATCATAGTGAAACTTAGGCGAAATAGATGAAGTAAAATGCTATTTTAAACTGAAGCGTTAACCAATCGGCGTAAATATTGGTTAGGGTTAGGGGTTAGGGTTAGGGGTTTAGGGTTAGGGTTAGGGTTTAGGGTTAAGGTTAAGGTTCTAAAATAAGGTGCGGCCATTCAATCTTCGCGTTTAGAGATAAACATACTATTTCAAATTCTAGCGCGCCAGCTAGACGGACAGACGAACAAAGCCCGGTTATAGATGCGAAGACGCATCTCAGATTGTATATAAATGTTTCTTTTTGTGAATTTTATATCTGCTTTGTTTGCTTAAAATAACATATTGGTGACATTATGATGAAATATGAAGTAAAAATGTTTCTTTTAGAACTCGAATAATTGGGTGTGCTGTGGTTAAGTTCTGCATAAGCTATTTCATCATTTTCACTAATACGCTTGGGAAAGGTATGGACCGGATATGGATGAAATAGTTGAGTAAATGAGACACAAGTAAGGCAACTCGTCTGTAAGAACTAAAATGTTGAAATAACACCTGAGACCCTGTAGTCTTATGTCATGTGGCACACATTTGTCTCTTTGCCAGCTATAACTTACCTAGTCACGAAAGTGGGTCGTATTTTAGCTATGCACGATTTACACGTGTCTACGTCGTCTTATAATTTCGGAGAACGATCATTGGGTTTGAATCATTAGCATACTACAATATGGAAAAGCCGCTTCAAAAAGTACCTGACTCCAGATGCAATATCCTACCTATAGAAGAGTCAGATATGTCTACAGATAGAATATTGATCCCTCATCTGGGGAGGTATCGTACCGAGCACTCATTCTTGCCAGTGTACAAAACTGACCGCGAAATTTAGTAGAGGATGATCTATTCTCTCCCCTACAATACCTTTCTCACGGAAGAGACATTGCTTGTCTCTCGCTACTCTATTGTTATTTTCATAGAAGATAATCATAAGACATTCACAGCAAGAACTGGAATAACTATCACAACGGAAAAATACTGTTTCTTTCTCCTTCCATGTGTCTAGCGGCAGTCAAAATTGCTAAGGACTTAATTTTATAGCAAGAGCTTTTCATATGTTGAGTGCATTGCCGCGGGACTGCTCCTTTACTGATGACAATGTGGCTGTCTTCAAATCAAATGTCAACAAATTTCTGTCTTGAACCCACATGCAAGTAATTAAACGCAGTTCAGACCATTGACCAATGTTCGTGTGTCTCATTTTTTGGCTGACGTTCAATCCTTTCTTATTAACTCTTAACCTTGAGTGGCTCTTGGCCTCGATAAACGGTCATCTCGATAGTAAAAAAAAACGCACGTGTAAATAAAATATGATTGTTATAAAACGATTTATTTTACACTTCGCACGTTGTGTATTGTCACTCAAGCTAGTGAGTTAATGAGGCTTCGACAGAATTCACGCTGATATTAAAAGCTCCTATCAAATTTCCATCAGACTCTTTTTATTTTTGCACTTTTTATAAATATCCATCATTATCTTTGATTTGTGACATTCATATTTTTTTCTTCTGGTTATTCTATTTTTTCTTTTCCTCTCTTTGTCTTCTTAGACTTCTTCACATTCTTATATATTCGTATTATGAATACTAGCAATAACATGCTCACTCCAGTTGCATATGTTTGCTAGTATACATAGCGAATGAGCATATACTACACAGTCTTCCCGAAGGAGGAGGAAATACCTGGGGCGATGGTATCATAACGAACCAAAAGGAGTAGGTAATACAGGGGAAGATTGTCTCATGACAACGGAAGAGATACAACACTACCCATCCACCAAAAAAGAAAAAGGTTACTACCTCCCTTCAAGTTAGCATTGAAAATTAGTAATTAATCTGAAATAGTATAGTAAAGTGAAATGAGTATTAAAATATCGTAATAGTACAGTTTTGGCTTCAGATA
This sequence comes from Sepiola atlantica, assembly GCA_963556195.1. Taxonomy (NCBI): domain Eukaryota; kingdom Metazoa; phylum Mollusca; class Cephalopoda; order Sepiida; family Sepiolidae; genus Sepiola; species Sepiola atlantica. The sequence continues at coordinate 98,981,521 of OY744518.1, read as the reverse complement.
TAGAAGTAATAATATAGTTTCGCCTTCAGAGAGACATATATGCTAATCTCAATTAGTAATAGATGTATTTTTCTTTTAGTCTCAATCTTTTAAATGTCACTTTTTCCCATTTCTTGTCTTAATATTTTTCTTTTAAGTTTTTCTTTCTTTGAAATACATTTTTCTTTTTATTCTTGTAAACATGTCTTCTAGTTATTATTTTAGTTCTAAAAGTTTTTGTCTCGTAAATATATATATATATATATATATATATATATATATCGATCCAAAAAGTTCTCTTCTTATTCTTAATATATCTTCGTAATATTATTTTTTCTTATTTTCTTCTTGTTTTTCTTGTGTTTCTTGTAAATCATTATTTTTCTAAATAATAATTCTCATTATTACACCTTGTTCTTTTTCTGATCCTCATTCTTCCTCTTTTCTTCGTCTTCCTCTTATAATTATATCTTCTTATGATTGTATGACTCTCCATACTCCTTCCTGGTCTTTTAAATAGTTATTTTAATTGTGTTATTTCTTTTCCTTCTTTTTTTCTTTTTTTTCGTCCGGTTCTTCTTTTAAATTAATGACACTTTTTAACAAACTGAACTATTCATTTTAGTATATTCAATTACACGTATTTCACCCACTAATCATTATATATATATATATATATATATATATATATATATATATATATATATATATATATATATATAAGTTTTTGTAGATGCTAATCAGCTGAAACTCCGGTGTTTATAAAAAGTACTCAATAAAAAGTAGAGCTGCTCCCTAGTATATATTTTTTATTCATACAAACATTGTTAGTTACATATGTGCATATATGTTTCGCTTGTGCTCTTCATAAAAAAGTCAACATCAATTGTATTAATAAAAATGTATACTATATATATATATATATATATATATATATATATATATATATATATAAATGGGGAAGAATGGAAAGGAATTAGAGAAAGCAAAAGCCAAATCAAAATTCAATTCAAAAATTCAAAGCAAGGTATATTCCGCAAAAAGGCAATTAATTCAAGTTAAATTTTCCTTAAGCCAGGCTTTTCAAAGATCAAAATCTTATCATCAGAGGAAGTCGCTGGGATAGATAAGTTGAAACCTATCTCATTACTTCTCGTGCCTCTAACGACCTACCTATCTACATCTTATTCTCTCCGCTGGACTCTTCGACACCGGACTTTTTAGCAATCGGACATTTGCTTGCACCCTGGCACAGTTTTGCCCTGCGTTTCTTTCCCTACAACTTTTATTTCATTTTTTCAAATTTTAAATCTTGGCCATTGCCATCTTATCTATCCCAGCGACTTCCTCTGATGATAAGATTTTGATCTTTGAAAAGCCTGGCTTAAGGAAAATTTAACTTGAATAAATTGCCTTTTTGCGGAATATACCTTGCTTTGAATTTTTGAATTGAATTTTGATTTGGCTTTTGCTTTCTCTAATTCCTTTCCATTCTTCCCCATTTCTACCTGCTCTATCCTGGATATTGAGCTGTATACTCTTCGCAATAGGATTTTACCTTTTCTAAAAGTTCGCTTTTAGTACACCTCTTTATATATATATATATATATATATATATATATATATAAATATGTATATAAATATAAGGCTAAAAGTATACTTTTAGAGAATTGAACCCATAGTGAAATGGTTTAAGATACATATACGAGATGAAATAGATTTGTCATAGATTTGTCATCCGCACATCTTTAACTGTCTTCATACCTTCATTCATCTTTATATATATATATATATATATATATATATATATATATATATATATTAATATATATATGAAGATAAAATAAATGAAAGAAGAGAGATAACGATGTGCGAATGATACATCTATTTCATCTTTAATTCTCCAATGCAAGGTGTACTCGATAAAAACAGGCTTTTCAGAGATTAAAATCTTATCATCAGTGGAATTACATAGATAGATAAGTTGGCAGGGGAATAGCCAAAATTTTAAAAAATTAAGAAACAATGTAAATTAATGGAAAGTGAAAGTGTGTGCCTAAAAAGGTTTTAAAAATATAGAGCCTGTCCAGTTGGGGAAATATCTGTTGGCAAAGTGTCCGATGACCAAAGATTTAAAGATGGAAAAAGAGATTTCGTAGAGACTACGTTAGAAATGGTCAAAGTGTAGTAAATCCAACAAACTGATGTTCTGTTCAACCGTAGATAAAAAGCGCTTATTAGGATGTAAGTTGGAGAATTAGGGTCATATAACATACTTCCGTGAACCGCGAATGATAATAGTTATCAAGGAATTGAGTTTTAAATACTGTATATATTTCAGGCAGGCCGAATTACTGGTGAGAAGTGTTGGTTACTCCAATCGACTTTAAGGTCTGAGAGAAGATTTTCTGGTCGAAGACGAGGCCAGTAACAGTGAGAGAGGGGTGTGAGATTAGGGATATGGGAGAGGTTTACCAGATGTAACTATGGCTGATACTAGGAATGGGGTAGGAGAAGGGCTTGTTTAGATACAGCTTATCGCTTGTAAGCAACAATATGATTTAATTACTGCTAGTTTATTTGCCAGGCCTGGTATGGCTTCAGTTATGAGTTAGGGTGGGATTTCAACAAGTTAATACAGGAGCGTTTCTGGTCAATAGGTTCGGGGGGGGGGATATGCCCGTATTTAAACGTTTTTTTTAGACATACTTATATATAATTCAGAAAGTTTAAAATGGTTCAAATTGGGAATTATTGGAAATCTGGATCTAGCGTGTTTAGAATGTAATTGTCCGGACATTTATTGTATTACATAAGTTAATGATTGAAACATTTATAGATTTCTCAGTTAGTTAAATATTAGAGGCGTGATTGATTAAGATACTTTAATATATTACTGATGTTAGGATTGTGAACGGCGTTAATATGTTTGCACCAAGGAGGTTATAGTAGAGGGATTATAAAGTGGGATCGGATTCATTATGCAACCGAAGTGATAATATAGAGTATTGAAATTACAGATAGATTTAAGAGGGGGAATTATATAAGTAACCGGGGAGCGCAATTTAAAGGTGAGAGTGATGGGATTTATGAGAAAAGAATTGTCGGTAGGTTTACAGAGTCGATTGATTGTATGCAAAAGGAGATAGGAGAGACAATGGATAAGTATGTAAGAGCGGTTACCTAATAATAGAAAAGGGATATAGGAATGAGAGTGTTCGAGTAGAGAAGATTAACGATTAACTAATCGTGAATCTTCTCTACTCTAACACTGTGGTGAAGAGTAATGTTAGTTCTCAATTTATGTTAACGATTATGGGTTTATAAAGTTATTAAGTGCACAGGGAAAATACGCTATTTTATTGGGATGATTAGTTGGAAAGTTAAAAAGGTGAGGAGTTAAAAAGTTAACAAGAATTAGTCTCATGGTAGAGAAGGATTGTTAGCTGGGAGGAGGATGTCAGAGGAAGTAATGAAATTGATGTATTTAAATATTGGTTTGTGCCTTCAATTTAAGATAAGTTCGTTTTTAGAGTTAATACTATTTTTGGTTTTAGCTGCTGTAGCTATCATAAATGTGTCTAATGTACATAGTTGGTAGAAAGCGGTACCTGGAGTGTAGGACCTAAACTTTTTTAATATTGACCAATGTAGGGAGTCGGGAGTGTTTTTACGGTTAAAGTTGTTTATTAAGTTCGATAGAAAGGTGCCGGTGGTATTGTTGGTTTTGTGTTTGAAGGAGTTGATATGGTTTGCGAATCGGGTTTTTAGAAGGAAGGCACCAGCACCAATGTAAGTGTGTATTTTGTATGGGATTGTTATTGTGGTATTTGTTTTATTTGTAGTATTGAGAGTAGTTTCGGTTTGCATGCTCAAGCTCTGGGGTAAAGTTAAGTTGAAATTGTTAGGTGGAGAAGATAAGAGAGTTTGAGGAGTAAGATCAAGGTAATTGTTAGTTAGAGGGGGTTGTTTGTTAGTGTAGTGGGTGTTATTTAGTGTGTCGTTTAGTACAAGGAGTTGGTGATGTG
>OY744518.1:98970014-98972514 GCA_963556195.1 Sepiola atlantica | reverse complement strand
CTTCTCAGATATTCTTTTGCAATCCTCGCTTTTCATTTCTGTTGAATTGATGGTGACTGCTTCCAAAACCCTGCTCTTGGTGTAGTAGTACCATGCCTTCAGTTGTCACCAGCTTTCCCTATTTCATCTCTCGCAGTGCACACTCTTCCATTCCTAATTCTATTTGAATATCTTGGCTGAAGATTCTGGTTGTATTTATCAGCTTTTCCAGTTCCTTTTTGTAAATAGGTTCAGGTCGTCCATGCACATGAGATGGTGTATTCTTTGTCTCTGCCTGTGAACCTGTATCCGGCATCACATGTCCTGAGTATGTAGTTGAGTGACATCATGGCTATGATTAACACTAGTAGTGATAGGGAGTCTCCTTGGAAAATACCTCTCTGTATCTTTATCTCCTTTAAGTGTTGTTCTCCAGCTGTCAGTTCTAATCTCTATGTTTCCATGCTTTCTTAAATGAGATTTATAATCCTGTCGGGTATCTTGTACATTTTTATTATTATTATCCATATCATTATTATTATTATTATAAGTAGTAGTAGTAGTAGTAGTAGTAGTAGTAGTAGTAGTAGTATTAATATTATTTTATTATTATTATTATAAATATTATTACGACTGGTACGATTGTTCTTTTCGGCATTATTACTCCAATATTATTATTATTATTATTATTATTATTATTATTATTAAGATTATCTTTATTGATATTAATATCTCGTATAGCTCTGTTTTTGTTGTCATTTTAATTACCTTCTCCCTAGCATCGTGTATAACTTACACATAACCCCTTGTCTCCATTATCATTGTTATAATAAATGTGGTAAGTACTACCACAACTGTTGCAATTACCTCTTTATTTTTGGAGGCGAATAACTAGTTAAAATATACTAAATTAAATTCCCACCTCTATAATATTAACCTATTTTGGTCGCTTTTGGTAAATACTTCAATATAACCCCAAATGTGCCTCTTACCAATTTCCTAAGTTAATTTAGCAATACACTAAGAATGTACGTATGTGTGTGAATATGTGTGTGTGTAACTGTGATGAACTAATCTCGCCAAAATCAGTCACCGTATTCAACGTGAAAGGCAGTCCGCAATGACTGTAGTAGAAAAAAACACATTTACAAATATGTCATCTAACCTCAACGCCTTAAGCTCTAGAATTTCTCAACCTATGACCTGATTCAACAGGTCTCTGATCAGTCTGTCTGCAGACCTGCTGGATTAAACTTATTGCCTCCCACACCTTTAGATTTAATGTCCAACTGCCCATATTTAATTCCCACCCCTAACCCAACCCTGCTAACATAATCGTCCACCCGAAATAGTTGCCACTGCCACGAACGCGAGGCACACTCCTTTTATCACTTCGAGATTCCCATTCTGATGATTTCCAAAACAAATTCTACTCTGGAATAATAAGATTTTGCTAACGTTCAGTCTCTTCTAACCTACTGGAGTATATATAAAAGATATATACGAAAGGAATTTTTAAAAGTTAAAGGATTCAAGGCTCGGAGGTATGAATACAAACTTTCCCGATAACATGTAGGTTATGAATAATATCTTATCTGGTCCTAACTGACCTCCTCCGTATCATCCAGGAAATATACTCGCATATCGACCTTCAGATTCTGATGCTTCTGGTTTTCTCCAAACACGACTTTAACGGCCGAACTCTGATCATAATATTTTCTAAAATACTCCGCCCTCTCACATCTAATGTCGGTCCATTTTGTGATTTTTGTTTAAATACGGAATTAGTCTAAGAACACAATTGGAAAATAGATATAGTATATTTCCTGTAAGGCTGCTTCTCTCTTCCTTACGCATCATTGACATTACTAAGAACTTTTTCCCTTCCTCATATCATATATATTTATACACTTCAATGTCCAGTGATGTTGGTATAATTCCAACTATACTTTTTTTATATTACACCCCTATTTTCTTATTGTTCCTGTTTCTTTCCTCCATAAGAGTTTTTTATGATGTTTTTTCTTCCTCCTAAAGTATCCTTGTTCTTATCTTCCTCTATATTCTTCCTCCTACACTCTTACTCTGCACATCCTCTTGCAAGATAGTTTATTAAAAATCCTCTGTAAAAAGAACCTTGATACTCTTCAACCTTTATTTTCTATCTTTATTTTAATTTTAATTTTAATTTTAATTTTTATTTTTATTTTTATTTTTATTTTTTCTATTTCATTTCTTTATTTTTTATTTATTTCTTTATTTTTATTTTTTTATTTCTATTTTTGATTTCTATCTTCATTTTTATTTTTATTTTTATTGTTTTCGCTACCCCTCTGACAATGAATTTAAAATTTAATTTTTTTGTTTCAGAAATATGGATAGTTTTGTGTCATTTTTTTATATGTACCGGTGATTTGTTTATAGGTATCATTGTGTTTTCCCTCCTATGCCAACAGCATATCAACCTGTGATTCTTTCTTTCAGTGGATGTTTCTGTAGGACGTGTTGCTATAGTCGCTGA
>OY744518.1:98957514-98965014 GCA_963556195.1 Sepiola atlantica | reverse complement strand
CACATTTCGGGCATGCGTTATTGTTTGGTAATTGTGCACGTGGTTGGTCTTCGCGGCGTACTATTCTTGCTGTTCTCAGGTCTTTGGAATGACGACGCTGTTCACCCTCAAACCTATCCACAGCACCTCCCACTTCATTCCTTTACTCTGTTCTTTCGAGTGCTCTCGCTTCCCATGTTGTGGGATCTATTAAGTCTGCACCATTCACTAAGTGTCAAGACTGCAGCAAGTTCCGATCTGTTAAAGTCTCTTCTTTTTATAATCAACACAACAGCAACAATTACAACAAAAGCGCCCTCTGGGCCAATCAGAAACTTCACCCAATGGCTGTAACTTGATACATTACATTCCTCCATTCTTAGATGGATCACGAAACATAGTCTCTTAACTTAAAGTGAGCTCTTCTTACACGCTCAGATCTCCGAGGAATAGGCGATGCTTTCTGTTTGAAGTCTATAGGTTCCACCTCAGCCTCATTCTGTTTTAATAATTAAGGAACTCCTTCTTCATCAGTAGATTCCCTTGTACTGGTTGTCACTGTGTCCTCTGCGGCATCATTCATATCAGTCACATTCTCCTCTGGGACCGAGATTGTCCTTTTAATGATTTGGTCTGAATGTCTCCGTGTAACTCTTCTCTCGGTCTCTACCTCAAAATTGACATTACCCAACTGCCTCGTAATAATGCCCTCCAGCCACCTTTGACCAGTGCCAAAATTCCTCACAAGGACTTGATCATTCACCCCATGATTTCGGCACGGTGTCATGATCTTAGTACCCTGCTCCATTTTGTAGTTATACACCCTGCTCGTAAACTTGTTTGGCTGTAACAGATAAAAGGCTGTTCTTAATTGTCACTTGAACAGCAATTCAGCTGGAGGAACCCCAGTTACTGTGTGTGGAGCTGTCCTGTAGTTAAAGAGGAATCTGTTGACTTTTGTTTCAAGAGATGTTTTTGTGTCTTTGTCCATCCTCTCCATTGTTTCCTTGAATGTACGCACACTGCGTTCAGCCTGGCCGTTGGAAGAGGGATGGTAAGGAGCTGTGAATATGTGTTTAACCCCATTTGCGTCTAAAAACCTCCTGAATTCCTCACTGGAGAAACAAGGGCCATTGTCACTCACAACCAGAAGAGGCAAACCATGAGTCGCGGATTCCCCTCAACTTCTCAATGGTAGCTGCAGCAGTGGATGTCTTCATTATGCAAACCTCCATTCATTTGGAGTAGGCATCAACCACTATTAAGAACATGTGTCCAAAAACTGGACCAGCATAGTCTATGTGAATTATTTTCCAGGTCTGACTTGGATATTCCCAACAATCAATCGGAGATCTGTTGGGCTGTTTCTGATTTAGCACACAACTTTCACACCCCTTGGCGGTCCACTCAATATCTTCATCCAGTTTTGGCCACCATACATAGCTTCTAGCTAATGCTTTCACCCTGACAATGCCTACATGAGTCTGGGGTAATTGCTGCAGAACTTTTTCTCTCAACTTAGGAGGAATAATAATCCTGCTTCCCCACAGTAACACGCCATCTTCAGAGGTCAGTTCCTCCCGTTTATTAAAATAGGGATTTAACTGTTCACTCCAACTGACCCCATTCCAGCTTCATGGTGAATTTGTATACCCGACTCAAGATCGGATCTTTCCTAGTCTCTTCTCTCACAGTTTCAACCTTCACTGAAGCTTCCACAAGGTCCATCATGAATATTTCATTAGTGGATTTAGATATATCTTTTTTCTGAGCCTCCAGTGGAAGACGACTCAAACAGTCCGCATTACTATTGAGGGCTCCAGTTCGATATTCTAGTTTGTAATTATAGGCAGCCAAGAATAGGGCCCAACGCTGAACCCGGGCAGCTGCCATAGCAGGAATTGGCTTGTTCTCTGCAAATAGACCCAACAACGGTTTGTGATCGGTGAACACCGTGAAGGGGTTTCCAAACAGATATTGATGTAACCTCTTCACTGCAAAAACCAGGGCAAGCCCTTCCTTTTCAATGTGTGCATAATTCTGTTCAGCATCTGAGAGCATTCGCGAGATGTAACATACTGGCTTTTCACTGCCATCTTCCATCCTATGAGCCAACACAGCTCCCAAGCCATAAGGAGAAGCATCCACTTGTACAAGTGTGGGCTTAGATGGGTCAAAATGAGTCAGAAGGGGTGCTGTACACAGCATTTTCTTTGTCTCTTCAAAAACGTTTTTGTTGGCAGGCTTCCCACTTCCAAACTGTGTCTTTCCTCATTAGACTGTGCAGTGGCTCAAGTCGTGTGGACAAATTTGGTAAATGGCTGCGATAATAATTTACTGCCCCAAGATTGGCTTTCAACTCCGTAACATTCCTGGGTGCGGGGGCTCTTGCCATCGCAGCCACTTTCTCTGGTAGAGGAGCTGTACCACCATTGCTAACCTTGAACCCTAGACAGGTTATTTTCTCAAGAAGGAATTCGCACTTGCTTCTTTTCAATTTGAGCTCAGCTATGCTCAGCGTATGTAATACTCTCTCTAGGTTCTTTAAGTGGCTGTCATCATCGGGACCTGAAATTAGTATATCGTCCACTCGTACCTTGCAGAAAGGAACATCTTTCAATCGTTTGTCCATCTCCTGTTGAAAAATGCCTGTAGCACTGTGCACCCCGAACTGTAACCTTGTGGGTTGGTACAAACCCCTATGTGTGTTTACAGTTAACAATTCCTGGGTACCTTCCTCCAATTTCAGCTGCTGATAGGCGTGGCTTTAATCCAGTTTGCTGAATTTTTCACCCCCTCTCAGTGTGGCAAATATATCTTCGGTTCGAGGAATAGGGTAGCTGACACATTGAGCTGCTGCAATTATGGTTTGCTTATAGTCCCCATATATTCGGATCCCCCCATTGTTACTTTTAACAACGGGCACTATGGATGCAGCCCATCTAGAATATTCTACTCTTTTGTAAATGCCTAGGTTTTCTAGGCGGTCTAACTCCTTCTCCACCCCTTCTCTCAAAGCATAAGGTACAGGCCTGGCTCGACAAAATTTGGGCTTGGCTTCTTTATCAATGGGTATATTCACCTTAAAGACTTTCAGGCATCCCATTTCTCCATTAAATAAGGCATAATATTTTGTAAGTATTTTAAGCCTCGATGGGTTCTCCCTTGTTAAACAAAACAGCCTTTCCCAGTTCAGCTTTAACTTCTTCATCCAATCTCTACCCAGTAGAGTTGGTACCTCTCCTTTCACAACCAGTAGTGGTAAACAGTTCACTTGTCCTTAATGTAATACCTCTACAACTGTTGTCCCCTGAGGTTTTACTATTTCACCTGTATACGTCGTCAGTTTTACTGTGCTTTTTTAAAATCCTGAATCCTGCTCAGTTCTTTAAATTTCTTTAGACTAATGACCGAACAAGATGCTCCTGTATCTACCTCCATGACCACTTTTTTTTGTTTAACAACAGCTCCACCTTTACCGGTGGTGTTTTCAAGTTAGAAACATTGTATAAATTCAATTCTTCTTGCCGGACCTCCCTCTCATCCAGATTTAACCTTTCCATAGTGAATCCTTTTTCAACTGTCTGGTCTTCACCCACCACATTCATTGGATCGCTCTTTTTAGTTATTTTAAAGAATTTACATTGTTGCTGCCTGCACTTTCTGCAGGTGTGTCCTGTCTTATGACATCTGTAACATTCACTATTTTTAAATGTACATTTATCTGCCGTGTGTATGGTACTACCACATCTGTAACACTCCCGTCTCAAGGGTAATTTGTGTATTAGGTTTTCATAATCGGGAAATGTTTCCTGCATAGATATAGAATATTTCCGGGCTGATTCAATTGACACTGCTATTTCAATAGCTTGATTCAACGTTAGATCCCTTTCGGTTAGTAGGCGTTCCTGAATTTTCACATCTTTAATTCCAGAGACTAAGCGGTCCCGTATGTATTCACAAACCCTCTCTTCAAAATTGCAGTGCTCGGACATTTTCCTTAATGCGGCCACATAGTCACTTATAGACTCTTCCTCCCTTTTGTCCCTCGTGTTGAACAAGAATCTTTCATGAATCACATAAGGTGCTGGTTTAATATGCCTCTGCATCAACCCAACTAGTTCATCAAACGTTTTCTTTTCCGGACGATTATCTGCTAAACCTCTTAACACAGCATAGTGTTTTGCACCAATAACGGATAATAAAATCGCCTTTTTCTTCCCTTCACTCTCAATATCATTGGCTATAAAACAAAAAACTCCGAACACATCCAATGAGTGTGTTTACTTTTTTTTCCTTAAAAACTTCAAGCACATGTTGGTGTTAATCTTCCAAATCCCTTCCTCGCATATTCTCCTACTACCTCGTTGCCAATTATTAAGTCTGCACCATTCACTAAGTGTCAAAACTGAAGCAAGTGCCGATCTGTTAAAGTCTCTTCTTTGTATAATCAACACAACAACAACAATTACAACAAAGGCGCCCTCTGGGCCAATCAAAAACTTCACCCAATGGCTGTAACTTGATACATTACAGGATCAATCCCGCATCTTCTCATGTTCTTCTTCAAACAGTCCCTGTACCGTTTCTTCTGTCCTCCAACCCTCCTAGTTCCCACATTTAGCTCAGAGTAGAATATTTTCTTTGGATAGGACCGGTCGCTCATCCTTACAACGTGACCAGCCCATCTCAAACGACTCTTAACAATCAAAGCCTCTATACTAGAGCAACCAGACTCTTCGAGGACACTGGTGTTCGTCCGACAATCTTGCCAGGTGATTCTTAATTTTTTTCGTAAGAGTCTTTGATGCAGTTTTTCGAGTGCTTTGATATGTCGATGGTATATATATACTGTTCAATATCGAAAAATGTATCTCTATCTAAGTTTCCATATTTCTATACATACGTACATATACATATTTATATACATATAACCACATATACTATATACCCACACACTTTTATTCTGCCCCCACGTATTCAGGTCTTTCTTACGAAATGCACATCGGTCTTTATTACAAAGTAAACAGTTGTTATATTTGGTATATAATTTTAGTCTTATCTCGACGTTAACGCGGATAGCTTGTTGTCAATGTGCTTTTAATATTCATTTAATATAAATGTTTCATTTATTGACAATATTGAGAGAGAATTAGAAATAGGATATATATATAGAGAGAGAGGATTTTCATTAAATAGATATTAGAAACAGTCATGTTATGTGCGTGAACGTTCGCGTTACTTTATCTAAGCATAAGTAAATAAGCGAATCGTTTTCTGAAGGTCAATAGTTTAGTTATCGTTTTTGCGTTTGGTTTCCTAACCCTTTGAAAGAATTCAGCTGAATAATGGGAAGGTATGCGAGGTTAAACTGTTTACTCTCTCGGTTTACAAGAGAACAACAACCACTCCAAATAGTTCCGACAATTTGGTGATTAGAGCTACACTAAATAACAGCATCTCGTGCCAAGGTAAATATACAAGAGCATGTAAATATAATCGATCAAAATCGCAGACTCTTCTCGTTAAGTACGAGGTAAATCTGGTAAATATTTATTCAACAAAAAAAGATAATTAGATAAATAGTACAACTGCTAATGAGTCATCATCATCATCAAATAGAAAAGATAATTAGATAAATAGTACAACTGCTAATGAGTCATCATCATCATCATCAAATAGAAAAGTATAATTACATAAATAGTACAACTGCTAATGGGTCATCATCATCATCATCAAATAGAAAAGTATAATCAGATAAATAGTACAACTGCTAATGAGTCATCATCATCATCAAATAGAAAAGATAATTAGATAAATAGTACAACTGCTAATGAGTATATATATATATATACATATATATAAATATATTTATATATATATATATATTTATATATATATATATTTATATATATATATTTATGTATATATATATATATTTATATATATATATTTATATATATACACATAAATATATGCATATATATATTTATATATATATATATATATATTTATATATATATATTTATATATATACACATAAATATATGCATATATATATATATATATATATATATATATATATATATATATATATTTATATATACTAGCAAATATATGCTCCCTCCGGTCGCATATTTTTGCTAGGCTGCCGCATCAGAAATGAAGGCTCACGCGTAAGCCAATGGAGCCCCAGTCATATTTCTGTGGTGGTTAGACATTGATTTTCTGTGTTTATGACCAAGATTATTTTTAGTTGAAAATAAAGGAAAAAAAATTCGATCCTACCCCGATTTTTGTTGTACCCTCGCCCATAAATAGAAAGACTTGTAGTTTAAAAAGAAAGAAAAAAAAACTTTTGTACCCCCCTCAATTTGTTTATATTACCAGTCATAGAAATATTTTTAGTTAAGAAAAAAAAAAAAATTTTTTTGACCGCCTTCCCCCAATTTTTTTATCCCCCCCTATACATGTAAATATTTTTAATTAAAAAGGAAAAAAAAAACCTAACCCTAACTGTAACGATGGGGTCAAAGTTAGCGTGGGTCCTAAAATGAAAAAGCACCAAAAAATCAAATACAGTGAACACAGTGTGTGTGTGGGGGGGGGTGTTTGTTTAATGACCTTTTTTTAATTAAACAATTTGATTCTACAATCAGTTGTATAGTTTTCCAGTACAATGTGTTAGTTTATTTTGTTGACATTAAAGAAAAAAAAATCACATCTTTTTTTTTAATAAATAAAACATGGAATCATAAATTCTGTTGAGGTCGTGAAAAAATGATAATATTGGATATGAAAGTATTAAGAAATCAAATACAGTAAACACGAAAAGTTTTTTAATTCTCGGAAAGAAAAAGTTTACCTGAACTGTGTGTGTGTGTGCGTGTGCGTGTGTGCGTACGCGCGTTTTTATATAGTAATTTTTAAATCAATTATTATTTTAATTAAACAATTTGATTTTTATAAATTTGTGTTTTAAAACATAATGGCTAAGAATAAACACACTTAGGACGGTTTTAAAAATGGAAAACTGAGCACGGTGGATACCAGCGTTGTTGTTTACATATTAACATCGGCTGCTTAATCAGATCGCCATATTTAATTACCGGAAGGGAGGGATGACACCACTGATTAAACAACTAATCGGCTGCTTAATCAGATCGCCATATTTAATTACCGGAGTGAGGGAGGACGCCACTTATTAAACAGCTAATGACTTTGCAATTTTAACAGTACTAGCGTTGAAATGGTTTAGAAAACACGCCGGTTATGATGAAAATGGCTTTAATTAATTGTATGAATAATGTTTATTAATATAACCTTATCGGAAAATATTGTAAATACATATGTTAATTGGATAATAGCAGTTATAAGTGTATATTTGTAAATATGAATTTAATTGAAGGTTTAAAGGAATGACTTATGTTAATGAAAACACCCATCTGGTGTCTGAACGACTTTTGATGATAGTATATAAAGAATTTCAAAAAGATTAGTTTCAGTTAAATAGTCATACTG